>JARHVA010008369.1:107500-295000 GCA_037957365.1 Torreya grandis | reverse complement strand
GATGGTAAAGTGACCTTGTGAAAGAATCCCTTAGCCAGATGGTCTATAACAGCTAATAATATCTTTACAAGGCCTATTATGACTTGAATACCTTAATAAAATGAATAAACACATTTAAAAGGCTATGAATACTCTATATAAACCCATCAAAATACAACTTTTCATGGTGACAATGATTCTCTTGTATCAAAACAAAAGATATTTAATATTGATACTATAATTAAATCCACATACATTAAACCTATATGTATTAATTTCATTAGTATATAATTACATATTACAATGGTAGTAATTTATTTTATAAAATCTCTTCATAAATTTGACATTTGAATTCTGACCTTGTTTTGATCCTTTGCAAGATAAATATAACACATATATGATAGGATCTTTAGTTGCCAACATATGTGTAGTTTTCTTCTAAGTTTTGTGTAATTAAAAAGATGTTATATAGCTAATAAAAAAATAGGAATAATGAGTTAATATTTTTGTGAAATGAAGTAATAAAAATTATATCACATAGAACATACAAAATCTATGAAGATTTAGAAATATTTATGAAGAAGTTGAATTTGATTACTATGTATCCCAGATTAATGTTAATAAAAAGGATGAGGATTGGTGTAAATCCAACATAATTTTTAAATAATAAATACCTCCTCTCATACCTAACATATAAGACTGAAACATGTGCATGTCATGTGATTTATCTATCCATTTATATGCTCTATTAGCATTAACATGTTAGAAATTTTATGGTTTCACAACCAACCTAAATATAAAATCTATTAATTGAATTTACCATAAAATAAATGAATATAATGTTTCATAAAGATAAAATAAATTTGGGAAAATTAGACATCGTCAAAAGCTATAAATTTTCAACTCCACAATCTTCCTACATTCTTATGGATTTGTCAAGAATAAAATATTCCTAGATTCATCTCACTTGACAAGGAAAATTCACGAAAAATAGTACAATCATGCTATATAAAATGATGTAAAATAGTATTTAATATTTTTTATATAGCAAAAAATAAAATATTAACAAGCCAAAGATTTTATCTATAAGATAGACTTAAAGTATGTTAGGTTAAATAATATCCAAAAGTATCTAATGATCAAAACAAGCCTTTCTAAGAATCTAATAAATATCTTAAATTCCAACTCCTATTTCATGTAAGAGGATGAACATTCATTAAAAATAAAACTCAATTTTAAAAAAATTAAAATGTTTTTTTTTAGGTAGATCAAAGCAATGTAGTCATATTCGCCTCTTCCTCTTCAACTAGAATTTAATATCAAACAATGGTAATGTGGAACAATGGAAATGTTGAACAATGGAAGTGTGGAACAATTGCACTCACAATGGTAATGTGGAACCATGGAAATGTGGAAAAATGAGAAAAAATGTTGGGGAGGCTATATGCATTCACTTTGTGGGTGAAAATAAATGTAGTGGAAGTGGGGGGAAGAAAAGGGTGGGAAATTTAATCTCATCTAGTGGAGAGGCGATGCCATTCATACAATGGGGGGATGGTGGTGAGTTGGAAGTGGGTGGTCAAAATAAAGTGGTTGTGAAGTTGGCCATTAGTGCTAACAGTTAGTTTATTAGTCGTTGGTCAAGGTTAGAGGCATGCGATTAAGGTTAGAAGGGAAATTTCCAAGGGGGTGAAGCTAGCAAAGATCTATAAATTGGAGCTTGATTATGGTGGGTCTAGGGGTTCTAACGCATGCACTACATTGGTAGTTCATGCTAGTTAAGCCCATATATGTAAGTTCTACATTTTTTTGAAAAATATTTTGGAGTATATTGGATTAAATAATAAATGGTGCTATTGAATCTTCATCAGTAATTGTATACCCAGATTCTCAGTTCTAGTCAATGTATAACCAATAGGATTATTTGAAGCTTGTATAAGTATGCATTAAGGGAACCCTCTCTTGCATTTTTTTTTCATTTTTTTAGTGAAATATCTTAGTCATAAAATCATGAGAGTGAATGGAGAATAATAAAGGGAATAAATATGCTAGATGGATTGAAAATAATTCACCCATAACTAGTTCACGGATGATAACTTTACTTATTGGATTAGTCACAATAAAATGAAAGGAATTTCATGAATATACTAAAGGTTTATGTGCAAGAGTCATGGCAAGAGGTAAATGATACAAAGTCTAAAATTTCCTTATCAAATGTTTCATGTAGATCTCAGGATAAAATAACTCACATTATGAAATTTAATACTATAAAATTATCGGAGAAATATTTGGGTATCCCCTTATTTTTTTGGGTTAGTAAGACACCTCTCTATGACAAACTCACCTAGTCTTTTTAGGTTCCACTGTCCAGTTGGAGATGTAAGTGGCTATCATTAGTGATAAAGTTCATACTCTAAAATGTACACTAAGTAACTTGTACACTTATATGATGTTTTTCCTTTGTCCTTTGTACAAGGTCACAAAAAATATTAACAATATCATGAAAAATATCATTGGTTAGGAATAGAAGAAAACTTTAAAAATTTACTTCTCAAGCAAGGCAATATTTGCTTTTGAAAGAATGAAAATGGTGTTGTTATAATAAAAAATGATCTACAAAACATTATGTTGGGTGCCAAACTAGTTTGGCCCATGTAATCTTAGCTTCAGGCTCTTTGGATTAAACTACTACAATATAGGTACTATTACAAACTAGGTTCATCAATTCTTTTCCTCATTGTAAACACACCTAGAGGCTCTCACATGTTTAATTTTATATGGAGGTTTCATTTAATAATCACTAATTGCATCTATTGGGGAAGAGACAATGTAATATTGGATGTGTTTTAGGATGATGCATGAAATGGGAATTGATTACTACAAAATTATTAAGAGTTGAGCAAACATATGGCTATCCTCTCTATTGTTTAAGGCTTAAAGGTAAGGAATCACCTTGAGCTAAGGAATGAATAGGGAATTGAGTCATGTAAATGGATAAAATTGGATAAGGCTCCCATCCTTGTGGGACAACAAATTTTTTAGCCAATATAATATCCAAGAGGAAGGTATTCCTAAATTACACAGATAAATTTATTTAGTGGATAGGATAAAATTCATGTAGCTACTTAATAAAGTCACAATATAAAATGACTAAAGTTTCTTAGCCATCTTATGGTTGATATACATTTTTTTTATGTAACAAGGTGGATTTGCTTAAGGTTAGTTATTTTGTGTTGTTGGAAATGAGAAATGAGATCCTGAATCATGATAGATTGAATAATATGGGAGTTGAAGGACCTTTGAAATGATGCTTATGTCTTAATGCTAAGGAAGATGCTAACCACCTCATATTCTCTTTTCCTTTTTTCTATAAAATGTTAAGATTAGCTCTATGAAAAATTACATTGGCATTGGGCTAACCCCCCTCTCTTTTCTAATATTTTTCCATTTACCAAATTTGTATGCTCTAATGTGCCTTCTCGTTTCTATGGAATGTTTGACTGGCCATTATGGTTTGGACAATCTAGAAGGAAAGACACAAACAATTTTTGTGAAGGTAATAAATGTTCCATAATATAAATGTTGAATAAAATAAAAACATCATTCTCTAAAACTGTATAGAATTCTCATGGAAAAAAATTCAAAGGGTATCCCTTTTATTAGGACTTTTCTATTAGACTTAACTGGACATTGAAATAAAGTCCACTTTCTAATGGGTTTGACATAGTGGTCACTAGAAATAGGAGGGAGTACCACTATGAGTGGGTCCCTTTCCCACCCTTAATATTGAAAATTAATTTTGATGGTGTGGTTAGAGGAAACCCAAGTGCTTCAAGGGAATGTTGTATAATAAAATAATGTTCTAGTTATATAATCAGAGTCACTTCTAAGAAACAGGTGAATGGGAATAATAATGAAGAATATAAAAGGTCATAATTTAAGTTGATTTGATGGTGTTCATTTGGGTTCTTCATGCTTACAAAACTAGTTTTTTTAAATCTTGAGAACATCTTGAACAAGTTTGTTTTCTCCTAGACTCTTTGTTGGTTTGGGAGGTCACTCATTGCTTCTAAGAATACAAGTCAAAAATCGATCTCCTTGATAGTTGGATCATTGCACAAGGTGAAGAATTGGTCATTATCAATCTAGGATAATAAGGGTGGTGGTGGACGATGGTTAGGTATAGATGGAAATGATGTTGGAGCAAGTTAGATAGAGTATGAGATGAATAATGATGAACTAAGTGGTGGAGCTTAGGGTGTGGATGATGACAATGAGGAACCAATGACATTACAGACTTAGTGGGAGACTTATGTTTGGATTTAATCTAGGAGCACTTTTTTACTTTGTTTGGTATGCTTGATTCTAACTTCTTGTTGTATAACTTGGTTTTGGTTTTTTTTTTGTAGGCTATGTCGCCCACTTATGTTTATCCTTGGATGAATATTTGGCAAAGATCATTTTTTGTGGTTGCTTATGTTGAATTTTTCCAATAATGCAATCTGGTTTAGTATATTTGTCTTTATAATGAATGGGTAAGGAACTCCCAATCCTTAATTACCAATTAAAAAAATATCGTCTAACAAAATGATGCATTTTTAAAGAAGTTTTTACATTCATTTAAAAAAGAATGAAGAAGGTAGTATAATAAATTATACAATTTTTTATCATTGTTTATTTTTTCTCATCACTTAAGGAATCTCAAGATTTGCATCATTTATTGGATAAGGAATAGAAACATATCCAATCAAAAAAATATAGTTTGACAAAATGATGCATTAAATAAGGAAGTTTTGCATTTTTATAAAAAGAATTGAAGAAGATAATGTAGCGAACAATACACTTTTGTATCATGATTTTTGTTTTTCATATCACAAGAATCTTGGAAATTACATTAGTTATTGGATAAGGAATAAAAACGTATCCAATTAAAAATCTTGTCTTACAAAATAATATATTATGAAATAGGAAATTTTTACATTCTTTTAGAAAAGAATGAAGAATATAGCATAGCGAATAATTCACTTTTATATCATGACTTGTTTTTTCACAGGCCACGTGAAGAATCTCAGCAATTGCATCACTTATTGGATAAGAATCTCTAGCCGTGGCTGTTTTCAATCATGCTTTTGTTTTATGTGGTGAATTGGCATCGATATTTAAAGGGAGAGAATTCGATTGGCCGATAATCGATTCCATTAAAGATATGCGGTGAGTACCCGTCCAATAAAGCAAGACGTCAGATGTCCTTTGAATATATTCAGGTGGCTTTAAGGCATTATATATCTAAGACTAGAATCACTTTTCATTGTGAGCTGTATGAGCCTTTCAGTCTTTGAAAGTTCATGAGGGAGTCTAGTATTAGGGGACAGCGCGTGTTTCTCAGCCAAGAATGGCTTGCCCACATGACGTTCTGACGCGTTATGCAAATTATTGAGTGAGGTGGGCAGGTCAATCTTGGCAGAGCATCGCGTTCTGCTTCCCATGCCAGACCCTGCATGATTCTTCTTTTGTAGAACTTCTAACGAATTGCAATGTCTATTTATTGATTATGAAGGTCAATTTCTCGAAGTTTTTGCCCTGACAACTAGTCATAAAATGCTGTGCTATCTGAAATTACAGCCTGTTAGATAATACCAATCCTAATGATTAACTGCCAAGGGACTTCATTCAATCTAATTGTGGTGATTGATTGCTATGAAAATGAGATTGTTTTACTGCTATATATATAGCGCTTCATTCATGCCTCATACAAAGCAATTATAGCCCAGTTTATAAATTATTGATTTGGGATGTGATTTATTTAGTGGATGGCTTATAAACATTTGTGACAGATTATCATTCTCATCAATCGGGCTTTAAGTCATTCTTATTCATTTAATCTGAGCTGTGGTGAATTATAAAATGTGTGTACACATCTGACTCAAAAAATAATTACTAGCCAAATTACTTCTTTCATTGATATTACTTCTTTTTAATCTGAGCTGTGGTGAATTATAAAATGTGTGTACACATTTGACCAGAAAAAATAATTACTGGCCAAACTAGTTCCTTCATTGATATTAGTTTTTCATTCAAATTAGTTCTTTGATTGATAGAAAAAGTGTATAGGAAAAGTGAATCATATTTAATCTATAATTATATTTCTTTACCTAGTTCATAAATTTAAACTGATTGTAAATTTACAACCCAAAGGTCTTTATTTCCATTGTCTCGTAACGTTTGTGCTAGTTTGATATATACTTTTTACTAAAAACTTCAAAGGTAGTTGTAAACTACCCAACTCCACTACTATCTATCTATCTATATTATCTATCTATCTAATACCAGTAAACAATTAGTTACAATAATTTATTTAAATGATACCCTATATTTTCACCTATTGAAGTTTTCCAAGTTAATTATATTTGTTAATTATCTAACAATAAAGGTAATAGTTGTATACAGTTACAAGACACAATATTATAATTTTTATTTTAAAAAAATTAAAGTATACAGTTTTATAGAAAAGTAGTTATACATTAAAATATACTATGTTTAATCATAAATATATAATAAAGCCTAATTAAATGTAAAAAAATTAATTCCAACTCTTAATACAATATGACAACTAAATAATTTTTTAAAAGACATTAAGAATTGAGAAAAGTCATAACAACTTAAGCAACTCCCCAAAATTGTAAACTCACATTTATGATTACCATGATCATTGACTACACATTTCTTGCATATAGAAAGTAATCACAATTTACATCAATAGTTTTTTTGAGAGATCCAACAAATTATTAAACTCTTTCTTTAGTTTGATTCATTTTTCCAATACACATGAAGTTTGTATACTTATTTAAAATATTTAAAATGTAGTAAAATAATTAAATTTGTAAAGAATGAGAAAATTAATTTTTTTAGACTTATGCTTAGAGTTAGTAGGGTTTTTAATACCTACTACTTATTATATCTTTTAATACTACATAATTTTTATGAAAATATACCAACTAAAATAAAATTTAGCCAATTAGTAGAGAGTAATGCATGTGTAATTCTACAATGCTCTTTATTGTTATAGTCAATGCAATATATTTTATAAAATCCTCAATAAAATGCATTGGTAAATGGCAAATTATCTTTTATATTTCAAATGGTGGTACTTATTAAAAAAAAATTAATTTATGCCATATTGGGAAAGACAACTCTCATCACTAAAATAATATCATGAATTAGAAATCTTAAGAAATTCAATATAAACATCATCCACAAAATGTATTCAAACAATAGTAAGAGTTGTTTACTAATAAAGATACATTGTATTAACTAAATATAGTATCTAGTGTATATGTGTAATTAATAACTATTACACCATAGAAGGATCACCTAAGAGACTATATCTACATTAGCTATGCAAAATTGACTTTAAGATGTGATATAAAAATAGACACAAAGTTTAACTATATAGGAAAAGAAATATGTGAAGAGGAGATTATTATTGTTAGTTTGAAAGGTGAGATAATTCTTTAAGTTATACTAACTCTTCTCACATATGTAAGAATAGCTACCAATATTAAATATACATTAAAATTATTTTAAATATAATAAATCATAATTTATTAACAACCCCACCTAATATATGATTCAATACAAGTGTAAATATGACACACAACAACATCCTTTTTAAGATCATATTAAGTGATCTATGGTAAAAGAGAATAAGTCTTAAATCATAAGTATAGTTGCCCATTACTATAGATGATGAGGTACTCATTTACATTGAAAGATAAAAAAGAACAATGAAGTTATTTTAGATGAATGTTGAATCTAATGAAGCCTCCAAAAGAATGGATAAAAATTATCTTCGATTAATATAGTTGTGTAAAAAAGAGTTGCTATAGATATGTGCTTTATTTGATTGAAATGCATAGGTAAAATACAACAAAAATATTTGCCTCAATTTTTTTTATAAATTTTGGTACCACCAAACAATGTTGGATCAAAAACATTTTTTTTAAAACTTGATACAACAAAAAAATGTTATCTCATAAACAATGTTTTGAATTTTTATACTACAAAAAAATCTCATAAATTATTTTGAATTTTGAAATAAGCCACTATATCCACATAGTATACAAGACAAAATATAAAGTACATAGCATATTCAAACAACCAAGAAAATATTAGTAGTACATAACACGCTCGCCCCTTCCCTTCTTGTATGTAATGTTGACTAGGGATTAAATAAAAAATAGATATCAAGATCCAATGTATCAAGACCTCAAATAGTGTGTTAGCATGCTAGGTGTGGAAAACATTAAAAAACAAAATACCTAAATGAAAATGCCTAATATGTTACATGAAGTACTCAACAAATAAAATTTGAAAATGGAGTGTGAAAGAAAACACATGCATGCATGTATACAAGGATAAAAAATCACCATTGCACTTTATAGATCAATGCAAGCATTAAATACATTTGAAAAATCCACCAATAATAGTTATAATTTAATTAATATTGGTCCTCTCTCAAAACAAGGTGACATATATAGTTAATTAAAAGTATATGATTTAAAATTTACAAAGAAGTCACTATGGTAAGAAAATTAAAATTTATGTTTACATCATAATATTTAAAATTTATAGCTACGAAGTGTGATAAATAAATTCACTTTTGGAAAAAAAAAAGAACATGTAAAAATAGTTGCCAGTCAATGGTTATGGCCTACAAAATGTCTAAAATTGAGAATTAGCCATCAAAATAGAAAATAAATGAAAAATTATTAGACAATAGTTTATCCAAAAAAAATTTAACCTTACCACTTTTTAAATCTTACAAAAATTAGATTAGTGAAAAAAAATTGCAAAATGGAAATAGATCCAATCCATAGCCAAATATAAAAACTAACAATTCTATGTGAGTTACTTAAAATACACAAATTTTAATCCAAAAAACATTCTAGAAGAGGTTACAAGGAAATTTTTATTCATGTTGGTTTGTTTTCACCATTATTGATTAGAAATTGGGTTCTAAAAAATGGTTGTAATTCAGAGTTTCAGTGGTGGCACACTGTAGATCTCGTTGAGATTTTTTGACACTTTTTTCAGAACGTAAATCCAAGTTTAGGAGCTCCTGTTATGGCCATTTGAAGATTGGTCAAAAAATGGCACTTACGACATTTGGCACGTGTTTTGAGGTGGTTTCAACATTTAGACCTATCGAAGGTTAGCACTTGGAAAATGCTAAGGTTTGCAAAATAAATTGGTTCAATAACATGTCATGTCATCAACATGCCACATGGTAGCGTGAGATAAGCTCTTTAATCAAGGTGGCGAGTTTGAAGGAAGGACCAAGTCCAATGGTGCATGTTTGGCATTTTGACCAACGTGCATGTTAGATAAGCACCTAAAGTGGGGCATTGACATGTTTCAAGGAGGTACATACCTTTTTAAAGCCTATACTTATCCCAAAAATCCATGCCTGTGGGACAAATGTGCCCAAGAATAAGTCAAAGTACCTAGAAGGGAGGGAAAGAAGATTTCAGATGCATGCAAGGCGCCTAAAAGAAAGGGTGGCCAATTTTGAACCCTTGACCTGTTGACCAAAAGGGATAGGCCTTGACCACTTCAACCACGGAGGTTGAAGTGTTATAAAAGACACTATTTTCTACTTGAAATTATCAAATTCTAGACTGTGTATTGAAAAATATAGACCCGCTTATAGTATTTGGTGAATTTGGAGCCCTTAGAGGCCGAATCAGAGCTTGGAGTAAACTACAAAGTTGGTCAAAATTATGATACTCTATATAAAGCATATTAATTTTCCCATTTTGGAGAATTGGTGATGCCTTTTTGAGCTATGGAAGTTGCCAATTTTGATTTGGAGAAGTCTTTGCTTGTGATTTAGGAAGGTGAAGGATGTACTGAGTTAGCCAAGGTCTTTTGAAGGTATAAAACACTATTTTTGTAGAGAGATATGATATTTTTTTTAAGTATTATTTTGGCATGAAAATTTAGCAACAATTAATAGATCGATTCGATAAGAACCTGGGGACGTAGGAATTTTGAACCCCGTAAACAATTTCTGTGTTTTGATCTTTGGATTCATTTTTGTATTTCAATTTTAGTTAATTTGAAGATTATAATTCAGATTTAAATAATAATGCAACATTTAATCATTTGATAATTTATGAAAAATTGGATAAAAATCAAGAATTTGAAAAATTTGATGTTTTCAATGGATAGCTGATGTGATTTATCAATTCACCTTTATTTCAATTTTTTAAATTTGATTTAGATCAGATTTTCATTAGTTTTTAATCATCCCAACATCTTATAAGTTGATAAATTAATAATCCATACTTTTAAAATTTTAGTTAGAGTTTATCAGTGGAGTTTACAGATCAAGTTGGTATCAGAGTAGTTAGAAAGCTGGGTTAGCTTTTGATTGAGTTTTGACAGTTGCTTTCAGTTATTAGTTTTCAATATCACTTGATTGGACTGTAGTGTGTAGTTGTGGAATCAGTGTGTTTGTAGGAAACCATGGTCAAACTTTCACACAAATCCAAGATGGAAGAGCTTGAAAGCATCAATATCTACATTCAGGATGAGAATGCATTCTTGAGATGCAAGCTCTATTCCCTTAAAGAGAAAATTACAAGTTTAAAATCAGAGCTCGAATCTAAGGATGAGCTCTTGATTAGATTACAATGTGGTGAGTGTTAAAAGGTAAATCCTTCAACTTCAGATGCAGAGACTATGACTAAGTGTAGTGTAAGTTTTTCATCACACGAATCTTCATCTTCTTTTACCATTTCAGATTTAGATTCTAGTAATATTGTTTTTGGTGATTTTGAAAGATACACTAAGGGCATAGGATATAAATTGTTATTTAAAATGGGTTATAATGGAGGAGGACTTGGTAGAGATAGCCAAGGTATAACTAACCTAATTTAGGTTGAGCATAGACCTCTTCATGTAGGTTTGGGTTATAATAGTGTGCAGGTGGATGATGGAGAAGTTTCTTCCATGGCCAACTGAAAATGAGCTTCCAATAGCGAAGGTTCTAGGCCACTAGTTCAAAGCTATAAAGGTAAAAGAGGTATTGAGATTCCACCTCCTGATTCTTACACTAAATCTTTTGATCCAATTGATACTTTTAAGATGTTTGGATATAATGTAAAAAAGATAATGCAATCATTTCCATGCACTTTTTGTGGGATGAATAAATATAGTGCTAAGACTTGTTGGAAATGAAAAGCTTTGTTTAAGTAGATTGCATGTTTGAAAGACCATTCTCATGTTAATTTGGGAATTGACAAAAGGGGACCCTCACCTAAGAAGGAAGTTAGTACTCATTGTAAAGTGAGTGGACATAGGATTGATAGATGTTTTAAGCTTCATGCATCTTCACATTCAAGTAATGTTAGAACTAAGATGATTTACAAACCTCTCACTAAGGTTAATGAAGCTAATTCAATCCATAATGTAGTTGAAAATACAACCCAAGATAAGGTAAAACCTACAAGTGAAAATTCATCAAAGAGGTTAAGTCAACAATATGCAATTGATAAGGAATCCACTAAGACAATCAATTTCACTAGGAAGAAAGAAATGGTTAAGTGGATTATCACTACTTTCTTTTTGAAAAGTAGAATTAAAAATTCACCTAAGGGAATGAACAAGCTTTGATAGATGTAGAGTAGAGTTTATGAGAACACTTTGAGATAGGTTCATCATTCAAAGTATTTTAATTCTCATGTTGAAAAGCTCTATGTTTTGAATCTCATATTTTTATGATGTGTGAGTTGTCTAGAGGACTTGAACTCATTTGATCAGTTGGAGATAATAGCAGAATGCATGTTGTAGGTTAAGTTAATTCCTTACAACACTTATTTGACTGCTATTTTGAATGTATCTATTTTGAAACATGGATGTATAGATGCATTGTTAAGACCCTATGGGCATGTTTAGATGTTAGGTAGCATACACTTTTGGTTGTTTGAATTTGCTTAGCATATAAGTCCCATACTAGGGTATTGTATTGCAACATTTCTACAACATTTATTGTATGTTTTTGGCATCATAAGCTTGTCTTGCAATTACATTGGGAGTTGTTTCAATTTTTGGCAATTCGCCACTTTACAGGATGTGACATTTGGGCAGGCAATTTTGGTATGTTGTAATCACTTTGGCAGTTACAAATTCACTTACTCATGCCTTTGGATTATGAATTTTTGTAGTTTGATTGTGAATAGTTTTAATGCAATTATTTATACCTCTTGCTATGATTGGGTTCTATTTTCATGGATGCAGTAGACCAATTTGCAGTTTTAGGGGATATTGGACTTTTGGAGACCAAAAGCCCTTGATTGGGGAGGTGTGACCAGAAATCGGGTTCTAAAAAATGGTTTGAAGTCAGAGTTTTAGTGGTGGCACACTATAGAGCTTGTTGAGAGCTTTCTGACTCTTTTTTTGGAACCTAAATCAGAGTTTGGGAGCTCCGTTTATGGCCATTTGAAGATCGATCAAAAAATGGAACTTGCAATATTTGGCACATGTTTTGAGGTGGTTTCAACATTTGAACCTATCAAATGTTGACATTTGAAAAATGCTAAGGTTTACAAAAAAATTGGTTCAATAACATGTCACGTCATCAACATGCCACATGGCAACATGAGATAAGCTCTTTGACCAAGGTGGCGAGTAAGGTGGTGAGTTTGAAGGAAGGACCAAGTCCAACGGTGCATGTTTGGCATTTTGACCAACGTGCATGCTAGCTAAGCGCCTAAAGTAGGGCATTGACATGTTTCAAGGAGGTGCATCCCTTGTTAAAGCCTATACGTATCCCAAAAATCTATGGATGTGGGACAAATGCACCCAAGAATAAGTCCAAGTGCCTAAAAAGGAGGGAAAGAAGATTTCAAATGCATGCAAGGCGCCTAAAAGAAAGGGAAGCTAGCTTTGAACCCTTGACCTATCATCCAAAATGTATAGGCCTTGACCACTTCATCCATGGAGGTTGAAGTGTTATAAAAGGCACTAATTTCTACTTGAACTTATCAAATTCTAGACTGTGTATTGAAAAATATAGACCCACTTATAGTATTTGGTCATTTTAGAGCCCTTAGAGGCCAAATCAGAGCTTAGATTAAACTACAAAGTTGTTTAGAATTTTGATACACTCTATGTAGTATATTTATTTTCCCATTTTAGAGAATTGGTGATGCCTTTTTGAGTTATATAAGTTTCCAATTTTGATTTGGAGAAGCCTTTGCTTGTGATTCGGGAAGCTGAAGGACGTGATGAGTCAGCCAAGGTATTTCAAAGGTCTAAAACACTATTTTTGTAGAGATATATTATCTTTTGTTGTTTTTAAGTATTATTTTAGCTTGCAAATTTAGTAACAATTAATAGATCAGTTCGATAGGAACCCGGGGACGTAGGAATTTTGAACCCCATAAACAATTTCTATGTTTTGATCTTTGGATTCATTTTTACATTTTAGTTTTAGTTAAGTTGAAGATTATAATTTATATTTAAATCATAATGCAAAATTTAATCATTTGGTCATTTACGAGAAATTAGATAAAAATCAAGAATTTGAAAAATTTGATGTTTTCAATGTGTAAATGATGTGATTTATCAATTCACCTTTATTTCAATTTTTGAAATTTGATTTGGATCAGATTTTCATCAGTTTTAAATCATTCCAACATCTTATAAGTTGAGAAATTCATAATTCATACTTTTAAATTTTCACTTAGAGTTTATCAATAAAGTTTACAGATCACTTATGAACTCTACAAATCTGATTAAAACATGATCTATATGGATTTATGATTGACCTCATATTCTTAGGTTTACATGAAACAAAAGTTAAATATGACTTTCTTTAGTACTCTAAGTGTAATGAGGATATATAATATACACATATAAATTTCAAAAATGAAACATTTTTGAAATATATTCAAACAAAAAGCATGTATATATAGATCTACATCAAATAAAATAATCCACTCTAAGGAATAAACTAAATATGAATAAATAAGAGATCACACATACAAAGAACATATCTTATAGAATAGAAATTACTACAATAAAATGAATCTATGTTTTAAATTATTAAACCACAAAAAAAAATGGCTAGCTTGGAAACATATATATTCTAAATTTTTAAACCACCAAAGAGAAATAAATCATAAAATTGTAAAGGGGTTCGAGTAGTTTTCAATGAATGCCAAGCTTACTAAAATACTATAAAAACCACAATAGATATATGAAAAATAAAATAAAATGGATATAATACTTCACTTTTGATACCATCTTAAAATTATATCTGAATCCCATATTATAACAATATAGCTTTATATCATACTAGTAAAAATACTTCTTATCACTAAAATCAAGATAAGAAAGATAAATCCAAAGAACTTCAGCATGAGCACTATCCAATTAATGTATTAAGTCAATACAAAAGGATATTAACTAATAAAATACACATTATATTGATTAACAGTTACAAAAAATGTATATGTGAAATAAAAAATGTCTTTCTCATAACAAGATATCTTACAACACTAACCACCTTGAATTATAGATAAATGAATTTAAGCTCCATTCTAAAATAGGAAACAAATGTTATCTATATAGGAAATACAAGAGGTGATTTTGAGATTATTATTAGCAGAGTGAAAGGTGAGATAATTTCTAAAATTACACCAAACACATCTCATCCATGAGAGGATAGATACCAACATTAAATATGCATTGAATAATGTTGTGCACATATTAAATCAAACCTTTGTAATAATACTACCTACGGTGGGATTCACATCATGCGTGAACATGCCACATATTAAAAGTCTTTATAGATATTTTATATACATAGTAGGAACCTAAATGTACCTATAATTTATAAAAAATGAAATGATAAAATTTACAAGATAGAACAACATAACATGGGTTTGTTAAAAATACCGTTATAACACCATCCTTAGAAATGTATTGTGTATGATTGTAGGTGGACAAGTAGAAAAATATGAGAAGACAAAAAATATAAATAGAGGTGGTGAAAGATTAAATAAGAGAACAATATATCAAATCATCACAACATGGAAATGAATATTAATTTAGACAAATAAATAATAAATACAAAATTTTTGTAGAATAATATAATTGTAAATCTTATTAGAAATGGTTATAAGCAATTTTACACTATGTACATAATTCAATAATTTAATATATGAGTGTATATACACATCAATATAAAACATGAAAAATTTGAATTCAAAATTATATTTTTATAAAACTCTCATAACAATTAAAATAGTTATACAAAACTCGATAACATAACTAAAAGTAGATAATTTCCTATAACAATGGTCTGTCTAAGATTGAAAAGACAAAAAAAAACAATTATACATAATTATTTTTATATATGGAAATCTTATAAAAGAAAAAATTATCTTTACTTTCTACACAAGATTTTTGCCTCTAAACTTATGTTAAATCTTACAAAATATTATTTTATTTTCTACATTATTAAAACAAACATAATAAATATTTAAAAATAATAAATGATAAAATAAATAGAACAATATCATCACCTTTAAACAAAATTATGTTATTTTTTAAAAGTGAAATAAATAAAACCATCTTGAAAATGTGGATGTTGGAAAAAAAAATATGCCATATCTTAAAATCAAATTGGAATCATATAAAATTAAAGTGATGTACCACATCAATTTATAATATAAAATATAAAATATTACATATAATTCATTATTTCATTTTTCCTCCAACAGCATCAATCAATAATAATTAGTGTGTCGAGAAAAAATAAATATAGAATATGTTCCCTTCCTTGGATTTGACTGGAGCACATAATAGTGAAAACTAGACCTTAAAATACTATAAATACTTCTATAAGGAAATGAATCGATCATCTTTGTTAAATATCATGTGCTAAATTTGTCGTGTAAATATATCGTATAACATCATGGGTTCTCTCATCTTCAGTAATTAGCATATATCTCGAAATTGTGTATGTACATAAATAGAGGATATTAGGATAAAAAATGAAAATTTGAGATATTTAATATAGGGGAATTCTTTTTTATGTTTTAATTTTTTTTCCGATTTCGAGATATATGTTGCTTTGGAAAACCATGGTCTTATACGAAGAACTATAAGATTATAGGAAGAAGTTTAGGTTGCTAGAAAAGTAATACTATTATGTGAAAGATCTATCGGATAGTGGTATAGAATTTTATCCGCTTTTATAAATCATGTAATGATTCTTTTTATGAATTATTTAAATATTTCAAATTTGGAAAGTTAAATAAGCTACTATTACATGCATTTATTGGTGAAAAATGTAAATTATTTTATTTTATCAATATAATTTAAATTTCAATATATTGTACGAGTTTAGATATGGGAGAGCAGTACAATGCATATAAAAACTTTTTTTAGAAGATACAAAGTTATATTATTATAATATATTTGAATTACTAAATTTCACAACATACTTATGATGAAATATATATATAAGTTATTTTCATTTCTTTTGTAAGTTATTAGAACACTGAAATATTTACTTTAGAATTGTTGATAAGAGAAATGGTGGTGCCATTAAATGATGTATAGAGGGTCTATAAGAGATTGTTTAGGGGAGACAAGTGTCATAAGATAATTGGAGAAAGATGTATAGAGATCAATTGATAAAAACCATACGGGGTTATCCTTACAAGGAGGACTTAATAGAGGAGTAATCTCCATGAATGGGCCATTGTTTTGAAAATATGTGGTAGTTATCTTAAGATCTTTTTTTACAATTGACATATGAGTGGTGCAATTAAACTATAAAATATGTAAGGTGATATAAGAGATAGAAGTGAGTTTGACTCGATATTATTGAGAATATTTCATGCTTTTACATCTATATTGAGATGTGTACAATTTATTATATCAAGTACACAATATATAAATAATAGTCGAGGCACCCATATAAGTTTTAGGGCATATCTAATAACTTTGAAATGATTACAAATGTTGACATGCCCCTTAATTTAGATGATATAAGGATAATATATATTAGAAGATAGGTCACCTTAGGAACCAAATGTTGGATCAAGGAGGATACCACTTATTCTGTTTAGAGAGGCATCCCTAAGTGTTCATATAGATATCATTTGGGATTGGCAAATGATATAATAAATATTTGATGGATAGGGTGCATATGTGATACTAGGGTTATTTTGTTAGAGTTAATGAGATTTTTATTAGGATATAGCAACGATAAAGTTTATAATTCTATAATATCTAGTTCATCGTAAGTTTTTTATAGTGTAAGCCATCAAGATTCCCCTTGATAGGAAGAGAGAAAGATCCACATCAAATGGTAGAGCGAAAGCGAAGCATTAATTGGGATAAAGAAAATAGGTATCGTGAATAAAGTGTTAATGATGTGCGAGCCACTGAAGAACCAAAAATATGCTGGCTCATGGTTCATTCCACATTGTTATTTTAAGCAAGCATGGAGAAACATGAGCCCAATGATAGGGACTATAATAAAGATACCAATTCTACATGAAGATACACCATATATTATATTTATCACACATAATTTGTAATTCATATAATGGAAGGTATATAATTTTATGATACATAATTAAAATGGTTGACTTCAAAATATTCTTAAAAACTAATCAATAATTTCATATGTTTTAATATACATGTATGTATACACAAACAAACATATTTATATATAAATATATTTTCATAAAAATGTTTTTGTATATATACACGTGCTCTACTAAAAAATTATGAAATGAGAAAATTAAAAAAAAAAAAAAAAATCTTCAATATTAAAAGTTTAATATAATGTAAGTAAATTAAATTAATATATAATACAAATTAATTAAACGAGATATTATAATAATAAGGAAGACATTTGGATCAAAGATAAGAAATAAAATTTGTTCTAAATATTTTGAGAAGTGTAATAAACTCTCAAACTCGCATTACTCTTAACATGAGAGAAATGTAGGAATTTATTGGTCCCCGATCGTACATGTGTGAATATATATGGGATCTATGAGGAAGTAAAGGCACAAATATTTTTAAATTAAGGCCCCTCATTTTTCTACTGTTCTAAGATAATGAGGATGAGAACCAATTATCCTTGAGATGAATGCGGTTTTCGACCATATTGATGACACAAATTGTATGAGTTCAGATAATAAATCTGATTGTCAAGTGGTTGGTTTGAGGGATGTCATATAAATCTCTACCCATGTTAATGGTTTTAAACGTGATACCTTAGCATCCACCATATACAAAATGGTGTATAATAAAACTACAAGAATTAATTTTGTTAAATCCAAGTGTTGCAAATGGATATCTTGAATTAATATTGATTTATAGTGGTCCTATAATAAAATAATGGTATAAGGCTAATCACATGAATCCAAATGAATTAAAGGGCACTAGTAGACAATTTATTTATTTCAAATTTTCAAAATCTACAAACCATAGTCTTCTGTTCAATAAAGGAATATATTCTTTGTAGAAACCAATAAAATAAGTATTTATTATCCATTAAAACTAATTGACGAGAAATAAACACAATTTACATTTAAAAATCAACTGGTGCATTAAAAAAATAACTCACTTTTAGAAAATATTTTCAATTGGCCATACTCTTCTGTTCTGAAAAATCTAGGTAAAGACTTTTCATTTCACATTTCGAATGTGTGCATTATGTTGTTTAGTAATGCATTTCTAAAATATTTTTAGAGCTTGCGTATATGATATATTTTGGAAATGCATGGACAAAGACATCTTATCATGAGCATTTTAATATGCAATTTTCTTAAAAAAAAATCAAATAAACCAACAAGATCCGATAGTCGATTTAGAGTTTTATGGTCCCATTTTCCTTCCAATTTCATGTATTTTGAATTTAACACATAATTTTATTAAACTTATAGGCAATGGTCATATCTTCAACGTTGTATAAACTCGAGTTCTACTAAGATATGAATATTAATAGATGTATACATTATGACAAAATCATAATAGAATGGTGATGATTTTTAGTATTTTTTTAATTGCAATGGATGTTTTCTATTGTTGTATTATTGATTTTTCGTCTTAGTTATCCTAACCGTAATATTTTTTTATTTCTTATATAATTAGATATGTAAATATATGAATAATTTATGTTTTATATTAAAAAAAAAATATATTTTATATTATTGATTTTTTGTTTTAGTTATCTTAACTATAATCATAGTTTTTTTAACAATCAGATCTGTAAATATATAAATATAATTGTATGAGAGTAAAAAAATGTGTGTACATGTCTGAATTATTCCATAATTTTATAATGATGGGTATTTAAAAAGGCATTGCATTTAAATTTTTCAAAATAATGAGTATTTCTTTTAAAGTATACAGTTTTGGGTATTTAAAGAGGTATGTAGTTCATATAATTGGAAAAAAAGTAAATTGAGAGCTTATGCTATGACAATCAAGTTAACGCTTCTCCTGAAAGCAAATGATAATCACAAACTAAAAATCTTATTTGGTCATTTACATTATTTTCTTGTGTAGGAATAAAAAAGATTCACGTTCAATTAAGGTTTACAACTTGTTAAACATATAATTTTTACATATAAAAATGATTTTTTACTTTCTATTTAAGATAGAAAAATGTCATGTATAAATATATAAATAAAATTAGATGCCTGTAATTATAAATTTATAAATTACCCCATGGGTCACCTTGCATTGATGGGACTGATAAATTAAGTTGCCTAGGTTTCAGGTTCAATTCATGATTAATTTTTTTAATAAGGATTAGATATTCTTAGTTGGGCCTTTTGATTATAAGGATCTCTATATTTTAGCATCTTCTAAGTGGGTGTTGGGTAGTTGTACCATAAATATTAAAAATATATATAAAATAAATAAACAATGTTAATAAATATAGGAAAATATTCGTACTAAAAACCTTAAAAAAAAAACCAAAAACAGAACAAAGAAACAAACCTATTAATATAAATAAAAAGATCAATTTGAAGAATAATTATTAAACCAATTAATATATACCCATGCAACCAAAAAAAAAAAGGAAAAAAGAAATGAAAAGAAAAGCATGAAAAAATCTTTTCTAAACTAGAATAGTGTTGATGCTGTATAAATGAGTTCATTGAGGTAGAGCAAGGTTCCAAACAAAGGGATAAAATTAGAAAACAACTAGAAAAAGACATATTTATTATTATAAATATTAATAACAAATACAAAATATACACAAAATTTTAAAAAAACAAGCAAAAGACATTTATTATTATAAATAATAATAACAAATTAAAAAAAATACTCAAAAAATTTAGAGAAGACTTACACATATACAAATAAAAAATCGTAAAAAAATTATCAAAAAATTTATTGATTTTGTAGACTAAGGAAAAAGAAAGAAACTCATTTATCAATATTTTTTTTCTTTTTATTTGATCTCTCTAACTAGGGGAGAGGACCCGATAATTAAGAGTGGTCAAATAAATGAGAGGATATTTGAGGATGTGGGGCTCAAATCTCGAACATATTTTTGTTAAAAGTATATGAATTTTTTATTAATTATAAATATAATTATGCCTAATAGCTAAGAATTCTTATTCTTTCATGATTGATACAAAATATTAAATTTGTACATAAGATATCATGCTACTATTGGTACACAATATTTAACTACTAAAATGTCAATTAAACATTTTTATGAATAAATGCAAATAATGAGTTCAATAACATAGATTTTTATATTTCTTTTCAAATACAATATGTCATTTCAATTACTCTCAAAATTGAAAACCCTATTAAGTTAATACTTCATCACGTGAAAATATTCAAAACAACTTGTGAAAGTATGTAGGCATTTTATTTTTTATTTTTAATTTGAAAATTTTAAACCATTGATTCTAAAAATATTTCACTAAAAATACTATCAACATAATAAATACTTCAACATTTATAAACTTTTAGAACATCTTATGAAAGTGTACATCCAATCCTTTCTCCAATAGGTGTACCTAAATAATTAAAAATAACCACAAGGTTCACCAAATTATTGAATGCAATCTAAAAAAAATTTTAAAAAAAGTCAATCCAAACAAAAGTAAATGAACCAATGTATGAAAAATAAAAAAATCAAGAAAAACATTTGAAAAGCAAATCATCCAATAGGATGCAAGTCCATTGATCATAAGAATTTTCAAATTTAAATCTCAAGTTTCCTATATAAATAAATAATTCTTATTATGTAATTATTTTCTAATATCACTCTTTGTAGATAATGTTCTTAGGCATCCCATTATCTATATTAACAACAGGTAAGCAGTAAAAAGTATAAAATACTGAATATCACTCTTTTTAGACATTTTTGTTAGCCATTTACTCAACTGCACCCACAATAGGTAGGAAAAATAAGACATAATTTAATAATTTACAATATTTTGATCTATTTTTTTGTAATTGAAAATATATACACTTTTTTTCTCATTAGTTTTTAGCTTGGTAGTTTTAATCCATTTTTTTGTAATAAATAACATTGATACAAGTGATATCAAAATATTAAACCACCCTTTTTTGCACATAATTTGAAAGAATTTGTATAGTAATATGAACACATAGGATAAAGCTAGAGTATGATCAAATAGCAAAGCATATAATGGATACTCACATATCAACACACTTGACAAATTAATTGAGTGGAAAAACCTCCAAGTGATAAAAAAACCCATAAGTGATGATTGAATATACCTAATACATAAAATCTTCCTTCACACTTTTTCAATAGCATTCACAAAGGTTTTTGAGATTGAATTTGTTTTGTATTTCATATTCATTGGTCGGTTTCACAATAGGAGTAAAACCTTATTTATAATGAAAAGCCAAGAGAAGTGACCATCATAAAAGCAACGGGCCTATCTATCCTAATAAAATAATTTAATTAAAATTTGGTAATAATTAAATAATTATAACTCTATTATTTATTACTATGAGGTTTCAAACTCATCTTAATAAATAATATATTATTATTTATTTAATTAATATCAGGGCTAAGGGTTAATTCAACCCACTTAAAAGTAAATTTTCTATCACTCTCAGTTAATGCGAAGTGGGGATAAATATCATATTCACATCAAAATATAAATTATAATATCTACACAAATTGAAGGATTTAAAATCCATCATCATGCCAAACATTTTGAAATAAAATATATTATAATCCATACACAACTCACAATTAAGTTTAGGATAGCATTAGTGAAACTACATATCATAGTTTCTTATGAATGATCATTTTAAAAGTATATTTGGAAAATTTTATAACATAAAGACTTACATTATAAAGTATGTTTTTTTGTAATCAATACAAATGCAAAAATTCTAAATAAAATTTACAATAACATAACTTCCACAGGATGTTTACAATTATTTACAAATAATAAGAAGTATAGAGATAAAGAAGGAATACATAGCCATTAGGAAGTGGCATTGTCATTGACATGGCCCCTCAATGGCAACTCCAAGGGGCACAACATTGCATGAAACTGAGAAAACTTGGTATCATCAAGTTGTTTTTGGAATATATCTACCACGTATTCACTTGTATGATCGAATTTTAGATCAATATCACTACGAAGGATTTTCTCTCAGATAAAATACACAATAACTTTAATTTTCTTAACTTTTTGGTGATATGCACCTACATAGAAATTAAAAAATTGAATCCAAAAATAAATCCATAATAATGCAATATGTTTATCATCACAATAACCACATACATAAAAATATGGCATATGATTTTGTATGGTAAAATACATTTAAAACAATCAATTCATATTTTAGACAAACAAGTTCACTAATTTCAATACAAAGTTAGTGTAAAAACATAAATTATTTTATGAAACTCACTATTGGAATTCTCTAGTATTGACAAGATGAACATCCATAACTATCATGTGATGCACATATAACAATTTACTAATAATATGGTACTAATTTTATAAAAATATTAGATATCCTATTAGAAATATCTCCTTTTATCATTTGAGTTTTATCAAAACTTTGCACATTTATTATGCTTAAACACAAGATTTAGGTATAACCTTTAATACATCAAATATGGATAATTTTACCATGAAATTTCATCATATAATCAAACAGACATGAGACTTAAATAAATAAGTTCAAATGTATGTATGAATAGAATGATTAGTAATGTAAATGATGAATAGACAATAATACAAACTCTATTTACACTTTGAATTTCATAACATATATTATTATCAAAATAAACATATGAGGATGTTATAATAAATAATAAAATGATAAAACAATTAAATGAGGGTATCTAAGTAATTGAAACATAAAATATCCAAACTCACTAATCATGATCTACTTACAAAATACAATAACTAATCATGATCATCCTATCAAATTAAGCATGATATTATCCATATAATGTATTTCAATGCCAATAATGTGTGTGTGTGTGTGTGTGTGTGTGTGTGTGTGTGTGTGTGTGTGTGTGTGTGTGTGTGTGTGTGTGTGTGTGTGTGTTTATTTTCAATAATTACTACTAAATAATATTACTAATAAATATAATGTAGATGAGACACTCTTAATATAGCTAGTATCTCTAAAGTAACAAATAAATAGTCTTATCAAAGAAAATTAAATACTATAATAATATGTTTATTTTTCATGTAGAAAAAATGAAAATATTAAGTTGTTATTTTATTCAAAAAAAAAAAAGAACTTTAGAAAAATGCAAAATTATTCTAGACAACTCAATAATGGTGTAATTTTTCCTTCCAGCAATATCATTTTGTTGAGGGAAACATTAAGTTGTTATTTCCCTTTGAATATGAAAAGTAATATAAAAAAATCACACCTTTTAGTAATATATTCACCACCATTATAATCAATTTTTAATCTCTTAATAAAATAACTAGATGTATTTTCAACACTAGATTTAAATTCCTTGAATTTGGACAACACATCATATATTTGTTTAATAAAAAAATGCCATATCATTCTAGTGTAATCATCAATAAATGTGATAGTGTACAAATAAATATTAATGGATAAATTTTAATTTGGTACTACAACATCATTATGAATCGATTCTAAATAATGTGAGTTATTTACACCATGATTCTTGTGAAAGGGTGTAACATGTTGTTTACTATGTAAACAATCCTTACAATTTTCATGATGAGAGGGTATATAATGAAGTTCAGTAATAAGACTTTTAGTAGACAAATCATGTAAACTTTTAAAATTAACATGTCCTATTTTTTGTCATAATTGAGATTTATTTTTATTATGTGATGAAATAAAACACGAAGAGGAAGGAGACAAAATGTATAAACTATTATTTGAACCCATTCAACAATCAAAAAAATTTATAGATTTTTAATGGATCAACTATCTTTAAGTAATGATACAATGAAATTATTATTATTAACTTATGAATAATATAAAAATTTATCTATAAGCTTTGATAAATATAAAATATCATTAATAACAACATTTAAAATTTTGGTAATTTCTTTCTTAGTTGTTTCTAAAAATATATTATATCCTAAGTGTGTGTGTGTGTATAAAATCATTTAGAATATTAGATAAGTAATTCATATGGTATGATGTTCTAGTATCTAAAATTCACTCATTTTCATTTGAACCAAATAAAGTAAGCTATAAAGTAAAAACATTTTGATCTTGATTGTTATCTTGATTAGGGTTTTGATTCTTCTACTTATGTTTATTAGATTTATTCCATTTGTTATTCTTAAAAGTTTTATTAATAAATCTACCCTTATTTTTTATATTAGGTTTCCCTTCCCTGACTAAATTTAGCACAAAGATTGCAATTTATATTAAACTTAAGTTTATGATACTTATTATCAGATTTCTTATTCTTGTTTGAACCAAAAAAGGATAAGGGTTACATCATTGTTAAAACATATAGTATTTAAGGTGAGAAGTGCCTGAGTAGATTTTTTTTTATAATAAAAATTTATCATAAGTTGATCTTCTTTAATTAAGAAAGCATACAAGGTGGTAAGCTCAGGGATATCTTGCTCAATTTGATATTTAAAATTAAAATGAAATTTCTAAAGTTTTCATGAATATTTAATTGAATGATAAAATCAATCAATTGATATTGAATGAATTTAAAATTACAACCATCTAACTGAGTTTTAATATTTTTAATTTTAGCAAGTAAATTCACAACCTTTTTATCACCTTTCATAGAAGCAATTAACAATTAAGGTATTAACGCAATAATTATTTATATTTTATTAACCTCATGTATGGATTTAAAGAGTTTTCAATCATCCCTAGGAGGTTCATGATTACCAATGTGGAGAAGGAATTCATCCTTAACACTCCACAAGATAATAGACATCACTTCCTGTGATTTTAATTAAATTGCACTTATAAGCAGAACGGTCACATATCATCTAGGAGAAGATGAATCAGTCCGAATAATATATTCCATAACTTATAGGCTATAAATTTATCTTTAACATGAATTTTTCATATATTATAGTTATTTTTATTAAAAATTTGTGATTTATCTAAAATAAAATTAGGTGAAGCAATAAATTCCCTTAAATACTAATAGTAAGAAAATACTTGATGTAATTTTTAACTTTATTTGATATTAAAAATAAATTTAAAGTATAAAAGCATAATAATAGTTCAATTTAAAGCTAGACAAAATAAGAAAATTGTGAAAGATTGTGACAAAATAAGGTGTAGCAAGTGTGTTAAAAATACACTAATTTACACAAAATTTAAAAAATTAACCTTTTTTATATGAAATAAAATATCTTATGGAATGAAAAATAGTGGACAAAAATTTAGATTTAATTGTTATGATGGAATAATGAATAACAGAGAAATGATGGAGAATAACATAGAGGATCGAATATAAGGGAAGACTCTTCTATTTGAATATTTGAATCTAGTGGGGGAAGGGGATGATGCATTCAAGAAGGAGAAGGCTTTGTCCATAACTATATAGATAGAGGTTGTAGTGGTAGATAATTTTGAAGGTGAGCCTTAGTGTTGTGTGGGAGACTTAGATAACTTTTATCATTTACCCAATCCCTTCATTGAGGATGAGGGGATTTTACCTATTGGTATGGTATCAAATCTAGACTAGGGGAAGGACATTTTAAATAGGGAGATTAGAAAGGAGGCTAAGAGACTCTCATATGAAAGGGAATATAAGAGTCTTATGGCTGAAGATAATGCTAGAAAGAGGTGAGGGAAGCCTCTAAAACCTACTAAACCCTACTCGTATAGAATCTTTGAAGGGGAAAATATTTTTTTAGTATGAAAGAAGCAGAAATTCTTATCTGAATCTAGGATGATATGAACATTTGATAATTATTTGCCTTCTCTCAAGGATCTCAATGTTTCGATCATAGAGAACTAGAATCCTTTTATGAAGGGTTTGTTGGGAATTTTCACAAAGGTATTTTTCATGGTTATCTTCAATAATATTGAGGATCATGAGTTGGTCTTCAAGAAAAAATATGGAGTTGTGAATAGAACATTTTATTATTCAAGTCATGGTTTCCTTACTTTAACCCTCTCACCAAAAAGTTTAATGTCAATATGATATGGGTAAGGTTACCTTCCTTACCAATTTAATTTTGGACATCATTTTGATTTAAATATGTGGGAAATTATTAGGGAGTTTTTTTGGAAGTAGAATTTCTTTCTTTCAAATTGCTCCATCCCACATATGTTAGAGTTCTTGTTAATCCATAATGTTATATGAATCTCTCACATTTTAATGAGCTTAATATTATGGATAGAACTTAGAAATAATCTCTCGATTATGATGGATTATCATTTCAATATGGGAGATGTTTCCCTATAGGAAATTTTGATTCAAGTTGAAATTTATGTATGAATAATAAGGCAATCTTTTGGTGTAAGGATGCCTTTTTTAAACATGTTGATGTGGATAATGTGGATTCTGATTTAGCTAGTGAAGTGTTTGAGACTCCTAATGGTCTTAAAGAAGAGGTACCCTACAAGGAGAATATCTTGTCAGTATTTTTTGAAGGTGATAGATTATTGTAAGAAACAAAATTTAGTTTTGAACCCAATGTAGTTTTTGACCCTACATATATACCAAAAAATCTCATTCAATTAATTCTTTTCATATTAGCATTCCTATTTATCCAAATAAAGGAGATGGGATAAAATAGACTATGTTTGGAAGTAATAAAAAGCTAGGAGGGAAAAATAACATGAAACCTTGAGATATGATCCTCATATCTAGAAAATAAAATTCTATGAAAGGTTTAATTTTTTTTTGGTTTGTTGAAAGAACATAATGAAGATTGCAATCAACTTCAATAGTAGCTTAACAACAGTAAGTTTGCTAAAAGGATGGATTAATTTATTTTGACACTTTGATCTTAAAATTTGAATGTCTTACATTCATCTTTGGTAGTTTTTTTTAGTTTTATTTGTTTTTCATTCTATTACATGTTGTTACACTACCAAACATTCTATAATATTTAGCTTCGTAGGCAATGATTGTGTATTTATTATCTAGGGTTAGGATCCTTAATTCAAAAAAAGCCCACCATTTACCCATAACTAAAAAAAATAACATTTTTAATGAGTTTATCAAGATATTTTCTAAAATAAAGTTAATTATAGATGTAACTATGATTAATTTCATAATTTAGATGCCAATAATGCAAGAAAAGTAAAGGAAATTGTACTAAACTAGGTGTCTAAAGAGTCACACTTAGAACAACCTCATAAAAATTATTGTTAAAAAGTCCTAAAAGTAACACTAAGATGTTTCAAAACATAAAATAGACCATGTAGATTTTTTTTAAAGGTGCCCAAACCTAGGGATTGACTAGTTACATTACTATGCTTATCAAAACATTCAATAGGTCCAAAGCTGAAATAAATTTGAGAAGTCAAATAAGATTTGGAATGTGTGGGAAATCAGCATGTAAAAAAAAAAAAAATTAAACTAAATTTGATCAAATTAGAAAAAAAAAGATTTGATTTTGGGAATTTTAAATAGCAGACCTCCAAAATTCTAAGTTCAAGCAAAATTACAACCACCAACCATTCTATAAGATTTCATAAATATTTATATATACTAATTAAAATATGAACCATATTTTTATATTATTTTTTAAATAAAATAAATGTCTATAATTTAATATATATGTTTAATGTAATTTTAAATTTGCAAAAATAACTTATATATTTTTTACTTTTGGATTAAAAAAGATGCATAAAAGGTGGGGCCAAGGTGTTCTTATGTGGAAAATAAGTTTTTAATAATTTTTTTTAAACAAATAATTATAAAAACTATATTAATTGCCTTTTCATGATCCAAGTAAGGAATGATTCACATGTATATGGTTTAGATAGCCCACAAATGTTTAGAGGCATCAATCTGCATGAAATTTTCTAATCTTATAGTTTTTGTATGGGGATGCCATAACAAGATTCAAAATTCAAATTTTTACACGAAAAGGAAATATTTATGTTGATATCTATTTTACATTACCATACTATGATTCCATAGGCAAAAATAATCTTTAAATAATTTATTGAATATTCAATAGGCTTCTGAGTAATGTGTTTGAAAGCTCAAAGGATGAAGATCTAATCACAAAAAATTCAGACTCATGATGAGGAAGAGTGAAAAATAATTTATAACTTTTTTGTGACATGCTTAAAACTCATTAAATAGGTATACCATCACTTCCCATACAAATATTGGCATTCAAAATATTTACTTTAAACTTTTATAGGGTTAGCAAGAGGATTAACATGTAAAAACATTATATCTGATATTTTAAATGAAAATCATAGTTATAGAAGAAAATATTAAGTTTTTTTTGCAATTTTTCTTATTCCTTGGATATACATGATCTATATAACCATGTTCAAGGAACATAAATCTCCAAAAAAGAATTAAGACCACCCATAGCATCTTTGGATGTTTTTATAGGCTAAAAACCAAGATATTTGACCCCTTAAGAGAGAGATTTAAGTAATAACAATGTAAAATCAATAATTTTAATTGATTTCAACTGTAAAATGGATGTACTAGGTTTAAAATAAATATTTCAAATATTATTTTATAATAAAATATAGTGAAATTTGATCATCAACATGATTGAACAATTATACTCCCCCAGGCTCTATTGCAATGACAGAATTCATGTATTAATATGAAAGCACATGATATATATAGAGTATTATGAAATAATGAAGCATATAATGGATCGTCATATATCAACACAATTCACTAAAGAAGTTGGTGGGAAAACTTCTAAGTGGTAAAAAAAAAAAAAAGTGATGATTATTCATATATCTAAGAAACCCAATTTACCCAATACATAAACTCCTCCTTCTCTCTTCTTCAATAACTTTCACAAAACTCTTGGAGATTGAAAATGACTAATATTTCATATTCACTGGTTGGCTTCATAATATAGATAAAACCCTATTTATTATGAAAAATAAAGGGAAGTGACCATTGTAAAAGTAATTGGTCCATCCATCCCGATAAAATAATTTAATTAAAATTTGGTAAAAATTAAATAATTATAAGTCTATTATTTATTATCATGAGGTTTCAAACTTGAGGTAATAGATAGTATATTATTATTTATTTAATTAATACCAATTCTTAGTGTGGATCAAGCTCACTTAAAATTAGATGTTCTAACACAATTTAGTAATTTATACTCTTTTAATCCAAGTTTCTCTAATTTATAATTTATACACTTTATTTGTGATTGTTATTTATCTTGTAGGCTTTAATCAATTTTTTTATAATTAAGCCACCATTTTTTTTAGTTTATTAGATGTGATTGTGTTATGAGTTTTTTTATATCCATAGAACTAATGATTATATTAATTTATTATGTAGAGATAATATCAAAATCCCAATTTGATTTCAATAGAGACAATAAAAAAATAACATGTGAAGCATGTCACTTGAATGATTTTAATTATGAAACCCCTCCACACACACACACACACACACACACACACACACACACACACATTAAGTGTGTGTGTGTGTCCAAAATATTAAGTGGAATAAAAAAATGGGACATTAAAACTTTAGTTAATAGTGCCCTACCTATGCTATGCATGCATGTAGTTTGAGGTAACCAAGCATTAACACCTCACCATTATCCATTGAACATATAATTTTTGGCATTGAATGGACCCATACTTAAGTTCAATCACATATAACTAATTTATAATTTCATAATCCCATATCTAAATTATGTCGCAATATTTTGCAACTACTTTATTATAAAGGGAAAGAGTAGATGCAATGTTATTAACATAATATACATTTTATTATTGTATAATACATGTTATTAGATTGTCCACATTTTATGATGAAAGTGGAATGACAAATTCAGAAATAAAGATAAAAAATGATAAGACAAGGCTCAATACAAAAAGATGAAGAAAAGTGAATGCTACAAATTCAAAAGGTGAAGGTACAAATCCACACAAATAGCATAAAAATATTATACATGTAACAACATGTCATCCATGAACTATAAATGTATCCATCCAAATTCCATGGATTGTAAATGAAATGGGAAATGCTATGAGGTATGTTGAAAAAAATGGTCAATGCACCCAAGTTGCAGCAAAAAAGTGGTTAAACCTTGTAGCCGCACCTATATATTGGTTGTTAGGTATTAAAATTACTAAAAAATAACCCACCAACCATTTGGTAGATGAGGAAATACTTGAGGTTGTTTAATGGTGAAAATTTATTTCAAAAATTGGACATGGATTTGAAATTATACAACTCAAGTCATATATAGTGCACATACATAAATATAGACCCAAAACCTTTAAGGGTGGAATACCCATCAAGTCTTGTTAGTAAGGATTTAAGAATAGGCAACCAAATTTGTCCATTAGATCAATAAAAGGCTTGGATAGAGATATGGAATTCAATTTAAGGTCTTCCATTTCAGATTTATTTTACAATAACTTGGAGAAGGCTTATGAAGCTAATCACTATGGACCTTACCAAATTTGGATCTTTGATGAAAGTAGACTATATATTGGAAGGAATAATGGTATGTATGTCATAATAAATTGAGGATGTTGAAGTGTTCAGTAAATAATTCCAAAGAGTAGTGAATGGATCAACATAATTTATTATGTTAATGTAGTATGCCAATGCATTGCCAGATTTTATCTTTTCAAATGAAAAAGGAAATATAAAAAGATGATGCACATTATAAAATAAGAACATGTATAGTATCACAACATCATACTCAGTTGACAAAATAATTATTTATTAATTGGCTACAACATTTCAATATATAAATTCTAGGTGGATTTTATTCATTCAATGGGCACTTGTTACTTTTTGATGGGCACATGAGTCATGTGGCAATGTCAACAAATTGAGAGGATAGGATTTTGGGAATTTATGTTTTTAGTTTTCCAATGCTCATTTACCATAACTTTAAAAAATTGGATGAGTGTCTTGTCTCCTAATAAATAAACAATGTTACGCCGTAGGATTTCAAAACAATTTACAAATGGATATTTAAAAATGGTATTTAATAAATGATTAAACTGAATCTTAATGTGTTTAATATGGATTTAAAACTGATTATGAGTGTTTGAAAATGCATTCCTTACAACTACACAACAAAAAATGATCAATATCCATTTACATGATTTCCCATAAGTGTCATGATTTAATTAAATTACATCCATACATTAAATAACTGATTAAAATATGTGTAAAACTAAATGAAAAATAGAATATAAAGACACCATAGTTGTTTATGAATTTCACCCAAATGGGCTATGTCTCTAGGATTTCTAAATCACAATCCAATCAATTAAAAATATATTTGTAAGTAATAATACAAAACACAACACCATAATGGAATCACAAGACTAAAAAAAATATCCCAACAAACCTCTGAAAGACTTTGATTACACTCAACAATGCCAATCCAACTTCATGTAGAATTTGTAAGATCAATTTCCCAACATTCTACATGAAAGTGTCACTTCAAATTCTTCAAAACATTTCAAGCGGACACCAAATTAGTAGCAAAAATACCCCAAAAGGAGCATCTTGGAATTTAAAACAACATTTTAGTTTATTCAAATATCTAAAAATGCTTCTAAATTTGTCAAAAATGCAAATTTGTACAAACTAATCATTACAAATTTTTCACATGAATTTTGATTCCCCGTAGAAATAAAATTTCCTGCCTTTTTCAGAACTTACAAGTGCATGGTGGATCGGTAATTTATCTTTAATATTTTACCATAGATCATAGGTTCAAATCCCATGGTATTTATTTAGATTCAACCATCGAAGCCAAAAATTTACCATGTAAGGAGAAATATCCCACATTCATGTGGTGGAAATATTTTAAAGGCTTCAAATAGATTTGTAACAATCATGTGGTTTGTGGATTGAGCCATGTATCAAGACAATTTTAATTGGCTTATCCCCCATGACAAACTTGGTTAGATGTTGGGTTTAGACAATCCATGTGGGATATGAGCTCAATTTAAATGATCCTTTGATGATTGCTGAATGGATCTCGACCATACTTAGTGAAGGATAATTGGATTCAACTCAAGGTAGTTGTTGCACTAGTAACACCAATTATATCCATCGATCTTCATATCTAAAAAAATACATGGAATTGGTTTACTAATTAAAATATCAATATTATTGGTCCTACATACAATGTATACAAAACATTGAGGCATATAAAATAAAAAATCTTACAATGGTAACATGAAGTAACAGAGGCAAAGGCATCCTTCTATAAAAATGGTGTGTCAACCATGGCTGAGGGTCCCTAGCCAACAAATAATGAGGCTCATTTGTTTGAACATGAGTGTTGAAGACTGAAGGTGAAAGAAAACAACACCCTTTTATCATTGCACTACCATGTGTCACTTGCCAATTGGTCTAATTGGTAACTACACATGCATTCACATCACTCTTTGACCTATTAATAATTGTTATCAAAAATTTTACTAGTGATATCTGGAGCATATAATGCCCATTTTATCCATTCCAATAGATGTTGGAAATATCTCAGAGTGGTCTTCAGTACTATACTATTTTTGGGAGATCCTAGGAACTTATAATTCTAAAAATGACGTCTAGATCATACCTCCCTAATAAGATACTTTTGGTCACTAGAAGGAGAATAACCCACCAAATCTACTAAATGGATCTTTGCATCACACAAAAGTACACAAACTAGAATATAGCATAGTGGTTAAGGTATTAAAAATTATTATAATGCCCAAAATATCATAATAAATGGATTAGTGTAAATATACACAAAGTGCTTTCCTAAGAGGCAATGCATAACTAAACCAATGTGAATTGGCAAAAACTACAATTACAAAAGTAGATCAATATGAAATAGAGAATTAAATGCCAAACATAGGTGAGTATCCACTAACCCTATAAAATTTCTTACAAAATATCACTGAAACATATCATGGTAATGATTCAAAAGTCAAATGAAATTCTTGAAAATATCAGTGAAGAACATCTCTATCTAATACCAAATTGTAGATAGGAGCAAACTATTTATACAAGTGCCACGTCTCCAAAATGATGAATCTACTAATCACTACAAAATGATCATCAAGTACAACTGTAAACTAGTTTTTTAGTGCATTAAATATACACCCTAATTGTAAACACATTTAATAGTTCCAAATAAATACCCAAAATGAGGCATTTATAAACATGTGTAAATATCATGCATGCTTACAAAAATTTTGTATAATTAGTATAATTACAAATGGTTCTTGAAAAAGGTCTTTTAAGCCTCTAATATATTATCATAAGGTAAACGATATCATATATACTGAGATGAAAGTTTTACTAAAATACACATACTAATCATGCCCATTACAACCTACATATATTATTGTCAAAGTTCAAATTAAAGTTTTTCCAAAAACCCAAATGTGAGAAAATAATCCAAGCATGATAATAATGTCCATTGGCTTTTCTCTACAGATTACTCCAATAAACCCTATTCAAATCTAAACATCATATAGGTGTATCTCCAAGTTTAAACATGAGTTTACTCATTTACCAATGCATCAGGACTCAAAAACTTATTAGGAGATTCAAAATAGAGATTTTACCAAAACCATGAACATGAAAAAATAATCCAAATATGCTAAACTTGTCACTCATATTTTCTCATAGCTAGTAGCTCAAAAAATATATTCAAAACCAAATACATTCCTTTTAATTTCAAAAAAATACCAAAACTAATTTGAACATTTGCATGCTAAGAAACTATCACAGCTATGCAAACTTAAAACTATGTAATTTTTTTCCAAACCACTTAACCATATTATTCTTAGATTTTACTTGAGTTTATGTATGGGTTATATCTAAAAATTTTGGTTTAAAAATCCTTTCCTTTTTCACAACTCTCCAATGTTGTTTGGGATCAAGCTACCAACACCTATTAACCTCATGTCCTTTCCTATTATAATGAGTAAAAAAATGTTTTTCCACTCTTTTGGAAAACATACTCTTACTTACATTCTTAGAACACTACCTAGGAGAGTGGTCTTTCAAAATATTTCCTAACAAAGATTTGCATTTCCAATATTTGGCTACACAGTGATTAGACAATCCACAAACACTACATGGATAAAATATCACAAAATTTGTGTACTATAGTCAAAATGAGCATTGGAATATTTACATTGTATAAAATAATGAACATTATGATTAGAGGAAGTTTTTATACCTTCTCTAGGTGAAGGTTTACACCTTTTATCTGTGTGGTTTCAAACACTTGAAGGTTTAACAGTTAACTTGCAAAGTTTCTAACTAACACTATGAGAACTCTTTCCATCTTTATGAGATACCAAAGTATCATTATAATATTTGACAAAATGAAAACTATCATTACCTTTAATGTGATGTGGTGTAGGTCTCTTGCTTGCAGTTTCAACTAACTTTGAACATTCATCTATTTCAATCTTATCAGCAAAAATGAATCCTAATCCTACATGGTGAGGTTTATCCTTTACCTGAATGAGTCTAGTATTACCTTGGCCATATTTTCAAAGATTCATTCCATTAGATCCCATTTTATCTAAAATTTTAGATCCAGTACCCTTAATGTGTTTTTCAAAATTACCAAAAGTAATATCTGAAACTAAATGAGATGAAATACTACATGGTGACTTACTATGCATTTATCTCTCATGGTTTATGTATCTGATGTGGAATGGAAATCCTTCATTTGTTTACCATTCTACAGCCTTTCCAAGAGCTCATCATTAGCTTATAATTTGGATTTCAACATTTCAACTTCCTCTTCCAAGGAATAAAACATTGATCTCAATAGAGAGTTCTCTTCTTGGATCTGCATATTAAATGCTTCAATCTCATCAAGTTTATCTTGTTTGGACAACTTTACCATGATTTACTATTCCTACAAATAACCTATGCTTAGAACACTATAAATGGAGTAAACAACAAGTCTAATGTTTACAAATAATCTAACCAAATACTTAACTCAAATCAAACATTCACATAATAAGAAGTTAATCCCTATATTCTAACTGCTCTGATAAAAACCCTAATTCGTAAGTTGTTTTTACCCCTTAGGATTTAAGAATAATTTAAAAATGGATATTTAAAAATAGAATTTAATAAATTATCAAAATGATTCTTAATGTGTTTAAGATGGATTTAAAATTGATTGCAAGTGTTTGAAAAATCATTCATTCTAGCTACACATCCAAAAATGATCAATATCCATTTACCTGATATCTTGTAAGTATCATAATTTAATTAAATTTCATCTATATATTAAATAATTAATTAAAATTTATGTAAAACTAAATTCAAAAAATAATATAAAGACACCATATTTCTTTATGGAGTTCACCCAAATGGGCTACATCTTTAGGATTACTAAATAAAATTCCAATCAATTAAAAATCTATTTTCAAGTAATAATGCAACTCAAAAAACCATAATGGAATCACAATACCTAAATAAATATGGCAATATACATCTAAAAGACACTCATCACACTCAACAATGTCAATTTAACTTCCTGTAGCATTTGCATGATCAATTTCCTAGAAATATACATCAAAGTGTCACTTTAAATACTTCAAAATACATCAAAATAACACCAAATCATAAAAAAATATATACTGAATGGATCATATAATAATTTTGAACAACTTTTTAGTTTACTTTGAGATATAAAAATGCCTCTAAATTGCTAAAAAATGACAATTTCTAGAAACTACTCCTTACAAGTTTTACATAGTCATTTTAAGTCTCTATAGAAATAAATTTTCATGCCTTTTATATCACTTACAAGTACATGTTTGATTGATAATTACACTTGATTTCTTTTCCATAGATCATGGAATCAAATCCCATGGTCTTTATTTAGCCTCAACCACATGGATTTACCATGTAACGATAAATATCCCACATTCGTGGGGTGAAAATATTGTAAAGGCTTCAAATAGCCTTGTAACAATCATGTGGTTTGTCGATGGATCCATGTGTCAAGACAATTTTACTTAGATTATCATCCATGCCAAACTTAGTCAGTTACTATGTTTAGATGATCCATCTGGGATATGACCTTGGTTTAAACAATCATTTGACAGCTAGTAAATGGATCTTGGCCAAACTTAGCGAAGGTCAAATGGATTCAACTCAAGTTAGCTATTGAGATGGTAATTATAAGTATATCCTTTGAGCATCATATCAATGAAAATACATAGAATTGGTTTAATAATTAAAATACTAGGATTATTAGTCCCACATGCAATGTATAAACAACACTAAGGCATATAAAATCAAAAATGTTAAAATTGTAACATGATGTAACTGAGGTAAAGGCACTTCTCTATAAACAGAGAGTGTCAACCTTGGTTGGGGGTCCCTAGCAAGCAGATAGTAGGGCCCACTTATCTTAATGTGTGTGTCAAAGACCAAAGGAAAAAATAAACAACATCCTTTTACCGTTACATTTCCATGCATCACATACCAATTGGTCCACTTGGAAACCACACATGCATCCACATTACTTTTTGACTTGTTGACCATTTTAATCCAAACTTTGACCAGTGATATTTGGAGCATACAATGCTTGTTCTACATGTTCCAATAGGTGTAAGAAATCTCTATGAATGTTCTTTAGTAATAAATTATTTTGGGAGATCTTAGGAACTGATGATGCCCATAAATGACCTCCAAATCACCATTCAAGAATTATTTCAAATATAAAAGGTTAAAGTGGATGGCTCAAAATCATAAAATTGATAGGAATAGGTTTAAATTGGTTGAGTTGGGTAGCATAACTTTTATAAAAGTCCTTTTTGTAGAAAATATAAAGTTAGGTTTTAAGAGGAAATGTATATGGCCACTTAATAGATAGGCACTTGTATGGTATCCCAACCTCATGCTTGGATGGTGAAAGAACTATTACTCAATTCACTACACCACATAAAGAGATAAATACCAAGTGGATTTATACATCTAATAGGCACCTGAGAATTTTTGATGTGCAAAAAGGTCATGTGGTAATGGAAACTGTTAAAGAGCCTAGGAGTTTGGGAATTGATATTTTTACTTTGCTAGTACAAAATAGCCACAAAGTTTCAACCATTTTGTTTGAGTGTCTTCTCACCATTAAATAATTATTTAAAATATGTATGTTTAAATTGGATGGATTGAAAAAAAATATATATATTAATATGTATGACTTCACTGAGTTGGGTAGCATAGATTTAAAAATTTGTATTTTTTATAAAAATATAAAGTATAGTTCTAAGAGGAGAGGTATATGGACATTTTATAAATAGGCACTTGTAAAATACATATCACCAAGTTAAGCATTTAAATTTATTGATGAAGATGATGAGAGTGCAGTTCAAAATATCATGCAGTTGGCTAGATATGGAGAGGATAATATAGATTCAATTATTTAATTACAAAATGGAGATGGAGTAGTTGAAAAGGACATTATATGTCTAATTTCTCCTAGTATTATACAAGTTACAAATGTAACCCAAATTCAAAAGTGTACTAAATAAGGTGATGACATATATCAAAGCAAGCATGTGCCTGAAATTTAAGAACATGTTTTTAGAGAAGCAGTGAGACTTCATAAATAAGCCAAAATGGATTGGATAAAGGGGTAGTAAAAATAGGTTATAAACTTGAAATTTTCCAATGAAAATGTGTGGTTTTCAATGCCATCCCCTCATGAATTTATACCTGATGAAAATTTTGTACATTAATATGTTATTACATTGGATTTTAATTACTATGATGATGTAATTAATATTGGGGAAATAAAATATATGGTAGCAAATAAAAATGAACAGCTTGAATTTAGTCAAAGTAAGGAAAATCTAGCTTGCTCAAATTTAGGTGGTTTCCTTAAACTACTAATAGAGTGGGTTGTGTAGAATTCACCATGATTATCAAATGTGGAGTGAGATTGATTAGGACATATAGAATTTTAACTATAGATGACATTTTAAAAATCCATCATCACTAATAAATAAGTAAGAAGGAAATAGAGGTAATTCATGTTAAGGGGAAATAAAAAATGAAATGCAATAAATAATTAAAATAAATTAATATGATTTGAAGGAGAAGAAAAAAACTAAGAATGAGTTAAAAAGGAAATAAAATGAAGAATAACGGCAAAGGGGAAAGCACAAGGAGTAGAAGAAGGAGCAAAATAAAAGGATTAGGGAGTATGTGAAAGAAATGGAAGAGATAAAGAGATATATAAGGTTAAAAAACATGACAAATCCTTTCTAGAATAACATATAATTATGATGGAAATGATGAATATATGTGCTCATTCCTTAGAAAACACAAGGAAATATTTGTTCAATAGTCTACTTTAGCTAATCAATTATAAATGTCAAATTTTTTTCACCAATGGTGAGAATTGAATTTGAAATAAATTATATATGATATGATAAAAACTATAAAAACATCAATACTAATGAAAATAAACACAAATAAATATTTGAAAGAACAATCCCTTGAAAAGCTATAAGTATGAAATTTTTTGTCTTGAAGGAGCAAGGTCCCTATAAACTATAATATTGCAACTTTGTATTGATTTGGAAGACTGAACAAAGGATTTTGTTATATAAAATGAGCAAGAATGATGGTTCATACTTGTTTGACATCATACTCTTTCTAGTCACATCTAATGTTATGATATGTAAATTGTATGTTATATAAATAATATTATCCAATGCTTTTGCTAATTAAATTATTAAGTATTTTTATATCATTTAAATAAACATGTTTTTTTTATTCACATTGTCATAACCTTGATTGTAGTTAATTAAAACATGGACTTATTTCCCTCACCAAAGTTCTACATGATAGATTGTAGGTATGGGATCATTCAAACACAAAATTTCATCCTTAATGAGAACATGATATTTGTATGAATGTAATTCATACATATAAACTAAATGATTATTTTTATGAGTTGAAATCATGCATATGATTGTTTTCACAATATTATACATGGAATCTATTACACAAGTTACTCCTAAATGGCCACACATTATTCTAATATAGAAATACTTATTTAGAATGGCTCACAAATTGACTAAAGTGAATTAAAATAAAATTACAACATATTCATAAGCTTAATGTGGTATAAAAGTCATAGAATGAAGTATAAAATTACTAGTTGTGAACATTAGGTAGAAATATGTAGGTATCAAATTAATATAAATTAATAATTCACAAAAAAATTCATAAATGGACATAATTATTTATTTTTAAACAAAAAATTATAGTTAGAGACTTAATCCCAGCTTTCCATTTGTGTAAAAGTCAAAAAATAAACCTATAATACTAAAAAAATACATTCCTTTAAATCTATGAAGGGTAAATTTAAATCCAATAATCGAAAGAATCATTCAGACATCGACAAATCAAGCTAGAGCTTCACCTTTAACCAATGAAATTCCTTCAAACTTTGTGAGAATGTAGAAGATAAAATTTATGAACTAATCCAAATATTAAAATATTGAAAGAAGCTACGTGGAATGAGATATGATCCATTGAGTTATGTCCCACCTATAGGTTATCCTTGAGTCAAATTGAAAAGTTGAAAAAATAGATTATTTTACTCATTATTTATTTGTAAAACATCTTCGAAGGTGTAAGATCAATATAAAAAACTTGAATAGGTAATCCATGTCCATTATTGAGTGGTTTGAATCAATATCTATTGTAAAGGGTAAAGTAGTTTGACACAGGCCTAAAGGGTAAAAAATTGTTGTTGAGATAGTTATTCTCAAAAAATCAATATAATCACTAGTTTACCATCATTATAATTGATTTATAATATTCATGATAATATTAATGAAAACATTGGGGTAAATTCTAAAAATAACAATATCTTTTAAAGTGGTAAGTGCACATAGTTGGGGGACACTTCCATGGACATTTTAGATAACATGATCATGTTAATAAATAATATGATCATGTTAATTTAAATAATGTGATAACATTATTTAAATTTTGGATCAGTAATTACCAAGCCATAATTAAATTGTATTAAATTATAATGTGATCATTCTAATAGACCATTTAATCACATTAATGTATAACACAATCGTGCTATTAAGAAAATAAAAACCTGATCATGTTAATATTATTTTGCACATTTAAATAAATGGAGGGAATGTTGGTTAACAAGCAATGTGATCATGTTATGAATAATTTGATCATATTATGAATAAAAGGATTGTGTTATTATCACCATGTGGGAGTTGCACATGAAGCTAACTTTGTCTAGTAGCTTATATTTTCTACTCTAAATGTTAAGTATAACTTTAAATTTATTTTGGTGAATATAAGAATGTAGGGTCACTCAACATCTGATAGATATGGTCTCATAGTTTCATGCCTTATGATGTGGAAAATAGTTTTTTCAATATCTAATTAAGTCAATATTTAGGATTTTTTAGGGTTTAAGTATTAAACCTAGGGATTTTAAGAATTTTTTTTGTAATTGATGTCCATTTTTGGTAAAAAATAGTCATATTTTAGGTTTTCATGATTTTTGGATTGATTCTTGGTATTTCTAAGAGTCTTAAGTTTGTCAAAATTGAATTTTTCAAATCACTTGCTTTGAAATTGATGTAAAGTGGTGTGATTTGCGTATCATAGGTCACATTGATGACATGTACACATTAAATAACCAATTTGTGTTAATTTCACTTATTCATCATCCCTAACTCATCTCTAATCACTTAATAATCAATCCTCATCATCCCTAATCACTATGTCATCTTTCTTCATTATCATTAATCACTCAATCATTAAACCTCACTCTCTGTAGTCATCTCTAATCATTCCCTCATCATCCATAATTACTCACTCATTGACCCTCATTATTCTTCATCATCCATAATCATTAACTCCTCATTTATCATCATCCCTCATCACTCCTTCATTGACCATCACCATCCCTTATCATCCGTAATTAATCCCTCATCCTCTCTAATCACTCCCTCATTGGATCTCACCATCCCTCACCATCCCTAATCACTCCCTCATTAGCTATCACCATTTTTAATCATTACTTCATCATACCTATTCACTCCCTTATCGACCCTCACCATTCATCATCATTTATAATCACTCCATCATCCCTAATCATTCCTTAATTGACCCTCTCCATCCCTCATCATTCCTAATCATTACTTCATCATACCTCATCATCTCTAATCACTCATTCCTCATACTTCATCACCTCTAATCACTTCCTCATTAATCCTCACCATCCTTCATCATCCATAATCACTCCCTCATCCTCCCTAATCACTCCTTCATTGACCATCACCATAACTCATCATCCCTATTTAATTCCTCATCATCTCTACTCAATTCATCCTCATCACCCCTGATCCTTAATCACTCCATACAATACCTTGATGATGGTATTTTGTTGGGTTTTAACAATATTAGGAGTTATAATTGGAGAGTTAAGTGATTCTAGAGAATATGAGACATAGTGATCAAAATGATATGGAGGCAAATTATAAACTTAAATATTTAAAACCTATGATAAAATATAGGCCTATTAGAAATTATGTAATTCAAAATTGAAAATACACTATAAAAAGAGAAGAAATTAAAGCCACCACAACACCAAAAATAGGCAGTAAATACATGAGGATCACTAGGATATGGGATTTCCTAAAACTATTCAATTGATTTCCATATGAGGACATTTTATGATCTAAATAATTACATTGAACACCTTATATTTGTATGTATATTAATTGATTCATCATACCATAGATTGGAAAATAATTTTCAAATGATTAGAAAAGTAGTCCAAGATTGGGGAGTGGTACTTAATTCATAAATTTGATATTCAATCTAATGAAGAGTGTCACACTAGAATCTCTCTACTTTCACATATCAAGAAGTGGGTAAATGTTATCTAGCATTATAAAAAGGTAACTATATAATAGATTATGAACCCAATGATATGGTTGGCACTAAAAATATCTCTACTTTCCCCAATAAGAAATTGTTTGAATTAAAAATATTGTTTCATTAACAAATTTAAACCAATGGTGATCCAATAAATTCCATCATCTCCAATGGAAGTCATAAGAAATTAATTTCTCCTAATGAATATTTTAAAAAATTGAACTTGAAATTTATAAATCATTCATAATCATATGCTAGTGTATGGTCTAGTGTAGGCCTTAAAAAATGGATCATTTAATAGTGTCACTTGGTGTACAAAATCAATCTTTTTCAAGATGAAATATTTTATGACATCTCACCATTATAGGTGTGTAATTTTTCACATGTGATCAACCATATATTTACCATTTAAATGTAGTCTATGAATTAAATACTTGAAATGTTGTGATAGATTGTCATGATCTGAAATACCATATATCATAGCTAGTTCATAAGCTTTCTGTCATTAGTGCCAAGAAGAGAAAAAATCTTGTTAGTTCTAGTAAGAAGTATACTCTTGATGGTAATAAGTTAATGTAATAAAATCATCATGTCACCATATCAGAGTGTGGTTTATCCAATAATAACAAAGACAAAATAATTGAACCATAAACTAGTTGAATACAAGGATATATTTTAGTCACCTAAATAAGTTGCTACATAATGTAAACCAAAAAATACTATTGATTTTATCCCTTAAATACCACTACCTCAAATATCTTTATACAACATATCATTTCTAAATAATGAATAGATCAAGTGGTAGATCCATGAAATCATGGATAATTGACACATCATGCCCAAATATTTGCTTTGTAGAATCCCAATAGGCCTTGTGTCAAAGTTGTGAATCAATTAAAAAAATCATATAAAGATTAAAGTGAAGGACTATTATCATCATTTAAATATTAAGGCATTTTTATACCATATCCATGGTGTAAAAGTTTTTTCCAAAATTGATTTGAGGCTTGGGTTGTTTCATATTTGTGTTAAATATCTAGACATTTGGATTATAGTCTTATAAACAAAAGAAGGATTAATTGATTAGCTGGTTATGCCTTTTATGTTAACTAATACAACAAATTCATTCATTTCAAGATGTTGAAAGACATCCTTAGGCCCTTTACCTATGCAATTTTTTAAATATACCTTGATGACATCTTAATCTTTAGAACACATGGGATGAACATCTGCACCATGCTAAAATAGTGTTTCACATTTTGTAGAAACATATTTTTATGATAACATGAATAAATGTTAATTTTTCATGCAAAAAATAAAATATTTGTGACATAATACACACATAAGGAGTGCATGTGTGAACCTAATAAAAATTAAAGTCATAGAGGAATGGGAAACACTAAATAACTTTTCATTTGATTTAAATCTTCTCAAAATTAAAAAATTATACGAGAGATTTGTTTTTAATTTTTACATTTTGAACCAAACTACCAAATATGAAACTAAATAAATTTTCATCTAGTTAACTGCACAACAAACATAATTTGATGAACTAAAAGTTAGACTCTATTTTTTGTTAGTAATTATGTTACTTGAATATAAATTTAAAAGATCGTCAAATTCATTCATTAATAAAATTGACTATTATAAATGGGTATGGACAATGAAAGTCCTAGAAAAGATTTAATTTATATTATAATGGATTAAAAAATATTTTATTTTAATCAAATATATCTTTAGAGTATATACTTTTGCCATTTGATGAGGGATCAATTAGGGATAGTTAGGATGGTGAAGAACAATGATATAATGATGAAGCATGGTGAGGGTCAATTAGAGAGTGATTAGTGATGATGATGGATGAGTAAAGATTGATTAGGGATTATGTGAGATGAGGAGGGAGTGATTATGGATGATTATGGATGCTGACAATGAATAGAGTGATTAGGGATAATAATAATCTTGAGTGATTAGAGATGATGAGAGATAGTGAAAGTCAATGAGGGAGTGATTAGGGATGATGAAGGATGAGGAAGGAGTGAATAAAGATGAGGAAGAGATTAGGGATGATGAGTGATGATGAAAGAGTGATTAGGGATGATGAAGGATGGGGAGAGAGTGATTTGGATGATAAGGGATAGTGAGTTTCAATGAATGAGTGAATATGGATGATAAGGGATTGATTAGAGATGACTAGGGATAGATAAGGTCAATGAGGGAGTAATGATGAGAGAGTGATTAGGGGTAATGAGGGATGAATAAGAAGTGATCAAACATGATGGAGGGATGATGGATAAGTAAAATTAATAAAAAGTGGTTGTTTGATGTGTGCAAGTCATCAATATGACTTACACTACCCTAATCACACCATATTAGATCAAGTTCAAAGTGAGTAGTTTTCAAACATTAATTTTAAAAAATCTAGGAATCCTATAAATGATATAAATAAATCCAAAAATTATAAAAACCTAAAAAATAAATATATGTTTATGAAAAATGGACATCAATTGCAAAAGTTATGTATTGAAATCCCTTGGTTTAATACCTAGACCCTAAAAATGCCTAAGTACTGACCATATTGGATTTCAAAAAAATATTTTTCACATCGTAAGGCATGTATCTATGAGATGATGGGTGACCCTAACTGTTTAAGGATGATGAGGCTTTATGAAGGATGAGGAGGGAGTGATTAGGGATTATGAGGGATAGTGAGGGATAATAAGGGAGTAATAAGGGATGATGGAGTGATTATAGATTATTACAAACAATAAGGTTCAATGAGGGAATGATTAGGTATAATTAATAATTATGAGAGAGTGATTGAAGGTGATGAGGTATGAGTATGAAGTGATCAGGGATGAGGGAGGGATGAATAACTAAAATTAACACAAAGTGGTTATTTGATGTGTGTAGGTAATCAATGTGACCTATACTACCCCAAAGAGACAAATTTACATCAATTTCAAAGTGAGTGGTTTGTAAAATTCATTTTTGACAAACCTAAGACTCTTAGAAATCCAAAGAATAAATCTAGAAGGCACAAAATCCTAAAAAATGACTATATGTTTACCAAAAATGGACATTAATTGACAAAATTGCCTTGAAATCCCTAGGTTTAATACTTAGACTTAAAAAATACCTAAGTAATACCTTGATTAGATTTTGAAAAATTATTCTCCATAGTGTAAGGTGTCGAACTGTGAGACCAACTCCATCAGATTCTAAGTGACCCTAATTTATTATATTTTCTAAAATAAAATTAATTTATAAATTTAAATTATTACTTTAGAGTAGTATATATAGGCTTCTAGCCAAGTATGCCTTCATGTTCAACTCCCACATGCTTTAGGGTATTGAGAATATATAAAAAAATCATGTTATTAACATTATCATGGTATTTGAATTTGAATTCAATTCTTATGCCTTTTGGCTCAATAAAAGTTGGATTCCCAAGCTGAAGGCTATGACTATCAATATATAGTAAAGTTTTGAAAGGTGTGATAACAAACAACAAATTTTAAATTTGATTCCCAAATACACAAATAATTTAAACGTGAAAATTCAAAAATATAATACTATCATGATGAATACACTCTCCTCTTTCCAAAAATATGTTTTTTATAATCTTTTTTACTAATTTAAGGTTTCAAACTATGTTGATTTCTAAATATGCCTTTTATAGACCACTAAATGCTGTTAATATGCATGCCTATGCCTATTCATGTAATTTGTATGTCATTGATACAAGTGAAAAACAAGTTATATGGTAACTAACTAGGTCTAATTTTACACACATTCCAAAAAATGATTTCTATTTTTTTGGTGGTAGTTAGGCGCGTCTCTCAGATGGCTATCCATTTTTGGTCACCTTTTAGGATCTATTTACTTGTAAACTTTATAAAACTATAGTATTCATTAATAAAAAATTAAAATATATAGGTTACATACTAGAATATCTTATCTAAATTTTCCCCAAAGTGTTTCAAATAATATTAAACACTTCTTAAAAAATGGGACACAATATAGTAGTCTATCTACTATGTTTAAAAAAAAAGGAGTTTCGCTTCAAATTTTAGATGTTTTACCTAGTTATACTTAATCATTTTTTTTTTAAAATAGTGTTTTGAAAACTAGACTCTAAATGTTACATTTCATGTTTTTACACCATCTTCAAATTCAAACTGTAGATATCTCAAATTATCTATAGAAGTTTAGATTTTTGAAATTTTAAGAAAATCATGTCCATGGGTAGGCCAATTTTTGTCCCCCAACTTTGTGCACTTACACAAATAATAAATATCCATGTAGAGAACACTATAGTAGATTCAGAATAAAGGGTAGTTTTTTGTCAATTTCATGGGCTAATTGGCATCTTTACTTGTAAAAGGTCTTACATCATTATAGAAATTGACATCATTTTATCTTAATAAATATTATCCATGAAAATAGAAAAAGAGGAATGATCCATGAGAAACAATAGATCTATTTCATGATTATAGGTCTATTAAGTATAATAAAGGACATGTCTCATCAAAAAAATAATAATTAGATTATTAGGTGTGGATCACTAAGGATAGAGATAGGATTAATTTCCATTGGTATTACAAGGACAATATTAAAAAACATTCTTTTATTCAAGAAGTAATAGATCTATAATTTTTTGAATGTTAAGATAAGGATGTAATCAAAAATGTATCATTGGATACTGATTGAAACATCTAATATTTTAATAATATCCCAAATTATAAAGAGTATGAGAGGATGTTCCATCATATAATTCAAAGATTAAAAACAAATCCACTTGAAAATGAAAAAAATGTGCAGCATTTTTAATCATTTTATGCATAGAAGTTGTCTACACGAATAAGGAGTGTTATCATATTTTAAAGAGTTGACATGGTTTAATATCAAACTTATATTTCCATTTACCTCAATTTCATTTTTACATGAAATGTTATAGTAGATGGACACAAAAAACTAAAACTAAAATAAGGCAGCCAAAAACCATTCAAAATATGACTTCTATAGTACAAGACAAAATGTATATGGCATTGAAATATGGAGTGTATCATATAAAATATGTATGGATATGAAAATAATTATCACTAAAACTGGCAAAGGTGGGTGATGAAGCCATATTGTCTCATTTTTTACAATCTATTTATTTATTTTCTACCTTGTTAAGATATTAATTCTAGGCTACTCATTTTTTTTAATTTAGAGAAGGCTATGGAAAAAGAGTTATCTCTTGTGATATGCTATTGCGTCTTCTTCTATTCATTACTTCTATGAAGTGTCTCTCTTTAGGAAGGGAGTCATTCACTTATTAGAATAGATGATTGATTAGGTGCTATGAGCTTGATACCATCCTGCTTTGGTCCTTTTTGAAAACATCATGCATACAGGTTTTGAATAACGATAATGTTTCAATTATCCAATCAACTATGACACACTTGCCAAAAATTTCTTGAACTTCAAATATCAAGGAATAAATTATGTTATCTTCACCAATAATAATGACATAATTAAATAATTTAACATATAATATTATAAATGTCAATAAATATAAACAAAATATGTATGAAAGTAGACATGTCTTACATTACCAACATCCTGTAATTACTTTTTAGTATCATCAACTAAGGTTGTTGATTCACCTACATTAGAGTGATTTGATGCTTGCATATCCACACATGGTTTAGCTTCATATTCATAGTTTTATTGTTTTATATCAATACATACTTCACATTTTGTGTTATCTCTTTTTGTATTATCTATATAATGTGGATTGGAAACATTATACATGAAATTGATATTTTCCAAAAAAATGTAAAAAAAAACACCTTCAAGAAAAATAATATTTACATTATGATGCATATGGATGTAGTTGATGTGCTCACATCCACCCTCCCCCATGTGATGAACAACCACCTCTCTTATATAATATCTCTATAGTTTCACCCTAATCACATATTCACAAGTGTATCATTGGAGTGAAAATGGGCAATTTCAAATCAACATGGATGGAATTGTAGTGATGACATGATAATGAAACATCTCAATTGTCTGACTTTCTACCCATGACATAGAAGTATTGATGTTGTGTAATGTGAAATGATTATTTGGAATCTATTAATCCTTGACCCATGAAACATTTTCAACTCTCTCAAGTTTGAAGTTCTAATGCAGTCCATTGTCCATGCATATTTGTAACCACCAAAAGTATGTATAAACCATTGAGGTTAGTTGGTTACCTAGCCATTCAACCCTATGGTGTGGTAAAATACATATTTTTCTCAATAAACACCTCTTCAAATGTGAATTGTAACTTTATATGGAAAAATTTGTTTCTTACCTAGCATGTGGAAGGGTGAAACAACATCATTACCACATTCCCACATAGTGAAGCCAATGATTCTCCTAGTATTCAATGAAGTTTAACTATGTGAAGTGATACTTGTTTAAAAATTTTTTAAACTCTTTGTTTTGCATATCTTCATCAGTGTAGCTATACATTATATCACCCAATTCACTAAAAATCAAATGTCATACAACATTTTCTCACACCTTCACTATCAAATTATCTATCCATACATGATGCACATGCCAATTATACAAGCATACCATGCAATTGAATGTTTCCCTATATATCATGATTGATTTGTAAGAATTGTCAATGTAGCCTAACCATAATATGTATGAGTATCAGCATATCAACGTCATATTCTCCATCAAAGTATTAAAGACTTGGTTAGTAGCTTTTATCACTGCAAAAACATCATCAACCATGAAAGTATTGAGTTTGTACTCTATGAATGTCATTTTAATTCATTGGTTAATGTCCATAGTACACATATGTGAAAAAGTGACCTAGGTAATGGGCAATCCTTGGTGTTGGGAATCAAATTTAATTAATGTGTATAATTGGAACTATATGTAGATATAAAAAATAATTGAGCTTCCATATATATATATATATATATATATATATATATAATATTAACTATTTTTACAGTCACAGAAAACATACCTTCATTGAAGTTTTACTAAAGGTTGACTTTATTTCCAATAAGCTAGAGTTATCATATCTCGATAACCATTCTAGTTGTTCTGGGAGTTGGATGATGAGTATGAAGGTAATTACCCCATCACATTTATACCCCACCATTGTATCCTTGATAGACAAACCACTTATAAAGACATTCTAGTTCCCACTCTTGAACACATTCAACATCATTAGGACAATAAACATATTTATCCTCCTTGATCTTTCATTCTTTGTTGTATATATCATCCCTATTGAGGAAATCATCCCACTCTGTTTGAGCATTTAACATCAGTAGTTTCTCATGCACCATCTCATGGTTTTTAAGATGGATATAATCAACAACTATTATTAATAATATTATCCTAAGAATGCATTAATTTAGATACGAGATGATGTAAAACACACAAAAATATGTCATCCCCTTGAAGTGTTCATATTGTTGGCCATTATAGTGATTACCTTGCTTGTCCATGTGTTCTACCTTACTTTATGTGATCAATAGATCATCAGGGTTAATGGCCATTTAACATGTGATTAAATGACATTGATAACAACATATCAAATGTTTTTGACCTGATTAGATACCTTTTCCTTTCCTTGGCACTGCTCACATGTCCTTTGGTAGGAAATCTAATTCTTGAAAATCCTTAAGCCCATTCAAAAACCAATATTTGTATGTAAATGTTAGACATGTAAAACATAATTAAATTTAAAATTATCTACGTAGAATATGTACTAGTGGAACACAAAAACATAATAATAGACAAACACTTGGAATATAGAATAAAATTTCACCTACATGACATTTTCGAATGATCCGTAAACTTAAGCATTATTACACTTTCATAATTTAATTTTGTTTTAAAATATAATTTTAGGAAATAATTAAAAAAATGGCTTATAGTCATGAATTTAATAAAATAATTCATGACATTTGATATTATCGTTTGGTATAAAGACCTACATCTCTGGGTCCAATATTGGTCGATAAATTAGGTAAAACATTTAAAAAGTACTTTAAAATGTTTCTATAATGAAAAATAAACAACTACAAAGTTGTTCATTGGAAAAAAATTATATAAGTCCCTTTTCAAACTTTTTCCCAATTCTGCTCTAAGCTCCTTCTACTTGCCACACAAGCTCTTAAGCTATAACCTTTAGCAATGGCTGCTAAGAATTTTTGAATGAATACAAATACAAGTTTACATGATTTATATAGTGGTTCAATTTTTTATCCCATTGAGTTTGTCCTTATCCATTTTTCATGATAGGATAGGATTTCAAAACTCATCCCAATGCTTTTGGTGGGCAAGACTTATCATTCATTCCACATTCAGTGGGTTTGACTTTATCTAAGGATTTTTATTAAGAGTTATCTTTTCCTTAAGCTTCATGGATTAGTCCATATTCTCCACCTTTGGATTTTTCCATGGTTATGATGTGGATGTATGTGGCAATATGTGGTGACTGGGGGAAAGTTTGTGGTATGTGGTGGTAAAGTGTGGGAACCACGTGGAAACTTGGTGTGGAACATGGGAAATACATGGAAAACATGTGGAATGTAAAATATTTTTGAGGGGAAAGGCGTGAAATTAGATTAAAATATATTAAATTACAAAATTTGACCATAGTGAATGTTGACAAGCCACGTGGTGGCTTGAGGACCCACCACGTGAACCAATCTCCCTTCACCACTTGTCGACATTAATCAATTGTTGTTCTCTCGCCACTTGTTGACATCTAAAACCACCAATTTTTTTTACACAAATTAAATTTGATTTAAATTAACCTATTGATGAGTCAAATACAAATGATTAAAATCATTAGTTTATCACACCTCATGCCACATGTCATGTTCTTATTGGTCTAGATTTGTCACTTTATCCTGTTGACCGAGTTTGACTGGGTATATATTTTGCATACAAAATCCATTTTGTAAACCACAAAATGTGTCAAAAAGATCAATAGTTACATATTTTCCATGAAACTAATCTAAAATAATTTCATAATGGTCATTTTTTGTAGTTTGACCATCTTTGACCTGATTTGACCAGTTTGACTATAACTTTGATTCGCTGCACAAGGAGGATATGAGCTCCATTTTACACCTTATGCATACCATTAGAAAGGTCTTATCATGATATATGTAATGGTATAGGTTTTTATCTTCTTTAAGACCTTTTTCTAATTTAAACTCTAGATCAATCCTCCCCACTAAGAAGGATTTTTGTCTTCAAAAAGCTAGTACTAAACCTGGTACTTCATGTGAGGATCTTTCCACAGCTTTGGCTCTCAACTCTAGCTTAAATGATCTATTGAATATCAAATAGCAACCTGATTATAAATTGGTTCTATAGGTACTCTAACGGGTTTTTTAAATCTGATATAGTAAAAATATTACAAGGCATCTGGTGTTATAACAATCACCATTTATAATTGTCCATTTAGGGTTTTTACCTAGAAACATAGTTTACAAACATTGACCTTATTGGGTCTTTTATAAACATTGCCCATAGGGTCTTATACATCAAATATATACATGTTTGCACACTCATCTAGAGTAAAATATATAACCTATTTTTTGAGCTATTCCTAATGCTTGTTATGATGGCATCCTTTTGTTACCCTACAATGTTCATGTATACAACACAAATGAATAAAATAACACTAAAGATATCATTTAACTATAATGGTTATTTTTGATGTGATCATACAAGATAATCTATCACATCTTTTACAATGCTATACTAATTTCTCTTTTTGGAAAATGTTACCTTTCTCAGAGACGTGGTTTACCCAGGATAATACCACTAAATTGAACTAGAACAACATCTAATTCAACTTCATCTAAAAATTTGGTAGTAATTACAAACCCTAATTTACATGTTTTACTTACATGTACATTTTTACCATCATCTATTCTATCCAGAGAATAGGGTTGGAAATGTAGCTTAGTTTCTAAATGTAGGGCTTCTACAACATCTTCAAATATTATATTTCTTTGATATTTTTTATCAAAAATGTCATCTATTTTAGAATGATTAACAATTATTATTTTGAATAAATGTTTCTTACCTTTTGAGGGTGACAAATTTTGAACTATCAGCTTCTCATTGACTACCATCTCCCTTCCGAATGTTGTCTTAGGTTCTAACCAACTAGATTCTATTTGAGGAGGCTCTATACTTGTGTTGATTGAAGATGCATTTACAACCTTTGCTTGAGGTTATAGATGACTTTGCTTATCTTCTTTCAACATTTTCTCCTTAGCATTGAAGTAAAATCCTAACTTCATACCTTCCTTAGGAAACTTCATTTTCACAGTTTAATTAAACATCCTTTTAGGACTCTCTTGTGCATAATTGAAAAATACATTTGAGTATTTATTCTTTACATACCTTGATGAATCATTTGAATATTCTTCATGCAATGTGACTGTCACATCTTAAAAGAGTACTTCTTTTAGATCTTTACGATGTTCTAGCATGTTTCTTGAGTAGTCCTTCAGCTCATCTTCTTGGGACGTTTGTCCTTCACCTCCATATCCTAATCATGCTCAGAGTGGTCTCTTTGTCATTTGAATATGCTGGACAATTCCTTGACCATTAATGCCAAGGCCTTTTCCTTTGAATCCAGTTTTTAGTAATAGATTAGAACCTTTTCCCTTGACATGATTTTCAAATGACTTTGATAAATGTTTAGGGTTAGTATATTTAGTATCCCTAACATTGTTAATATAGCTAGAATAATTGATTTCATTGCTTTCTTCCTCAAAATTTACATTAAAAGATACATCAATAATCAAGGCATTATTTGCTTCTAGATTTATAACATTATTTTCATTGATATGACTAGCAAGAGTATATAAATTAGAAGAATCACTGCTATAACCAAACTGTACCTTTGTAGTCTGATTTGTTCCAAACTAAATCTCATAGGTATGATTGATTGTCAGTTAGATTCCTTCACCTAATGCAGTGTTTCTAGCATGCTAAGATATGAGACAATAATTACCCAATGTTATCTCCTCAACTCTTCCTAGAACTATATCGAGAGTTACTTTATCAAAGAATAGTCCTCTGATTCTAAAATTCAAAATGACATAATGAGTTGCATGTCCTTATGTAATGCCATCCACTCATTTGATTGTATTAGTGTGAGGTAATGGAAGAGTCCTTAGCTATAGATGTCATACAAGGCTTTTAGTAATATAAATGGATCTAAAACTCTAGTTAAAATAGATCTACATGAACTTTCCTTTAGAAATGGAAGTCTAGTTCTATCATTGACTTTCCTTAGATTATAACATAATATCTAGTACTTCTGTTGGCAACAACTATCGCATTAGAGACTCTCGAGTTACTTGATGAGGTATTATTGGTTAGATGGATTGATTGCTACTAAACGTGGTTGGTGCCTTGCCTCTTTCCTCATTTCACCTTCTAAACCATATTGAATCTTGATTAGGGTGTAAGATCTAGCATTGCTCGGCAATATGTCCTCACCAAGCATAATGTCCAAAAATCTCTACTGAAGCCTCAATCTATTCAATTCTCTATTGAAGCCTCTCGATCTGTTGCCCCTATCATTGCTCTGTTGCTTACCAATTTTGCTTTCGGGCTTGTAGGAATTACATTATCATAGTAATAATGAAATTGAGTAGAAACTGAATCTAAAATAGCATTGGATCCATCATTATACAATAACTAATTTTAGTTAAATAAAAAAATCATTAATTTACTTGAAAATTTAATTCTGATATCAAACTCAATGTTTTAGAATAATGCTTACATAGAGGTTAGCCCAACACACTAACTGCTTTTATACCAAACTGATTTGTAAACATAATAAATATTATGCTTGCATAATTTAATTTCGATTTACAATATCATTTTATTAAATAACTAAAAAAAATACTTACAATCATGAATTGAACAAAATAATTCAAAACATTCAACAATAATTTGATAATGGAGTTTGGCATGAAGGCCTACGTCTCTAGGTCTAATATATGTCAATAAATTAGTAAAAACGTTTAAAACATACTTATAAATGTTTTTCTAATTAAAAATAAACAACTAAAAATATTTTCATTTGAAAACAATAATACAATTCCCTTTTTGGACTTTTTCCTAATTCTGCTTCGAGCTCCTTTTGCTGGCCACAAGCTTTTAACCTATAAACTTTAGCCATGGCTGCTAAGCATTTTTGAATGAATCCAAACACATGTTTCCATGATTTATATAATGGTTCAATTCCATATCCCAATTGATTGGTCCTTATCCATTTTTCACAATAGGATAGGAGTTTAAAACTCATCCCAATGCTTTTGGTGGGCAAGACTTATCATTTATCCCACATTCAATGTGTTTGACTTTATCTAAGGCTTTTAATAAGCCTTATCTTTTCCTTAAGATTCATGGCTTAGTCCACATTCTCCACATTTGGATTTGTCCATGGTTATGACATGGTTGGATGTGGAAAAATGTGGTGACTTGGAGGAAGTTTGTGGTATGCAGTGGTAAAGTGCGGGAACCACATGGAAACTTGGTGTGGACCATGGAAAATACATGGAAAACATGTGGAATATAAAGGATTTTTGAGGGGCATGGTATGAAATTTAATTACAATATATAAAATTACAAAATTTGACCATAGTGAATGTTGACAAGCCATTTGGTGGCTTTAGGACCCACCACATGCACCAATTTCCCTCCACCACTTATCGACATTCGACGATTATTGTTCTCTTGTTGCTTGTCGACATCTAAAACTTCTAAAATCTTTTACATTTATTGCATTTGATTTACATTATCTTATTGATTAGTCAAATACAAAAGTTTAAAAACCTAATTTTCTTGCACCTCATGCTACATGTCATGTTCTTACTGGTCCAGATTTGTCACATCATCCTGTTCACTAAGTTTGACCACAACTTTGACTAGCTATATCTTTTACATACAAACTCCATTTTGTAAACTAAAAAATGTGTCAAAAATATCACGATGAGATTTTTGTCATGGAATTATTAACAAATCATTCTATAATGGTCATTTTCTATAATTTGACCAACTTTGACCTGATGTGACCAATTAGAATGGAACTTTAATTGGTTGCACAAGGAGAATATGAGATCCATTTTCCATGTTTTACATATTGTTAGGAAGGGCTTAGCAAGCTCCACATAATGGTGCAAGATTTGATTTTCTTTAAGACCTTTTTCTATTTGACATTTGGATCATTGAATGTATTAGTGACCTTATTGAGCTTTCTAGGTTGGAATATGTTTTTACTAGAATGAGAGACAAAAATTAGTAAGGAATGAATTAAATTTTTATTCTCCTTCCATGAAATTTTTTACCCTATTAATAACTAACCTAGAGACAAACATGTCTTCCTCATTATTATCAATAAAAATTTCCCACTTAATATTTCTATAGTCAAATGGACCATCACTTGCCTTATGTAGTGGAAGGTGCATTATTGAATCCCACCAACCAACCATGTATTTCAATGCCTAGTAAAAACATTCTAGTTCAAAAATACACAATGAACATCATGAATGGTCATATGTTGAAATATATGAATAAAAATGCATTATCGACGTGTAATATAAGGTTTAATACCTATTTCTAGTAAAAAACTACAAACAAAGATTCAAAATCGATTATGACATTTATATTTGGTGACTTTATTTAACTCCATTATAATACTAAAATGAAGTATGTAACATAGATTGAGCACAACACACATGTATGGCTACGGTATGGATGCATTTATGCAGTCAAGAAATTAATCACAATAATCATTTGTTTTTGCTATGAACTACATAAAATGACAATGACATTTTGGGTTTATCCAATAGTGAATTAGCTAAGGGTGTCTTGAAAATAATGGCAAAGCACCTCATAGACATCAAAGGAATAAAAATTATAGGGTCACATATATTCATATGTGGTTTATATTTGTAGTATAAAAATGAGGCAATACAAAAACACTCACTCCCCTCAATTTCAATATGCATCTTCAAACTACTATGTTTTCTTGTTGTGACTATATTTAACCCCAATGGAATATGTAAATGAATTATGGAACATATATTGAGCATGACACACATATGGCTATGGTATGGATGCAATTATGTAGTCAAGAAATTTATCCCAACATTTAATTATTTTTACTACAAATTGCATAGAAGCACAAAGAAGTTTTGGGCTTATCCTCTAGCGGATCTCATAATAGTTTATTATGAATAATTACAAACCACCTCATAAACATAATAGGAATACAATTTATAGTGCTACATTTATTCATATACAGTTTATATTTTCATGTATCAAAATGAGGAAATATAAAAACACTCACTCCCCTAAATTCATATATTCATATTCAAAGTAATATGTTTGCATGTGGTGATTTTATTTAACCCCATTCTAATATTCATGTGAAGTATGTAATGTAGATTGAGCACAACAAACATATATGGCTACATTATGGATGCAATTATGTAGTTGGGAAATTTATCCCAACAATCTTGTTTTTGCTATCTACTACATAAAAGCACAAAGGGGTTTTGGTTTATTCACCAGTGAATCAGGTAAGGATATATTGTGAATAATTTAAAAACACCTCACATATATCAAAGGAATAAAATTTATTGTCCTATATATATTCACTCACTCACTTTGGCTTTTGTAATTGTTGGTGAATCAAATATGGGTATATTATGAATAATGGAAAAACACATCATAGACATCAAATAAATACAAATTATAGTGATATATTTATTCATATGCAGCTTATATTTGTACGTATCAAAATATAACAATATGAAAACACTCATTACCTTATATTTCTATATCTACCAATGAATTAAATAGGTGTATAATATGAATAATGGAAAAGCACCTCACAAACATCAATGTGATACAATTTATAGTGATACATATACTCATATGCAATTTATATTTCTAATTATCAAAATGAGACAATACAACAACACTCACTCTTATCAATTTATATATCCATATTTGAACTACGAGATTTCCATATGCTGAAGTATTTAACCCCATGGCAATACTAAAATGAATTATTTAATGAAAATTGGGCACAACAAATATGTATTGCTATAGCACAGATACAATTATGCAGTCACTAAATTCACCCACACAAGTATTTTTTTGTAACAAATTACATAAAAGCAAAAAAGGGTTTGGGGCTAACACACCAAGTTGGGTCATTTATTATCTATATTATGGTTTAGTTTTGTTATTGTTTATTTACTATGAATTAGGTTGTTAGTTTTTAGTTTTCAGTACTTTAGTGGTTATGTCCCATAGTAATAAACTTTTAACCTACCACTTATCATATATATTTTGGATGTACTTATTTTAAAATCTATAATGATTGTATGGGAATATATATTTCTTATTAAAATTATAAGCATATTTTGGTTATATTCCTTCTGTGCATATGCCCAATAGTGGTATCAGAGCCACTTTTTTGAAGGATGATTTGAACAATCCATCTAGAGACATGAAACACATAAATGTATAGAAAAAAGAGAGAGTTCTATGAAATTTTAAGCTATTACATATGGTGAAGAAGTATGTTAGCTTATCTTATTAATTTTTTTACCATTGTAAATACATTCAATGAATTTATTTAACCATATATGTTTCTTATCTATTTATTTATAATCTTTTATTGAAAAAAAATCTAAGTATTTATTTCCTTTACATATTCAAATTAACTGAAGGTGAGGTGGTTATTTAATTTTATGAGTCATTTTTCAAACAAAAAGGGTCCAAGCCTCAAAACATGTTGAGGTTATATATTTTATTTCTTTTTTTGTTTGACTTAGTTTATGATCTTATTTAAATTTTGTAAATGAGTTATAAGGGTGCAAATAAATTATCAATAAAAGGACAAGCTATAATGGATATATAAGGGTGTAAAAGGTGATACAAGGTGTTTATTGATTATTGAAAAATCCAAAAATATTTTCTAAATTAGAATTTATTTGGTTGTTAAAGGCTAAACCCTGATAATATTCCTTTATTATTAATTTTTTATAGCATCATGGTAAAAATTATAAGCTTAATCTCTAAAAAAGAATGTTTAACAACTAAAAAATACAATGAATGGAGATTGCACATGGAAAACATGTTTAATTTTAATGATTTGTGGGAAATCCTAGAAATTAAACCAAACCACCCAATTATGTTGTTAAGTTGGTTAAATACCAAAAAAATGATAAGTGCACACTCGCACTGTTAAAATCATCTTTCACTACACAAGTGATTATTTACATTGAATTTGTTAAGTTTGGAGAATGGACATCATGGAAATCATTAAAGTACTTATATGATAACTAGCTTGTATACATGAATATTGAACTTTTTATGCATCTTTTGAACAATAAACTATGTGATGATGAAGACATCTCTGATTATATTTCATAGATGAAACTAGTAAAACAAGAATACTTCACAACTAGTGGAAAGATCGATGATGACATGCTTAATTTCATCACACTCAATGGCCTTAGTTATATGTATACAAACTTTGTCTAAATTTTCCATGTTAGTGATAATCTTAAGAACACAATATTTGACTCTATTTTTGAGTTTTTGACCCATCATGAGATATAATTTACAAAGCAAAAGAGTAAGTCTACTGAATATTCTCACAACAAAAAGCTCAGGGGACATCACCAAGATGATCACCATGTATAATGATAGTTTCAAAATCATTATCTAAAACACTGTTTAGAGACATTCTTTGTGCCACTCTCTAAGGCATTCTAGACAATCACCACATCATTATCATTGACACTCTTTAAAATACTCAAAATGAAAATATCACCATAAAAACTCTTCTCATTATAGTGTTTATTATAATGATTCAATGTATTATGGCTCTCATCAACATAATAATGAGCCCATATGTTTTAAATGTGGTGGTATTAGGCATCTTGTAGATGTATGCCTTTCTTGACAACCATGCTCTCTACACAAAAAGAATTTTGAAGAAAATTATGAAGGTCTTTATAGTGGCCAATCTTCTAGTTAGTCTAGATATTTAGGATATTCTTATACTTACTTTGATCACGATGCATCCTATATGGTTGAGGTCTATGGTCTAGATAGACATAATAACATGTTTTGAGTTATCAGTGATTCACTCATCTTCTCAAGCTACTAGGATTGAGATTGTGCTTTATTGTAGTAGAAGTTTTTGAGCTTGCGATCTTAATGTTATTTCTAGTTTTGGATTTCTTTAACTGTTATTCACTAAATGGATCATATAGTGTTATTTTATTTTGTTTATCTTGATGCACATAGTAGTTGACTATGTTAGTCTATAGGGGGATAATACATTACATCTATTGATCTTCAATCAGTCATTAGTGATAATATGAGTTGATAAGGGTCGACATCAATATTAGTTTTGAGAAAAGGTCATCAATGTTTATTATATGTCGAGGAAATGTGCCATACATGATATTGGTTGGTCACTTTGACATGTTTTGAGGTGGAGACTTATGTCGATATATATATTTTTAAAGGATCTGATCCAATTCTATTACTATATGTTATGATGATCAGAGGGGATGAGTAGACCTTGATGTTCATTATATTTTTTTCCACAACTTGTAGGATGGTCTTATTTAAGGAGCAACATTGGTTTTGATCAGTACTAGGATATACAGTGCACTAATTACAATTGATTAATAGTTTCTTTGATGACTTCAGAGTGATTGCTCTATTTTTTTCTTCTTTTATACACCTTTGGATTAATGGGAGTTTTTTGGGTCAATTATGATCCAAATTATTTTTTATTTATTTATATTATTTATTTACTATACATTAGGTTGTTAATATTTAGTTTTCAGTACTTTGGTGGTTATGTCCCATACTAACAAACTTTTAACTTACCATTTACCCTATATATTTTGTATGTACCTCTTTTAAAATATACAATGATTTTACAGGAATATATCTTTATTTTTAGACTTGTAAGCATATTTGGTTTATATTGTTCCTATGCATAGGACCAACATGTTAGTGAGTAAGGTAAGGATATATTTGGAATAATGGTAAAACACCTCACATGAATCAAATAAATACAATTTGTAGTGTTATATTTATTCATAAAATTACCTCAACATATGGGAGATAAGGGCATATTATGTAATTAATTTTTGTGATGAACAATGCATTAACGACATGTACAATAGTTTTAAAAACACATTTTATTTTTACTTATTGAAACATTATTAAGATATATTGTAATTTAAAATGTTAAAATACGCTATAGAATAATTTTTGAAATATAGTATAAACATCATTATAAAATGTACTCCCTACTACATAATTAGAATGTATGTCATTATAGCTATTGGTATATCATAAGAAAATGTTGTCATCATTACATAGTAAAATGATAATGAAGAGACCACATCTTTGAAAAATCGAATATAGGTTTGCTTTAATTTGACTTATATATATCACATATACAAATATAATGTTCTCTAAATTGAATCATTTTTAGATTGCCTCCACTAAAATAATCTATAGTACCACTATAGAAAGGAGAATAAATAGAGAAATACATAGAAATGGATAGTGGTACACATTGGTGATAATGTCATCTACTCCTAACCTAGAAATAGAGTAATACATATAAATAAGATTCAATGTGTGTCTAAAATAATCCAACAAATATAATACACTTTCAAATGCATAAGAAAACTTTGATTCATTATTGATTATAAATTCACATTGTTATAATTATCTTCCAAGAGAGAGACCTCAATTTATTGTTTCTACATATATTATTATTTTTCTTTCCTAAAACCCATGTAAAACCTGAATATGACACACATAATACATATAAGGGCAATACCATAAATAAATAAAAAGTAGTTGCCTCAAACTAACACGTATGCCATCCCAAGTCCCCCTATACTCTACAATACAATAACATGTTTAAAATATCATAATATTTGATCTATCATCACTAGAAATATGTCATGGTTATACTTCAAATGATGATGTAGTTTGTTTATCACTTGTATTCAGCTTTAACTCCACACATGGAAAAAAAGAATCATCCATAGTGCCTTTTACTTGTATAACAGGTGAGACCCCACTATTCACACTAGATGAAATAACACCACTTCCTGGTGTATCCTACCTCATCATTTCTCTGACATACCCAACATTTTGTACATATTTGGTATTCACATAAACAAACTATTGCACAAGTACCATTTCATGGTTATGAAGTGTGGTCATCTTTTCGTATCTTACTTAAATCCTTCCAGACATTTGGTCTCATAATAATTAAGAATTGATTTCAACAACCCCATTATCTATGTTTTCATCATAAAGATCATTAAGCCCATTTATCAGAGCTAGGTAGTATGAAAAATTAAATTTTCTACCATCAATAATTGTAGAAAAATTGAATTTTGTCACTTTCTTCCTCACGCCATAAAAAATATACACAATTTTGAAGTAATTAATTGTTTTATCATAGAATATATCTATACTTAAGATAGATATGACAATCATAATCATGTATAAACATTTGAAGAAAATTATTTTTCAATATATATCATAGCATGCCTAATTGAAGGGTGCCTAATTTATCAGTATAGACATAATATTTATACTATAAACCATAGGATATATAGAGGAGGTTATTCATTTCCCCATATTGTCATTTCAAGTTGATATCTAGTCAATTCAAGTGAGCCACACTAGAAAAGTGTGGTTTTCCTAATCTTATATTAGGTTAAGGTTTATATTTATCTATAATTTTGTAGTCCCAATACGGATATGATACTTTGGCCAAAAAAATTATTATGCCTACATTAATTTCATATTGTTGGGACATAAATTTAGAGTAGAATTTAATATTTTAAAAATGTATTAGATAATATTTTTACAAATATTTCACTATGTTTATGATATGTTGTCCATAATATGATCTAGATCTCCATTTGGAGTTTATATATAAAATGTTATCTTATTGTAATTGCTTCTTGCGTTTCCATTTAATTGGGCTAGTTTATCCCCTTTGTATTCCTTGTTAGGGTGTTGGGTCAAGGAAATGGGTCTTAGGAACTCTGATTGAGAGGTGAATCTTGAATAATATTAGAAGCTTCTCTTTAGTTTCAATACATTTATGTAAAAATATGTGCTTGTTTATGACTTTATTGTGAAATGTTTATGTCAATGTGGATTTCTCCCTCAAATGAAGATTGGTTTCTATTAATCACAAGTGAATCATCACTAAATTTGACTGAAGGACTCCATTATAAAAATATAATTGGAATTTAGCATTTTGGTGTTCAACATGAAAGTAATTGAATTGACATCAATAAAGGAAACTAAAAAATGGATATAAAAAATAAAGGACCACTATTGTCTTATTTTTCAAGTTAAGATAATAATTTGTCATATGAATGCTAATTTATATGTGTAATGATGTTAATTGATTGGACATGACAATATATAGTAAAAAATTCTATATTGAATTTTTTCTAGTTATACAATTTTAAGTATTATGTTCATGATTGACATGATCATTGAATTAACAAGTTTTATTTTAGTGTAATATTTTGTAATAATTTTTTTGGTCACTGTTTTGACTTCTTTAATAATAGTGAATCATGCGCCCACTTCGAAAATGTGACAATTTTAATTTCTACTAGTTTTATACTGAACAATGTTTGGATCAACCCAACTCACCCTATTTTAATAGTTTATGTAGATTTAAATTTCAAAGTTATAAATGTATGTATGCATGCATGTATATATGTATGTGTGTATATATGTATGTATGTAATGGGTGTGTATACATACACACACACACATATACATACATACATATACATATATTTACATACATATACATACATACATACACACACACATACACACACACACACACACACACACACACACAGACACACACACACACACACACACACACACACACACACACACACACACACACACACACACACACACACACACACACACACACACACACACACACACACACAAGTGTCTTAATTTAGTATTAATTACCTTTCTCATTGAAATATGTATAATAAAATAGACTAAATTCAAGATATAATCAAAGAAAGGGTATAGACATATTTACAAATTCATTTTTTGGTGTTCATTCATAGATAAAGACTATTCCACAAGTGTACTAACATGAATGAAAGAGTGATTTCTAAATGTATAATCTCAGTATGTCAACTCATTAGGAAAGCTCAAAAACTCCTACAAAAAAATTCCTTTTCTCATAGTTCCTGAACCTCAAATTATTCATCGTTTATTTTTTATAACTATTATTTTTTATTGAAACATCCATGCATCCCTGTGGTTTGGATTCAAAACATAACATTCCAAAATTTTAAAGTAGTTCCTCATACATTCCATGATGGTTCCATTAAAATCGAGGTCTACCTCAGTCAAATGACTCAAGTAAAAGGGTTGAGACTAGGTGACTAAATAGGTACACAAAATTTATATATAAACATAAATTAAAAAACATGAAGTCATTTAATGGATTTTTGCTTCTACTAACTGTCTTAAGAAATTAGAAATTTTTGGAGACAATTAATTTGAAATTTCGTATAGGCTCTTTACAAATTGGAAACCTATGTTTTTGACTCAATCCCTATTGATAATTAGTGAAAGGATTATTATAATATTATTTTTTTCATATAAGTCATTTTTATGAGCTCAAACCTTTCACCAAGTCACTTAAATATCTAAGAACTTAATTCAACCCTAGATTGCTATATGATTGTTTTATAGCAATTAGGCCTTAAAAATGATTATTTCGACTCTTCCACTTCTTAGGTTATCTCTTGAATTTATTTTTAATAATTATAGGTTAAATATATTTTAAATAACATGATCTTAAATCATTGGTTTCTTAAAAATAACAATTTTAAATCAATTCTGTTATTTAGGTCTTTAGGCCTAATTGACCCTTAGTAGGTCAAATATCAAATAAGGTAAGTTATCCACATAAAATATAATTTTTAATCACTTTATATTGATATAAAAATGTATTCACACCTTAAAATAAGGTTTTGACTTCACCTACAATAAATCTCACCCAAAATCATTATTCACTACCTAGACAATCGAACACCTATAGGAAAAACTATTACAATCCCCTATTTCTTTTTTCACAATGTCTCATTCAAAAAAATAAATTTATAAATAATTTATAGAAATTATATTTAAACTCCGTAAAATATTTTATTGAATCATGTTGATTTATAAAAAATTTATGACTCTTTTATTAACACTAAACCCTACTTTAAGGTATTTTCCAAAGTTTAGAAGCTAAGTGCTTCTTATCAATTGTTTAAACATTATAAGACTTATAAAATAAATTAAATACTTTATAAAGACTATTATAAGACCCTTTAAAATAATACAAACCTAATTTTAAATTCATGTATGATTTTACACATGATGTAAGCAACTGAGATGATTGTTTATACATAGAAAAGATGGATATATTAGATGTTAATGTAGTAAACTTCAATATGAACATAAAATCATTCTATATTTGAATTAATTATATTAATTTATCCTTAATAAAAATGAGTACAAAGTCTTGAGAAAAATATTATCCTTTATTGAAAATAAATTTACTCATCCACACTTACAAAACCCTATTTTGGAGACTATAGACTGTAATTCACTCTTAGACATGGGTTATTGATATTTTTATGCTTGTTTTAGTCATTCAATGTCTTATTTTATATGGTTTTGACCCTAATTAGGACGTTTAAATTTATCCCAATCTTGTAGTTTCCAAATTTATTTTGATATTCTTCATCAACTAAATCTTCTTAAGATGTTAAAGTTACCTTGTGAAGGAATCCCTTAGATAGATGGTGTAGAACAACTCCTAATAATTTGAAAATTATTATTATGAATTGACTACCTTCTTAAAAATCATAAATACATTGAAAAGGCTATGAAGACTCTATATCAACCCGTCCAAGTACAACTTTACATGATGATAATGATTTTTCTGCATCAAAACAAAATGTATTTAATATTGATACTCAAATTAAATCCATGTCCATTAAACCTATCAGTATTATTTACATCAATATATAAATACATATTGTGATGGTAGTAATTTAAGTTTTAAAAATTTCTTGATAACTTTGAGGTTTGAATTTTAACCTAGTTTTGATCACTTGCAAGATAAATGTAGCACATATTTGATTGTGTCTTTAGTTGCTAACATATGTGTAGTTTTATTCTATGTCCTATGTAATTAATATTATATTATTAAACTAATAGAAAAATAGGAACAATGATTTAATAGTTTTGTGAAATGAAACAATAAAAACTATATTAGATAGAAATAAAAGATCTATGATGGTTTAGAAATATCCATAAATAAGTTGATTTTAATTACTTTGTATCCCAAAGTAGTGTTAATAAAAGGGATGATAATAGATGCAACTCCAAAAATATTTTGAAAGAGTAAATACCCCCTCTTAGACCTAGCATCTAAGAATGAAACATGTCCATGATATGTGATATATCTATCCATTTATATGCTCCATTAACATAGACATGTTCTAAATTTGATGTTTTCACAACCAACCTACATATATGTCATGACCTCTCTTCTTGCACTGTGGAATCATACTCATACTTCAAATTTTTTTAGACCTCATTTAGTATTTGTGTTAGGATTATATGATTTTTAAGTTAACTTTAGTGTTGATTTCAATGTCTATCAAGTCATTGATAAGATTTCACGAAATCAAGGTACAATTTAATTAAAGTTATTTCCTTTCATAGAAATGTATATACGCAACATTGTCATGATTTACAATTGTTGATAAGGGAAAATTTAATGAGTTGAATGGATTAATATTAGAATTTTTTTTATCAATTTGATATTATTGGAAATTTTCAACAATTATTTTCATATAAGAAGGAACTTTTCTTTTATTTAATTATTTTTAATTTTATAACATTCAGATAAACTATATTTCATAAATAGTTTAAGAGTTTAATTATTTTTAATTAATTACATTTTTCATAAATAATTTTTGAGATAATTAGTGAATTATAAATTATAAATAATTTTTTGTTATTAATTAATTACATTTAATTTAAAACCTAACAAATGTTAAGATAGGACTAATATAACTTAACATAACAATGAGAGAAAAATAATAAACTTCATTTTCAAATTTAAAATCACTCCAACTCTGAAACCATGACCACCTTAACTCATGCAATGCTTGAAGGAATTTCCACATACACTACCACATAAAGAGATAGTTGAATACCATGATTAAATAAAAATATCATATCAATGTATAATGTGGGAGAGATTTCTATGTGAAATAAGGATAATTTTCATTAAAAAAAATGTTATAAATGAAGGTGAATGCTTTGGAGAAAGGGAGGAAGGTTGAAATGTAGCAAAGGGATCAACGCCGAAAGAAGGGAAGACAATGCATAGAAGGAGAAGTTCAACACTTGAAGGAGGAGAGAGGACATTAACATTGGAGGGAGAGCAACAAGGTAGTGGATCGATGCTTAAGGAAAATGAGAGAAGATAGATGCATATAAAAAAGAGGTTTGATAGATTTTATTATAAATGATGTTTATATTATTAGGAAATAAAAATTGTGTTCTACCTACATCTAAGTTTACTAGTTTTGTTTCATATTTTTTTGTCTTACTTGCTTCTAAAATATGAGTTTAATGGTGTGAAATTAAATATTTAGTATTTTTAAAATAGGGAAGGTTATTGAGGTTCATTTATCGTGTCTTTGTAACATTTTTTTTCATTTTCTTTAAATAAATTCCTAGCATTTTAGTCTTTGTGAAGATATACTTAAATATTTAATTCTGTAGTTATGGAACATATATTTAGTTTTAATTGATCATGTTTTTCTCCTAGAGCTATTAAATTTAAGGGTCTAATTCATTGTCCATGTATTTACATCCTTGATTGTTAGTCTATAATATGACTATTACATTTTGATAAATCTATGATTGGATTTTAAATTATCCTCAATTATGAATCCCATGCAACTAATTATTTTATTTTCTATGATTAAGATGGATTATTAAGGAAATTATATCTTATCAAATATAACATTGTAAGCATATCGATAAATAATTATATATTCTTTATAAAAGATTTCTGTAATATTAAGTTTATAGTTCAATATAACATTATTTTTGGATAAGTTATATTTAAAAAAAGCTTATCTAAGTAGACTAAAGGTGTAATTGTCCAAGAAAAATAACATTGTGAAAACCAACATAAGGACTAAAATAGAAGATCATGCCACAGATTTATTTTCTACCTTCCTACTCAGGAATTTGATTTTGAAATATAATGCATGAATTTATTTCAAGTATTATTTAGTTTTAAATGTCAACTTAGACCAATAAATTAAGGTTAAACAAAACTATGCAGGGGTGGGTATAAGCGGTGCCTCTAGGTCATGTTTATGGGTAATGTCATTAGACTTGAGCTACTATATCCATATCCTAACAGACATACAACAATGATGTTTGGGCATCATCCCTATAAACCAATAGGGATAAATAAAGACCATTTCATGTCATTAAGACCAAGGGATGGGATAATCCCTCTTGGTCAAAAACACTAATTAATATAAGAAAATAACTTTGACTACCTTAACAAATTTTTAATTGTGAACTTAAGAAATAGAATGGAGAAAATATATTTCTTACTCAAAACTCAATATCACTAAAAAGGAGTAATAAAAACTAGGATTGACAGTGTTAAACCAATTATTATCAAGAAACCACCAACCATATGGCTCTTAGATAATGAAAATTTAGAAATAATAATTGTAAGGATTAAGTTTATTAAATAAAGGATCAAAAACATTATTGATGTAAATAAAAATTAGAAAGGGGATGTAGTTTGCAAATGTTCATTTCTATTTCTTTTTAAGATTTAGTGATAGTTTAGCTTAACAAGTATTTAATTACTTTAAAAAAATTTAATGCTCTTATTTGGGTAGCTATCATAGAGAAACTATTTGGGGAATTGTGCCCTAGAAAGGGTTGCATACCCAGATTCATAAGTCACATAAAACATAGAATAAAAAACATAACTACATGCATACTACACCTTGATCCTATTCAAAAGTAGGTATACATGCATTCTTGGAAGAGAAGGATGTTTCAAAAATTTAGGTAAATGGGATGGGGTTGGGTTTGTGTGATAAACAAGATTAAATTTCAATGAAAAGGTAAGGCCATTATAATAAAACCCTTGTTTAGAGAAATAAATCTAAGATAAGAATTTTCTAATATACTCAGAAAGATTACTATTATATCATCATAGTTCCCAAGGCTTTAGGCTAAATTCCAAGGCATAATGTGACTATTTTTTATATATTCAATAATCCTATCATGATGACCTTAGTGCTTATCCAGTAGAGATAAATGGTGAATAGTGTGTGACTCAAGATCCAGTTGATCCTGATGAGTCAAGTCTTTGGCTAGAGCATAACCCATTTATGTGTAGATGCCTAACCCATATGTTTATATGCTTGCCCATTTTATAAAGGAATGGCTAACCCATATGGTTAGAATGCTTTCCCATTTGGAAAAGAATAATAAATGCCTAACTCATATGGTTAGATGCTTGCCTAGTTGGTAAGGGATATCTAATAGGATAAAGTATACCCATGTTAAATTCATAAATAAAAATTAATTAAATGAAAAGAAAATATGAATTATAGGATAGGATATGGTCTCTACATTTTGGTATCAGATCTAGGTTTCATAATCTATGCCTTAAGCCTATTATGACCCACACTTAGCAAAATATTAATTATTGATGTTAACTTCTTGAGAAAACTAAAAACTATGAGAAACTAATTTGATTAGAATTGGTTGTTCAAACATGGCTCATGGGAAAACATCAAGGAGAGTAAAAGGGAAAGGAACAAAGAAAAAGTGAAAAATAGAAATTCCCTCCACTTCGAAAGAGCCTATTTACATTCCTAACTTGGATACAATAGCTACAATCTAGAGTAAACACAAATCTTTGAAAGTGGAGCTAGTAAAAACAAAACTAGATATGATTGAACCTATAGTCAAATGTTTGTTTAAGGGGCCCTCACCAATAAGATATTTTCCATTTGAAATGGGTTCTGACATGCCTTCCATAAACCCTGATGTATTTAAGTAATATAAATGATGCCACTGATATGTGGCTCACTTAGATAATGAATTTCTAAGAGAAATAAAACTAGATGAAGAAGATTATGTTTAGAATAATTTTGAATCAATGTTACACATACATCTATATGTTATAGTCATAAATCTTATCCTCTATAAAGATAAAAATCTATGTAATAAAAAGATGAATGAGATTATCAAATGCTTACTTTTTGTCAATCCTATGTGTGACTATGATCAATAATATAATGTATGAGAAAAATTAGAATTATCCCAATAAAATGAATTATGCTATCAATTATCTTCAATGAAAACATAAGGGATTGTGTTATCTCTATCAAAAAACCAAATGGAAAAACCTAGACAATCAACTAGGAATTAAAGGGAAAATGTGATATATACAGAACCCAATAACGAAAATGTTAAACAACATGTTCCAAAAAAAAGAGAACTAGGAATAGAAGCCCTCATCAATTTGTTGATAGAGCAAAGAGATAAAATGGACTCACTTGAGTAGGTGATTAATGATCTTAGGTCAAGGCAAGAAAATATAAAAAACATAATGGAACTTAACCTTGAAAATATGCCTAAAGAAAATACACTACCAGTTAATGAGATGGAGGTTGTATCTCCCAAAATTAAATTTCAATTTTTTGATCTAAGCAAGGATTTGAAGAATATTTTACCACCTAATTTTGATGTGAAATAGTTAGGTGAAGGAGATGAGAATTGGATAAATGAGATGGATAAGTACTTTGAATTGAGAAGATACAATGATGAAATTAAGGTGTTGTGGGGATCCTACCAACTGGTAGGAGAGGTAGCTATCTTGTGGACTAACATGAAGGAACTAAATGGAATAACCAAATAAAATTTGACTTGGGATCAGTCTAACCACCATTTTAGGAAGAAATAGTTACCCCGGTTATTACTTGATGAGAATACTATTAAATTTCATAACCTAATGGAGGGAGGCATGTAAGTCTAATAGTATTGGGTTAGATTCACCAAATTACTTAAGTATGTGCCCATGCACTAGTTGGATGAAATAGGTCAGACTATAAATTTTATCCTAAGACTAAATGCAAACATAGGAGTGAAAGTAGATATGCACAGCCCTGAGAGCATGAACAAAGTTATAGAAAAATCCCTCAAAAAGGAATGGATGTTGTTGGCCCTAGCTATGATGAAACAAAACTTTAACAATGATAGAAACAAATCCTTCAAAAAGAAATTAGATTTCAAGGGTGATCAAGTTGTAGATATAAACCCAAGAGAAAATCCAACAAGCAAAGCACCCCCACCAAATCAAAATTAGAGAAATAATTTTGAAAGGAATAATAATAGGGGAGGAGATAATAATAGGAATAATAAAAGGAATTACAATCTCCCAATGTATCCTCCATGGATTCTTGGTGATGCCTCGAGGAACCTAGTGCCAAAAGGCCCACCAGGAGGATGTTTTTATTGTGGATAAAATCACATTGCCTATGAGTGCACAAGGATGTAGGGATAGATAAATGTCAATCGACATTAAAGGGGACCATAACAAAGGATCAATTTTATAGTAAGGAATCACCAAAATAGATACTAGAATGTGTTGGTTAAAGCTTTAGGTAAATTATTGGGTAAACCCATTTCAATTATCATAGATACCAGTTCATTAGAATATTTAATTTATCTAGAATTATTATGAAAAATTTATCCTCTAGTGAATCACATGAATGCATCGTGGATAGTCTATTATTGGACTATCAAAGAAGTGTCTCAATGTCTACCCAAGGCAAAAATACAATTTCCAAATTTTGAGACAAGTTTAGACCTATTTGTATCACCCTTAGGAGCCTATGATGTAATAATAGGGATGAATTGGCTCATCGAGAACCAAGATGAAATAGACTATTATAGTAATATGGCTAGGTGTTTCAGTGATGAGGGGAGATGGATCATGATTCAAGAGGGTCATAAGCCCATAAAAGGAGAAACCATATCAGCTATGTAGATAAAGAAGGAGAGAAGGAAGGGAGCTCTAATGTTCATGGTGATGATAGATGATAATCATGAAATAATAGATGAACCAACCCTGGAAAGGTATCTATTCCTAAGGGAATTTGAGGACATGTTTCTTGAAAAATTACCTACAATGCCCCCTATGAGAGAATTAGATTTCTCAACTAATATTCTACCCAGTATCAAGCTAGTTTATAGAGTACCCTACAAGATGAACACAATTGATTTGATTGAACTTAAAATCATCTAGAAGAAATCTTGAGTAAAAGATTTATTAGACCAAATCCATCACCTTGGGGAGTGTCAGTTTTATTTGTTAAAAAGAAAGTTAGAAATCTAAGATTACACATTCATTATAGAATACTAAATAAGGTCACAATTAATAATAGATATCCCCTACCTCATATAGAATACCTTTTTAAGAAAATGAAAGTAGCAACATTTTTCTCAAACATAGACCTTTGATCAAGATATCATCAGCTAAGCATAAAGGAGGAAGATATTCCAAAAATTGCTTTTAGGGCTAGATATAGACATTATGAGTTTACTATTGTACCCTTTGGAGTGGAAAATGCTCCTTCAACATTTATAAACTTAATGAACAGTGTGTTCCATAATTAACTAGAAAAATTCATCTTGGTGATCATAGATGATATTCTAATTTACTCTAAGAATGAGGAAGAGCACTTAACACATCTTCAATTAGTTCTTCAAAGGTTGAGAAAACTTAAAATATATGCTAAGTTTTTCAAATGTGCATTATTTTAGAATGAAATTCACTATCTATGCCACATCATATCCAAATAAGGAATTACCGTAGATCCAGACAAGATAAAGGCAATAATGGAATGGCTAGTTCCCAAGAATGTATCAGACGTAAGGAGTTTTGTGGGGTTAGCAAGATATTATAAGAGATTTTTTGAAGGTTTTTCTAGGATCACCAACCTGATTATGACATTGTAAAAGAAAGGTAAGAAGTTTATATGGACAGAGCAGTGTGATAAAAATTTATAGATTGTGAAGGAAAAGTGATGATGGCACCTATCTTGAAGTTAATCGATCCAAATGGATATTTCATGGCTATAATAGATGCATCCATCAAAGGATTGGGAGGATTACTCATTCATAATGATGGCATAATTTTATGTGAATCTAGGAAATTGGAAACACATGAAGTAAATTATACCCCTCATGATTTAAAATTTATGGAAATTGTTCATGCCTTATAGAAGTAGATACATTTCTTTATTGGGAAACTTTTTAAACTAAAAACTAATCATCAAGGGCTAAATACATACTCACTCAACCCGATCTAAATGCGAGGCAAATAAGGTGGTTAAAATTCTTGAGTGAGTATGATATGAAATTAAGTATATCAAGGGAAAGGAGAATAGGGTTGTCGATGCTTTGAGTAGGTGAAGACACCTGGTGAATATAAAAATGCTTAGATTTAATGTAAAAGGGAAAATAATGGAAGGATAAAAATGAGATCCTTGGTATAATAAAGTTATAGTGATAATAGAAGAAAATTTGGAAGACCCATGAACTGAAGGATATACCTTAGGCAGTGAAGGTTTGCTTCGGTATAAGAATATGATCTATGTTCCAGATGTAGAAGAATTAAGGAAGATAATTTTGACTAAATCTCATGATGTACCCTACTCAGGTCATCTAGGGGTAAACAAACTATATTCAAATCTGAATAAACTATACTTTTGGAAAGGGATGAAAAGATATATAGTATTATATGTGCTTGGAATGGTGGAGGGTTAAAGTAGACCACCAACATCCTGTAGGACTTTTACATCCTCACAATATTCCACAATATAAATAGAGAGTTTTCAATATAGATTTCATACAAGGATTACCTATGACACCCTATAGGGATGATTCTATTATGGTGGTAATCAAGAAGCTTACTAAGGTGGCACATATCATACCTAAGAATTTGATTGATGATGCACAAACTTTAGCCAAACAATTTGTGAAGGAAGTGGTTATATTGCATGGAGTTATAGAAAATATCATATCAAATAGAGATTATTGGTTTACTTCAAGGTTTTAGATGACCCTCTAGTCAGCCTTAGATACACAATTGAACTTTAGCTCCACATTTCATCCCGAGATGGATGGGTAAATAGAGAGGACAAATTAGAGTATAAAAGATCACATAAGAATGTACTGTATGGATTAAAAAACTAAATGGTAAGCTCATCTCCCATTGGTATAATTTTCATATAATAACTCATTTCAAACATCTTTAGGCATGGCTCCATTTGAGACTCTATATGGGAGAAGCTGTCGAATGCCACTTAATTGGGATAACCTTGAGGATATAATAGTAATCAATCCTAAAATGTTGAAAGACATGGAGGAACAAATAAAATTTATAAGGCAGAGGTTAAAGGAAGAATTAAATAGAAAAAAAAGCTATGTGGATAGGAAGAGAGTTTAGAGTATTTTTTGATTGGTGATAAGGTGTTTTTAAGGGTTATACCACACAAAGTTCCATAACCTTTAGGAAAAATGCAAAGTTAGCTCCTCACTTTGTAGGACCTTTTGAGATCCTAGAGAGAATCAACCTAGTAGCCTATTGATTGGCCTTACCCCCATAGCTAACTCACATTCATGATGCCTTCCATGTGTCACTTCTTAAGAAATATGTGTTAGATAATAAACACATTTTACATTGGAATGCTTTGCAGGTCCAAGAATTTGATACAATAAAAATAGAGCCATACAGAGTGTTGGAGAGGTACCGATACCAGTTATGAAATAAAGAGGTTGAGTAGTGCAAAGTATAGTGGGATCAATATGCCAAAGGAAGTGCAACTTAGGATGATACTAAAGAAATGAAAAACATGTTTCTATTTTATTTTAAATTTATGAACATAATCAAACTTTTGTAGTGCATTCAGACAATGCATAATTTAAAGAGTGGAGGATGTCATGACCTCTCTTCCTACACTGTGGACTCGTACTCATAATTTAAGTTATTTTGGACCTCATTTAGTATTTGTGTCAGGATGAGATGATTTTTAAATTAATTTTTTTTTAATTTCAAAGTCTATCAGGTCATTGATAAGATTTCATAAAAGCAAGGTATGATTTAATTAAATTTATTTCATTTTGTACAAATGTATATATGCAACATTATCATGATTTACAATTGTGAACAAGGGAAAATTTAATGATATGAATGGATTAATATTAGATGAAAATTTTGTCTATTTGATATTACTAAAAATCATCAAAAGTTATTTTTATATAAGAAGGAAATTTTCTTTTATTTAATTATTTTTAATTTTAGAAATTTCAAATAAATAATTTTTCATAAATAGTTTAAGAGTTCAATTATTTTTTATTAATTATATTTTTCATAAATAATTTTTAAGATTATTAATTAATTATAAATTATAAATAATTTTAGGTTATTAATTAGTCACCTTTAATTTAAAACCTAACAAATGTTAAGATAAGCTTAATCTAACTTAATGTAACATAGAGAGAACAATAATAAAATTTAATTTAAAATTTAGAATCACTCCACCTCTAAACCCATCACCACCTTAACTCATGCAACACTTGGAGGAACTACCACATACAGTGATAGCTGAAAACCATGATTAAAAGAAAAGAGCCAATCAACATATAATATGGGAGAGATTTCTGTGTGAAAGAAGGATAATTTACATGAATAAATAAGGTTATAAATAAAGGTTGACACTTTTGATAAAGGAAGGAAGGTTGGAAGGTAGCAAAGGGATCGATGTTAGGAGAAGGAAAGACAATGTATGGAAGGAAAAGTTAGATGCTTGAAGGAGGAGAGAGGAGATTAACATTGGAGGGAGAGAAGCAAGGTAGTGGATTGGTGATTAAGGAAAAGGAGAGCATATCAATGAAAATAAAAAAGAGGTTTGATAGATTTTATTACAAATGATGTTTATAGTATTAGAAAAAATATGTGTGTTCTACCCGCATCTTAGTTTACTAGTTTTGTTTCATATTTTTTGTCTTACTTTGTTCTAAAATATGAGGCAAATGGTGCAAAATTAAATAATCAATATTTTTAAAATTGGGAAGGTTCTTGAGGTTCATTTGTCATGTCTTTCTAACATTTTTTTTTCATTTTCTTTAAAATAACTTTTTAACATTTTAATCTTTGTGAATATATACTTAAATATTTATTTCTATAGTTATGGCAAGTAGAATCAGTTTTAATGATCATTCAATTGATCATGTTTTTCTCCTAGAGCCACTAAATTTAAGGGTCTAATTCATTCTTCAAATATTTACATCTTTGATTGATAGTCTATAATATGAAGATTACATGGTGACAAATCTATGATTGGACTTAAATTATCCTCAATTATGAATCCATTGCAATTAATTATTTTATTTGACATGAGTATGATGGCTTATTAAGGAATTATATCTTATCAAATAAAACATTGTAAGCATTTTGACATATAATAATATATTCTTCATAAAATATTTATGTAACATTAAGTTTATAGTTCAATATAACATTCTTTGTGGATAGGTTAGCTTTTTAAAAAGTTTATCTAAGTAGACTAAAGGTAATTGTCTAATAAAAATAACATTGTAAAAATCAACATAAGTACTAAACTAGAAGAACATGTCACATATTAATTTTCTACCTTCCTACTTGAGAATTTGTTTTTGAAATATAATGCATTAATTTATTTCAAGTATTATTTTCTTTTAAATCTCAACTTAGAACAAAAAATTAAGGTTAAACAAAACTATGCAGCACTTGGTATAAGTGATGTCTCTGGTTCATGTTTACCAGAAAGAGCCATCATGCTTGAGCTACTATATCCATATCATAACACAACTGCAACAATGATGTCTGGGCATCATCCCTATAAACCATCGAGGAGAAATAAGGACTATGTCATGTCATTAAGACCATGGGGTGGGATAATCCCTCTTAGTCAACAACACTTAAGAAAATGATTTTGACTACCTTAAATGTTTCTGACTTGTGAACTTATGAAACATAATAGAGATAATACATTTCTTACTAAAAACTTGGTATCACTGAAAATGAGAAATGAAAACTAGGATTGAATGTGTTAAACCAGTTATTATCAAGAAACTACCAACAATATGGCTCTCAAAAAATGAAACTTTGACAACAACAATTTTAAGGATTAGGTTGATTAAAGCAAGGATCAAAAATATTGTTGATGTAAATAAAAAGTAGAAAGTGTATGTTGTTTACAAATGTTCATTTCTATTTCTTGTTAATATTTAGGGCTAGTTTAGTTAAACAAGTATTTATTCACTTTAATTAATACTTTTTACACAACACTTTAGGTAGCTATCATAGAGGAACTATCTAGAGAAATAGCCCCTAGAAAGGGATGTATACCCAGATTCATAGTTCACATGAAACATAGAATATAAAATTTAACTACATGTATACTACACCTTGATCATATTCAGAAGCAGGTATGTTGGTAGTCTAAAAAGTGAAAGATGCTTCTAGAATGCAAGTGAATAGGATGGAGTTAGGGTTGCATGATAAATAAGACTAAAGTTAAATTGAAAGGCAATACCATTATAACAAGACCATAGTTTAGATAAACAAATCAAAGATACAAATTTTGTGATATAGTCAAAAGGATCCCATTTGGATCATCATAGTTCTCAACCCTTAAGGAAAAATTTTGAGGTAGAATGTGACTATTTACTATATTTTTTTATACTCTTATGATGGTGAACTCGGTGCTTATCTAGTAGAGATGACTAGTGAATAGTGAGCAACTCAGGATCTGATTGATCCCAATGAGTCAATTCTCTGACCAAAGTATAACCTAGTCATGTGTAAATTCCTAACACATATGGTTAGATGCTTGCCTCATTTTCAAAGGAATGCTTAACTTATATGGTTAGAATGCTTGCCAATTTAGAAAAGAATAATATATTTTGAGCCCATATGGTTAGATGTTTGCCCAATTGGCAAAGGATATGTGATAGGATAAAGTATACCTGAGTTATTATCATAGACAAACATTAATTAAACAAAAAAAATTGTATGTTTTAGGATAGAATATGGTCCCTACAATATAAGCTCTATTAATGAAATTTACCATCAAAAAGATGAATATAGTTTTGTAAAAATATTAAAAAAAAGCAGGAAAAAATATATGACGAGTGTCGTTTAACTCTTCATTTAATCAATATTCAATTAATATCTTACTAACCAGGGCTCGTGTCCAAAGTTGTCTGTAGTAAGGTGTATGATGGTAGATCTAGAAGTCTGCTTGTAGGGGTGTTTGATGGTCCTATTCTAACTTTGACTAATGAAATAAATGTGTTAAACTTCTTGATTCACTCTTTTACTGAAAAAGAAAAGATGTAACTATTTAACCAAATGAATCCACTCTTTTTATTGAAAGTAAAATCATGCTCCTATATATGCTTTCATGGAAATGGAGATGTTTAACTTTAAAAATGAAATTTGATTCACATGTTTTTTGTAAAAGAAAATACACTTTTCTTAGAAAGGAAATGACTTTGGAATAAGGAAATGCCTTTTGAAATATGAATCTATTTTGATGTTTTATGAATGAATGCAAAAATTAGCAAGATTATGATTATTTATAATAAAGAGTTAATATAACATAATATAAGATTGTACACAGTTCCTAGTTTCAAGGAGAGTGGACATTTGCTCCTCTCAGACTCAGAAACAAAGATTTATCAATACTATAAATTGAAGTGATACTTCATAAAATTGAAATGATTACAATGTATCTAAAACATGTAATATACTTGTACATATCTTTCATGTATTCTCTCATTTTTTTAAACAAAAGTTTTACATTTTATACTAATATAATCACCTCAAAATAGGATGCAAAGAGATAGGATTCCTTGGTCGATCCACTCATCCAAAAATAGGAGATTGGATTTCTAAGATATCTAATTATTTTTATTAAATAGATGTACTAACCTATAATAGTCCTAATATCTAAATATATACAACTTCATCAAAATCAAATCCTTAAAAATAGTAGGCAGGTATTTTCCTCATTTGACACTAGCTGAAATGATTCTCTCCTATCTTATCTGGCCACCATCTTCTCCATTTGTAGCTTTATCTTATAGAATCCATGGAATTGATGCTATAGTGTTGTTAGGAATGAGCCTACAAAATCTATAGAAACAAACTTATGGAGTCCATAGAAATAAGCATGTGGAATCTGTAGAAACATTCTATGTGAGTTCATAGTTCTGTTGGATGGAGATCAAAATTGGACTTTCACTATACATCACATGTGTCTTCTTTCTGAGCATTCTTTAATATAAAAATTACTAAAACATTATATGCATTAGACATTAATGCCAAAGTAAAGGTTTAGTCTTTGGTTCAATATAAACAAGACAAATATCTACTTTCTATGTAATAGTTATGTAACAATCTATGATTTTCATAAGATAATATGCTTAAAGAGATGAATTGAGGGAAATAACATGTCAATAATGAGCCATATTTTGAGCTCATCATCTCCCCCAAGCTTTACCTTTTACAATTTCCTTTACAAACATTCATTTTCCTTCATAGCTCTTGCATCTACTTTCTAAACTCTGATTCAAATCATAGTCATCAAATTCATCTATTATATGCTTGTCTAAATTATTTGTAAACCCCTGATATTTTCAAATAATTAATTTCCATGTACTAAATTGCTCCTCTGATTATGGAGCCCAAATATACCATCCTAAAATAGGTATGATTAACAAAAGGGGTTTATATCTCATGCCAATCTATTTCTTTTCTCCTCTAGAGTTTATTACCTCTATTAGGATTTTCAAAATTGAGTTAGCTCTCCTCATACTCCACCTTAAGTTATTTGGATACATGACCTCTCGTCTTTTAAGAGGCACTAAAAGTTGGTCCCATCTTTTCACACTTACAATCACCATTGAATCAAAACTCTGTCTTGAAAATAAGTCAAAAGAAATAACACAATCATATAAATCTTATAAATAATGAGTTTTAACTTCATTTCTTAAACAAGCACAATTAAAATTTTGTCTAATCAATCTAGGGATAGGAAAGGCTAGACTAATACATAATCTTGTAGTCTTAGCATGATTTATGTACTCTTCAAATTTATTTTTCCATGATAGTTGATTTTTGAATGTAGAATCAAATTCCTTCAATTGAACTTCTCTTACTTGAAGGTTTATCAAGAGCTTATAATGCTCATGGTCTCCTATGATCAAATCATGCACATAAAAATCACAAAGTAAATCCTGCTGATCAGGTTCAGTACTATAGAAAATTTCTAGAAATGTTGTTGGCTATAAAATCTTGTAAGGAAGATGACAAAAAATCCTCAGAAGCTACCATTTGTAAAATTGTTCAAATAAAAACAAACTATATGCACGAGAAGGATTTCTACATGCCAAAAGAGATTCCCCTAATTTTCATGCATCCTACAAATTTTCTTCTAAATCTTAGACCTTAGCTTCTAATTCTTTCTTTTCATTTTCCAATATTTTGTTTGAAGAATTTGTAACTTTGTTTTTCTATTTGAGTATGGAATATTCTTCTTTAATTTGATTTAGCATTTTCAAGGTAGGAATACCTAGCTAACTTTTTTGAAAACTTTGGTCAACAAATACCTTAGGAGGAGAAGGAGTAACATTAGAAGGTACTTTGGAAGAGTTTAGAAAAATTTGCAATCTCCTATTCTCCTTCTTCAGATTTTCTACATATATCCATAGGTCTATTTTTTCACTTTCATTTTTATGTATTGTTTCTTATAATCTATGAACTTCTACTGCATGATTGGCAAATGTTGTGTCCAAGTTTTGCACCAACAATGAGTTGAGATGATCCTTATTCTGTAATTGACTGATCAAGTCAGAAATGTCAATTGTTCATTGTTTCTCTATGGCCTGAGCTTGAGAAATCTTCAAGGTTAATTGCATAATAATAGCATTTAGATTAGATGACTCTCCTTTCTCATTTGTGAATATAGTTTTTCCTTTATTCATTATAGTTTCAACTGAAACATGTGGTTGTTCTGCCATACTTGATTCTTCTTCCATGATTGGTTCTTTTCCTAAAATTAGGTCCTCTATTATGATTGGAGAGTTCCTTTGGAAAAGAGTTTATTCAACATCTAAAGTTTTAAGGATACTTTAATATATGGGGGAATGAGTTACCTTATTAAGACTATCCAAAATGTCTACAACCTCTTGTTCATCTTCATCTATCAAAATTAACCTTCTCCTTCTTTTGGTCACTCTCTGAGCTACACTTGGTTGTCTTTCCTTTTCAACCATCAAACCCTCGATCTTCTTAATTTATGTAGCAACCTTTCATTTCAATTTTCTTCTTCCTAACAAGGGAATTAGTTACAATACAAATTCTTGAGGTTATTGTGGGGTCCTTGAAACTATAGGTATTTGAGACCTTATGATTCTACTTCTTGAAGAAGAAGGGATTTATTTTGAGACTCTAGTCTGTGATTTCTCTTTGGAGTTTTTTCTCAACTGATGCAACAGGTAGAGATGAATGTTTCTATGGTAGATTTGAGATTTATTGTGTGGGCATATTTGGAATTTGTTGTGTTACACTATTCTTAAATTGGTCCTAGACCTCTTGTCCTTGCTAGAGGAAGTGATGTTGGATAAATAGATGAATAAGGCCATGGTGCCTAAGAGTAGCATTAGGAGTTGTAATCATAATTCGAAGTGAACCATATAAGAAGGATGGGAGGTTAATCTTGTAATGAGGGTTTTGCCTCCCATACTTAAGGTGTATTAATATTTTCATGGTATCTCCTCTTAAAAGACTATTTTCTCCCTCACAAATGATATACTTGAGTACCCACTTGGAAATAGATTTATAGGGTTTAGGAAGTGAATTTCTATGAATCCATTTCAATTTTCCCTTAGAATCTATTAGACATAAATTCTTAATCTGCTCATTACCATTAAACCAAATAATTAAATCATTATATGGAATTCTACCTATCACTCTCATTCCCTCTTCTAGAACTTGTATGATTTGACTTATAATTTGAGTTTAAATAGGAATAACAATTCCTTTAACAACTAAAAACTTAGGGGTGATATTAGTGATGAATTATCTTACCATTATTTCATCAAAACCTTAGAACTTTTCAATGAAAGGTAGCCAACTATTTAATTTAAACATTGCCATAGAAGCTTTGTCTTTGTGAAGCTTTGTTGCACTCTTTATCTTTGATCTTATTTTTTATCCCATTTTTACTTATATTTACAGACAAATCTATTTCTTTAACTCAAATTAGGGTTTAGACCAACTTCTATTGATACCTATAGGCAACAATCACTGAAGATCTGTAGAAATGAAATGTCTTGTGTAAAATTCCATAGCTCCATGAGTCTATAGTTTGACATGATTACTTTATACAGTTTAGCACCACACATTTCTATGGAGTGTGCTAGCCATTTTATCAAATTATTACAAATGGGATGAAATGATGATGTGGCACTTTAGTGGTGATAGCTATTTATCATTTCATTTAATACCCATTTTATGATGTCCCATCATTATAATATTGATGATGCAATTTATTGTACCAAAGTTTTATAGGTCATCATGATGTAGACATACACCTTGGCCGTCTTGTTTGCATGCTTATCCATTATGGTATGTGTCATATCATTCCATTTCAGAAGGATCAAGTCTGGGTCATCTCCATAGAATAAATATTAATTACATCAAAGATAATTAGTTAACTAAACATAAACAAATAGAATATATGTCTCTCTTAATTTTGACATTAGATTTATCCTTTGCTCAACATTTGTTCTACATAAATAAGTTTGCATAGATTAGTCAACAGGTGTTGAAAGCATAACTTTTATTACATGGAGAAAACCAATCATAGTGACATGATGAGATTATATAATTTTTAATATATATATATATATATATATATATATATAACCCTTTGGCTAGTAATTATTGGTTTTCTATCCTAAGCCCTTTTTGCAATGCATAACTAGCTAGCAAGCTAGTTTTTTGTGCATGCATTGTCAATAGTGTCCCTCGAAAGATTTTCACTATTTTTTTTAACATGCAAAATCATCAAGGAGTAGGTTCTCTAGAAGAAGTAGAGTCCTCTAGAATAGCTACTTGATTTGTAGTTTCCTTAGAAGAAGCAAAGTCCACTATAAAGGCTACTTAATCTTTTACCTTTTGAACCAATTCTTCTTTATTCAAAGGTTTTTGATAAAGCTTCAATCTATGTCCATTGACTAATAGAGATCTTCTACTATCATCAATAGGTATTACCTTAATAGAACCATTTTCAAAGACCTCCTCAATCTAATAAGGTCCCAACCACCTCATTTGTAGTTTTCCTTTAAACTATTAAAATTTAGAATCAAACAATAGTTCCTAATCTCCTTTATAAAATTTATGTTGCTTGATCTATGAATCATTCCAAAATTTTCTTTGATGTTGTACCAATTCATTTCTTTGCAGTTCTTCCATCCTCATCTCATCAAGTTGATTAAGCTGTAAGAGTCTTTCTTTTTATACTTCTTCTAATTCAATCCCTACTTCTACAACTATTTTCAAAGTTTATAATTCAAATTCAATAGAGAATAAGGAATTTTTACGATAAACCAATTCATAATGTGAAAATATAGTTGTTGCTTTCCAAGTAGTATTATAAGCTCAAACAACTCTAGTACCTTATGTGTTCAATCCTTTCTGCTAGAATTAACAACCTTAGTTAAATGGTTTCCAGTTCCCTGTTGGTGACTTCAACTTGCCCATTAGCCTATGGATGGTATGAAGATGTTTTTATATGTTGAGTTTGATATACTTGCATGAAGTGATTTATCATGTTTGACATGAACTATGGTCCTTTGTTTGAGACTATCTCCCTTGGGGCACTAAATCTTTAAATGGTTTTAAAATATAAGAAATCAACTACCATCTCTTCTCTTCCACGAGTTAATACTTCCACTTCCACCAACTTCATCACATAGACTTTACATATTAGGAGATATTCTTTTCCTCTGGAAGGAGGATCCACTGGACCTATAAAATCAATTCTCCATTTCTCAAATGGTTCTAAAACTAATTAAGGATGAGGGTGAAGAGGCATCTCTATTGAAAGAGTAGGCTGTCTAATTATCTAACAAGCATCACAGTATCTGACATATCTTTTTACTTGATGTAGGTAAGGCCAATAGTATCCTTCTCCTAGGGTTCTGTGTATGGTTCTTTGAGCTGAGTAATGACCTCCTCTACGTTCATCATGACAAGCTTTGATGATATTATAAGCTTCAACATTTGTCAAATACCTATGAAAGACATAGTCATGTGCAAGTTTGAATAGCATTATGTTAATCCATTTAAAATAGGAACTTTCTTTGATTAAACATTTCTTTTCTTTTTGTGAAAATTGTAGTAGAAACTCCCTTGTGGTGAGGTAATTGGCCATATCAACAAACCATAGAGATTTTGATGAGGTAGCAAATAGCTATTCATCTAAAAAGTCATTTTCTACTAGTTCTTCCTCACATGTAGTGTTCATTCTTGATAAGAAATTATCAACCACATTATACTTCCCTAGTTTATCTATAATAGTAACATCAAATTTTTGTAAGAGCAACAACTATCTAATAATCCTACCTCTCAAAAATGGTTTGTTGGTAAGATATCTAATAGCTGAATGGTCTGTATAGATAAATACCTCATAGCCTATTATGTAATGTCTAAATTTGTTAATTGCATATACTATAGCTAGGAATTACCTTTTAGTTGTGGTGAAGTTGGAGATTATTTCAACCTTCCTTAGATCTACTTGAATGCCTTTTATAGAAATATGGTATCCCAACACTATTCCTTCATCTATCATCACAAACATTTCTCATGGCTCAAAGATAATTGATGTTCTTGATATCTGATCAATACTCTTTCTAAGCTAGTAAGAGCTTATTCATAAGTTCCACCATGAATTTCGAAATCATCCATAAATACTTCAACATAATTGTTTATAAGATTAGAGAATATTGTCAGAACTGCTCTTTAGAAGGTTGTTGGAGCATTATAGAGTCCAAATGGGAGTACTTGATAGTAAAAAGTTCCCCAAGAGTAGGTAAATGTGGTTTTATCTTGATCTTCATCTGCCACAATTATTTGGTTATACCCACTAAACCCATCCAGGAAATAAAAATATATTTTTCCTACCAAGTTGTCAAGAACTTGATCAATGAAAGGTAGAGAAAAATAATCTCTTGGTGTTACTCTATTTAGTTCTCTATAATATACAGATATCCTTAATTCTAAATTTTTATTATGCATAATTACCAAAGGTGAAATGCATTGGCTATTTGAGATGAGGTAAATAAACCCAACTTTCAACAATTTTTTGATCTTTGTTTTTACTATCTCCTTTAACGCTGAATTTATTCTTCTTTGTGGTTGTCTAACTAGTTTGATAGATTCTATGTAAATGTGATGAGTGCATATACTGGGTTGTATTCCCTTTATGTCGATATAATCCCAATAAAAATCTTTAGTATGTCTTTTCAATACATCAAAGAGTTGATCTTCCTCTTCATTTGTTAACCAACTATTGATGTTCAAAATCTTTCAAAGTAATACCATGATTGGTTTTATGCCTGGGTAGTTATATTTTATTTGTTTGAATTCACTAATAAATGAGTTTAGAGGACATGGATGAGGAAGTAGTTTATGAAATATGGTTACATTATCAACAAACTCTTCTCCAAGAGGAATCAGTCTTGCTAAAGAATAATGGAATGCATCTAAGAAATGAGTTTGTTGTTGTTCTACCAATTTCCACACACTTTATTGAATCAATCCATGATCTTATGGTGAAGAAACAATAGAAGAAGTAGAATTGAAGGTTTCATAATATTTTATTTGACCCAAGAATCCTACGCTGAGGTAGTCCATAGTTTCTGGACTGGCAGAGTCTATAGCTTTCAGACTGGTAGAGTCTATAGCTTTCAGACTGGAAGAGTCCATAGATTCTAGGTATATATCTCCATTGAATTCTTCCAAGTTTTTTTTAACTATGATCATTTCTAAGGAGGAAATGTTGTTTAATGTGTTATCTGATTTGTAAACCTAAAGTTTTTGTAATTTATTTATTGATGGTTTTGCAGGAGGATAGAAATAGATGCATTTGGATTTTAACCCATTGGAAATAGTCATATCTCTTAACCTACAATAAATTAATGCTATTATAGTAGCCAACCATGGTCTACCTAAGATTATGGGATATCCTAGATTCTTTATTTAGGTTGTAAAACCATTAAATCTAATTGATATTCCCAAGACTCTATTACTAATTCAACATTTTCTATAGTCCCTTTTGGTTTAATTACAGATTGGTCTGCCATTTGAAGAATGGTAGTTGTGGGTTGCATTCTCATAAGAGGTAATGTATGGAGAGTATCAGTTGTCATAACATTAAATGTTACTCCCAAATCTACCAAGACATTAGGAATTTCTTTACCTCTTATTGTGACTATGATCACTGGGCTTCTTGGATTTGCATATTTTAGAACTAATAATTTTCTTGCTAATATATAATCAACTTTTTTGTCAACATGAGTGCTTCTTGGATATTTTTCATTCCTCCTAGGTGTCTTGATACAAATTATTTTGATGATCTTGTTCAATTCAGGTATATCCCTAATAGTTTGTAGTAGGGATACCTCAATATTTATCTTTTACAACTCATAGACCAAGTTTGATTTTGGTGTAATATCAATTTCTTTTAATCTTTTAGGAAAAATAAATACTAGTGTAGTAGTGTTTTCTTTGTTGTTTTTAGGGCTCATTTTGATTTTGGCTTCTCTAGTGTTTAATTAAGATGATTCTATTTTTTCTTTTTCATCAGGTATCTCAAAAATGAGAACTGGAGGTTTTTGTATAGTTTTCCCTGATCTTAAATGTATGTCCAAACAATCAATTCAACATTCATTGTCTCTTCCTATTCATTAACATAAATAGGTGCTAGTTTATTTTTTAGATTTGATATTGGTTGTGTAAGCATTGAAGGTTGATTGATTTGTAATTGTTGTTGAATAACTGGGGGTGGTATTATAATTTTCTAATGATGTGGTCTTCTTGGTTGGGTGAATTATTGTTGTGGGTTCCAATGTGGATTCCACTGTTGATATTATTGTGGCATCCATTACTACTATGGTACCCATTATTGTTGTGGTACCCATTGTTGTTGTGGCTGTGGCTGTGGCACCATCTATGGGGGTGTTGGCATCCAATCTTGTCTTGCCCATGGATTTTGGATTGATGGAATTTGGGGTTGATTTCAAAAAGGTGAAGGGACTAAAATATTTCATGGTGCCATCAATGGATTAACTGGGTTTCTTGCATTAAATTGTCCTTGATCCTTGTTTTATGGGGCAATGTTTTGTCCCTAGATATAATTTATGTTTTTAGTGGACTAGATTTATGTTTTCATTTGATTTTTTAAAATAGGCAGAAGGGTGCAATGTTTGGTATCATGATCTATTGCATCACAAATATCACATGATGAAACATTGGTTTTATCTAAGGGTGTAGTCTCTAAGGGCATGTTACTATTTGCACTTAGGACAATATATTGCTAAGGGTTCTGTTGCATTTGTCTTAGCTTGAAGGCCATCCAAAGTACTATTTAGTGTAACTAGAATATCTATTTTTAGATTGGCAAATTCTTCCATTAGTTTACCCACTTCATTAGATTTCCCAAACCTTCCTCTCCTAATTTTGGGTTTTGTTCGAGAGTAGTTGGTACAAAGATTAGAAACTTGATTGAAAACCAATTTATTTCTATCTCCACCTCCCATCAGATTTAATGCATCTCTAGTATCTTCATCCAACCCTTTTAAGAAAACTAATTTTTGAACTTCTTCAATTAGTGGATAATTGCTTCTTTTATGAGTGAACATGAATCTATCCAAATAATACTTTAAAGATTCATCCTTATTATATTTGATTTTGAAGAAATCCTCCTTTCTTTCTCGCACTCGGTAGTAATATTGATAATTGTTTAAGAATTATGTCTCCATGTTATCCCATGTTCTAATAGAATCGCTAGGTAAACCCATGAATCATCTCATAGCTGCATCTTTAAGTGTAGAGTGAAATAGTTTTAGTTTATGTCTATCTATTATGTAATCATAGGTTTGACATAGTACCTTAAGCTCAAATAGGAATTGATCAAGATCTTCTGTAGATATTCCCAAAAATTAGCTGGTGAAATATTTTTCATGGGGGTTTGATCATTAGGATCTACAACAATAGGAAATAAAAAATTCCTTCCTAGTTGTGCAAGTTTTTGATTGTGTGGGTTTTGTTAGAGAGTCGTATTTTCTTGTTCTGATGATGTTTCAAATCTAGGATGATCTTCCCACTAAACATTTGTTTTATCAATTATGGGTTGTTCAAATTTCCCAAAATTTTATTTAGCTATGGATTTTTGAAATGCATCTTCTAAGTCCTCAAAAATTTCTAAATAATTTCTTCCTACAAGATATTGATCCTGAGGAATTTGTCCTATAGGGCTCGCTTGTGGAAATGGCCTGGTTTCTATCCATGTTTCTAAAGATTCTTGAAAATAGGTTTACTCATAACTTCTAGTTCACTACTCAGAGATGTTGAAGGAGCTTCAAATTGTGTTCTTGGTGGGAATTTAGGGATGAATCATCCTTTATAGTCTCTAATATGGTACATTAATTTATTGAATTTTTTTTGTAAATTTTATGGTTTTTACAAAAAATAATCTATTTTTCACTCTAGACCAATAATTAGTACCTTACTAACACATTCATCCCCAACAACAGTGCCAAATATGATGAGTGTCATTCAAATCTTCATATAATCAATATTCAATTGATGTCTTATCAACCAGGGCTGGTATTCAAAGCTATGTGTAGTAAGGTGTAGGATGGTAGATCTAGAAGTTTTCTTTTGGGGGTGTTTGATGGTCCTTTTCTAACTTTGACAAGTGAAAGAAATATGTTTTAAACAATTTGATTCACTCTTTTTCTAAAAAGGAAAATATGTAACTATTTAACAAAATGAATCCATTCTTTTTCTTCAAAGTAAAATCACACTCTTATTTATGCTTGCATGGAAATGCATATGTTTAACTTAAAAAAGGAAATTTGCTTCACATGTTTGTTGTAAAAGAAAACACACTTTGATTAGATAGGAAATGACGTTGGAATAAGGAAATGCCTTTTGAATTGTAAATTTATTTTGATGTTTTATGAATTAATGCAAATATTATCAATATTTTGATTAAATATAACAAAGAGTTAATATAACATAATATAAATACCGTACACAGTTCTTGGTTCCAAGGAGAGTGGGCCCTTGCTCCCCTTAGACTCAATAACAAATATTAATCAATGCTAAAAACTGAAGTGATAATTCATAAACATGAAATGATTATAATCTATCTAAAACCTGTAATATGTTTGTACATATCTTTCAACTATTCTGTCCATTTTTTTAAAAAAAAAATCTTACATTCTATACTAATATAATCAAATCAAAATAAGATGCAAAGAGATAGGATTCCTTGGTCGATCCACTCATCCAAAAATAAGAGATTAGATTTTTAAGAGATCCAATTATTTTGATGAAATAGATATACTATCCTATAATAGTCTTAAGATCCAAATATATACAACTTCATCAAAAGTAAATCCTACAAAATAGTAGGTAGGTATTTTCCTCATTTGACTCAAATTGGAATGATTCTCTCTCATCTTATCTAGCCACCAGCTTCCTCATTTGTAGCTTTGTCTTTATAAAATCCATGGAATTGACCCTACAGAGTCAGTAGGAATGATCCTACGGAGTCCATAGAAATAAGCATGTGGAATCCATAGAAAAAAGCCTACAAAATCTGTAGAAACATTCTGTATGAGTTCGTAGTTTTGTTGGATGGAGATCAAAATTGAACTTTCACTATACATCACCTGTGTCTTCTTCCTAAGCATTTTTCACAACAAAAATCACTAAAACATGCCATGTATTAGACATTAATGACAAAGTAAAGGTTTAGTCTTTGGTTCAATATAAAAAAGACAAATATCTACTTTTCATGTAATAGCTATTTAACAATCTATGATTTGCATAAGATAATATCCTTAGAGAGATGAATTGAGGGAAATAACATGTCAATAATGAACCATATTCTAAGTTCATCAACAAACACCATCAAAATCTAGAAATTATCAAGTCCACAATATTCCTACATTCTTCTTCATTTGTCAAGAATAAAATCTTCCTACATTCATCTCACTTGACAAGTTAATTTCATAAAATAGACTACAATCATACTTTAGAAAATGTTGCAAAATAGTATTTGAATTTTTTATATACCAAAAATTAAAATATTAACAAGCCAAAGATTTATGTATGAGATAAACTTAAAAAGTTTGATATGACTAAATTATATGAAAAAGGATGTTATGCTTAAAGAAGGCCTTGCCAAGAACATAGTCAATATCTTAATTTCCATTTACCATTTCATGGCAGAGGAGAAACATTCTATAAGGAATTATTAGTATCAACATTAGTTATTATTTTATAGTAGTTAGCTATTATTATCAAATATATTATTTATAGAAATAATATATTTTAGTTCTACCCTTATCTCTGTTAATGGTTTATTTGTTTATTTTACTCACTATTTTATTGGAAGTTGATTGTATATTTCGGATATTTAACAACCTATGTATTCTTCAAACATAAGATGAATACAATATAGTTTGGCTCTATGAATTTTATTTATGTTCATTCGCTCCATTATTTTTGTGTTAGATTTATATAAATCTGAACTAGTCCCATTATCTATTATTAGAGTGGGTCATTCAAGATCTATGCAAAATGATAGCATAAGAATCATCAAGGAGTAATTATATGTCTTTGTGTTGTCCCAATTAATGAAAAGGATTAATTTTTAATATTTGTTGTAGTTTTGTGAGTATTTATTAGAAATAAATTTTTAGTGTGCCAGAGATATCATTTAAAGGCATTTTGAGATCAGTTTGCACGTTTAATTTTGTGCATATTAGTAGAACCATATTGTCAAAGATCATCAGGAGATTGGATTGGGAGATCAAAATCAATCTCATGCACTCATATTTTTACAAGGTGGATGATCTTTCCAAATATTGGAGATCCTAATTTATGTGCTCTTGATATATAATGTTCAATATATGAGTCTGTAGAGGTTGTTCATTTCATGGATTATATATAATACTTTTAGGATGAGTATAGGATCTAAGGAAATGTTGAATGCAATTTTATCTCTTCTTAGATTCATTGCTTAGCATGAAAATTCCATTTGACTAACTTTGCAATTTTAATGTGATATTATTTCACATTTTTTTACATAAGGATTGTACTCCCTTGCCATCCAAGCTAAACTCTTCTTGCATCAAAGATGTGTATGGATCAGTTTTGCATTGCATTTTGTGTTTCAAACCTACATATCTTCTAATCACCATGGATGTTTGTCCACATGACTTGCAGACTTTAAGACAACAAGAAAATTCTTCAAATACATCTTGATCCTTAAAAAATTAGTGGATTTGTCTTATCTCTTGGCTATGGCTCTCATTTATCCTATGATTTTGTTTGCATCGATCAATGGCATTATATGCTACGCAATAGTGGCTATTATAAGGTTGGCTACGTCAAAAGTTACGATTCTAAAGTTCATTTTCAATAGTATAATCATGTCAAATATTAATGTATGGTCAAAGTCATTGTATGATTATGCTATATATATTTTTATTCAAATTATAAGTTATTAATAATTGGGTCTTTTTATTATGTGTCATTCTTTAATTTATGTTTTTTTAGTGTATAGATTGAAAAGGTCAATAGTGTGTAGTAGTTTATAGTTGATTTAGTATTGTGTTAGTAATATGTATTAAAAAATTATTTTAGTTGGTAATAAAGTAATTATATATTAATTATGAATTATTTATGTCAATTATTCATATATCATTAGTATTATATATTCAAATCATTATATTTGTATCAAGATTCTTAGTTTTCTTATATTTATAGTCCTATATGTCATGTCAATGTTTTTGAATTAGGTTATTATTAAAATGTCATTTATATCAAAAATTTAAAAATGTTAGAGTTAAGTCATTTTCTATCAAGAGTCTTTTTTTATGTTAGATTTGAAGTCTCTTTTGGTCGTCAATGTCAAAAATCAAAAAGTTGAGTCCATTTCTAAAAATTGCAAAATATAAAAATATTTGCCTCACAGATGCATTGTATCATATACACAACGTCCATATTACAAACGAGATGGGGGGGGGGGGGGAGGGGGTGAGGTGGGGGTTCCTAAAATCTTCATACTACTGAGATTTATTGACACATGTGATAAGTAGCTTCACTTAGTGGATGATAGAGGAAAAAGGAGGATGGAGGACACTTGTACCTCTCACTAACCACTAATGATGGTGTGCCATTTTTTAGTAGTGGCATTTTCTATTTTTAGCATGTTTTCTATAGTATGATATAAGAAAGTGTGTTCCTATTCATTTAGTAAATTTCCAAATATAATCCCCTAGATGTGTAATAGTACATTAGATCTAGACCATCACTACTAAATCTGGAGATGTTCTTGATAAAAGTAGTTGGTAGGAGTGTTACCCCTACTTTTTGATAGGTTTAGTTCATGTTACCAAATTTGGTTGATATAGTTCTCTTTACATGGTTGGTGGTTGATAAATGTTCCCACCATGGATGAGGTTCCCATGATTGGTTGATAGTGTTCCCATTTTTGGGTTGATTAGTTCCCACAATCAAATTGCAAGGAAGTAGCATAGAGTAAGGTCAAGACATGTGTATGATTCTTAGATAGAGGATTGTGTTTCTCCACATGTTCATACTAAGGCGGGGCGGGTGGGGTGCAGGGCAGGGGGGGCGGGGGAATGTTAATAAATATTAGTATAAACATTAGTTATTACTTTATAGTAATTGCTTATTATTATCAAATACATTTTTTTATAAAGAACAATATAATTTAGTTATACCCATATCTATATTAATGTTTTATTTGTTTATTTCCCTTACTATTTTATATGAAGTTGTTAGTCTATTTTGGCTATTTAATGGCCTATGTATTCGTTGAACATAAGGTGAATACATTATAGTTTGGATCTATGATTATTTTTTTATTTTCATTCGTTCCATTATTTTTGTGTTATATTTATGAAAATATGAATTAGCCCCATTACATTAATTACAAATCAACTCATTTTTAAAAAAAAACTCAAACCTTTCTCTTCAGGTAAATCAAAGTTATGCAGTTGCATTTGCCTCCTCCTCTTCAACTAGAATGCAATGTCAAACAATGGTATTGTGGAATAATGATAGTGTGGAATAAATGCATTCACAATGATAATGTGGAATAATGGCAGTGTGGAAAAATGAAAATAAATGGAGGAGAGGTTATATGCATTCACTTTGTAGGTGAATATAAATGTAGGGGAATTGTGGGGGGGGGGGGGGGGGGGGTCAGGGGGAGGGGAGGAGCATTTAATCTCATCTGGTGGAGAGTTGATGACATTTATATGATGAGGGGATGGTGATGAATTAGTCATGGGAAGTCATTGTGAAGTGGTGTTGAAGTTGGCCGTTGGTGCTAATGGTTAGTTTATTGGTCATTTATCATGGTTAAAGGCATGTGGTGAAGGTTGGAAAGAAAGTTGGAAAGGAAGAAAAGTTGGTGAAAATATCCAAACTGGAGCTTGACTATAGTGGGTCCATGGCTCTAACACACACTACAATGGTAGTGAAAATTGGTTAAGCCCTACTATGTAAATTCTACATTTTTTTGATAAATATTTTGGAGTAGATTAGATTTAACAAAGGATGGTGTTATTGAATCTTCAACAGTATATGTAGGCTATGATTATTAATTCTAGTCAATAGCTATCCAATAGGCTTATTTTGAGCCTATAAAAGTATGTAGAAACTAGACCCTCTCTCTCCTTTTGTTTTCATATTTATAGTAGAAGGTTTCAGTCATTAAATCATGAGAGCAAATGGAGAATAAACAAGGGAATAAATGTGGTATATGGATTTTAAAAATTCACCCATAACTAGTTTGCAGATGATAACTTTTACTTTTGGCTTAGTCATGAAAAAAGAGGTAAGGAATTTCATGAATACACTAAACGTTTATGTGAAGGATTAATGGTAAGAGTTAAATTATATAAAGTCTGAAATTTACTTATCAAATGCTTTATGTTGATCTCAGAATAAAATAACTCACATTAAAAAATTTATAACTAGAAAATTACTACAGAAATACCTGGGTATCCCCTCATTTATTGGGGTTAGTAAGACATCTCTCTACGATAACCTCACTCAATATTTTCAGATTCAGCTCTCTACTTAGAAATGTAAGTGGCAATCATTAGTGTTTAATTTCACACTCTCAAATGTATAATAATTAACTTTCCCACTTATATGATTTTTTTCCATTATCCTTGGTACAAGGTCACAAATAACCTTAATAATATCATGAAAAAAAATCTTTGATAAAGAATAAAAGAAAAATAAAAAATTTCACTACTCAAATAAGACAACATTTGCTTCTGAAAGAATGAAGATGGGGTTGTCATAAGAAAAATTGATCTCCAAAACCTTATGTTAAGGGCCAAACTAGTTTGGCCCATGTATTCATAGTCTCAAGCTCTTTGGATCTAATTACTACAATATTGGTACTATTTTAAATAGGGGTCATTTTTTTTTTTGTTGCAAACCCCCTGAGAGGCTCCCACATGTTGAATTTTATATTGAGGTTCCACTATATCATCACTAATCACATCTCTTAGGTAATATATAATGGAATATTCGATGCATGAAATTTTCATTAGCTATTGTGAAATTATTAAGAATTGCACAAATGCAGGGCTACCCTCTCTATTGATTTATGGAAAAATGTAAGAAATTACATTGAACAAAGGAATGAATAGGGAATTGAGTCATGGAAATGGATAAAATTGGATGAGGTACCCATCCTTGTAGTCCAACAAAAAGATTTAACCAATATAATATCTAAAAGCAATGTATTCTTAAATTACAGAGATAATTTTATTTAGCAGATAGGAGCAAATTTAGACAACTACTTAATAAACTCATGATACAAAATGGCTAATGTTTTTTAGATATCCTATGTTTGGTGTATTTTATTTTGAAGGAAATAGGTTGGTTTTCATAAGTTCAATACTTTTGTGTTGTTGTAACTGTAAAATAAGATCCTAACTCTTGATAGATTGCACAAAATGAGAGTGGAATGACCTTTTAGATGATGTTTATGCCTCAATGTTAGGGAATATGTTGACCACCTCCTACTCTCTTTTCCCTTTGCTAGAAAATATTAGGATTAGATATATAAAAGATTAAATTGGCATTGGGATAATCCCCTTCTCTTTTTAAATCTTTTTCCATTTACTGGATTGGCATGTTCAAGTGTGCCTTCTCATGTTTATGGAAAGTTTAACTAGCTATTTTGGTTTGGACAATATGGAAGGAAAGAAACAAACAATTTTTTTGAAGATAATAAATGTTCCATAATATAAAAGTTGAATAAAATAGAAATATACTTCTATAAAATTGTATTGTAGACACCAAAATTGTGTCTGCACCTTGGTCGCCTTTCCCCTTTTGACCCCCCTTGACCCATGTCCTAACCCTTATCCTAGTCCCCCCCACTTTTAAATTAAATAATCAAGTAATTAATTTAGTGGCCCCCTTTCCACCTCACCCATGCCACCTTGGATCCCCTCCTTGGATACCCCCACCTCTCTCCTATCTTTTATTACCCCAAATCTCCCCTTTATCCTTCCTCCCGCACCCATTAATCCTTCCCACGACCATTTTCTCCATGACCCCTTGACTCGGCGGCATGCAAGAATGGACAGAGGCTAATTTTAGCCTTTGTCCCCATTCTTCTGCCGCTGACGTTGGCTACCCTGCGGCCGACGTCGGTGATCCTGCTGGCATCGATAGCCTTCAAAACCATTTCCTGCATCCGTTACAGAGGGCCCCCCACAAATAGAACTCTCTTGACGCTTTTGCATTCATATTCTCTTCTCCTCCCTCTCGCACAGCAACGCCTAGTAGCTACAGGTACCTTGTAAAGCAACTCCAAGCAATAGCTCCATTTGCAGGTTCTTCAACAACTCCGACAATAGGTTTCTTCATTCTCCAACTAGCAAGCAAGAGGTAAGCACAGTGTTGTTTTCTATTTCATTTCTTATCTGCATTTATCTATTTAGCTAACTACTGCCAAGACCTTCCCTATCTATCCCTGAGAGGCTAAAAAGCCTTCTTAGACCCCTGCCTCTCATCCATCCCCCTTTTGTGCTTCTGGTTCTCAACCAGTCACTTTCTTGAAAGTCCCCTCTGCCCAACCAATTTTTCACAAACCCTTAGACTACTCCTCAGACCCCAAACAGTCCCTCTGAATCCCACACAGAGCCTCAGACCCTCAGACAAAGCCTCAGTGCATTCTGCAGACTAAGACCAGCCTGTAACTCGTCCCTGACTAATGCCCCAGCTGGCCTCATCCATTTCCCCAACCGACATCGGTAGCCTAACCAATGTCGGCGACCTTCCCTGACCGACGCCGGCAATATCACTGACGTCGGTGACTATGCAAAGGCAGATTGCTTATAAACAGGTATGCATTTGTCTTAAGTTCTTTCTTTTTGTCTTTCATCATTTATCACTTTCTATTTTTGATTAGCATTTTGTTTTTAACAGTGGACTAGCATCCTCCAAGAAGCCTTTGCACTTCTAAGACCAAGCCTTCGCTTGGCAGTCCACCCTTTTGTCATCTAACATTTTTTTGTGTTTTAGTGTCTTTCCCTTTCAGGTGTCATCCTCCACAACCAAAGAGGAGTTCTCACAACGTCTGAATTCTGGTGCGCACGTCTACAATTCAGGTATGTACAAACCCTCGTCCATTTCCTTCTTAGTTTCTCATTTCCCTTTCTTGAATGTGAAAAGCAAATCTAGCGTAGAAACATTCTGGCACGCCCGGTGGGACCCTAGGGTCTTCCTTGGGTTTCTTTCTTTTGCATTAGGTTCCTCCCTTTCCACCTCTTTCTTCTCTTCTAAACGACATCATAAGCAAGAATAAAAAGAACTTACCTTTTCTTTCCTTGCATTTCTAGACTAGTCAAAAATCATATCCTTCAAACCCTTTCTCAACTTGTTTTTCATCCAAACTTAACATTTCGACTTAGGGCTTAAAACACATTGCACTTTCATTTCTGCTTGCTTGAATTTCTTAGTCCACACTTAGTAATTAATAACTGCATATTGAATTAATCGTAGTCCACTTGATGTTACACAACCAAACCATGTGCACTAAATCAAACATCAAACTTACCTGAGACAAGGCCCGACTAGGATTTCATCCCCCAGCGGATCCCTTACCCATATCGGCAATCCTACTTGAATTTCATCACCAAGGGGAAGGCCCACTCTGTTCTCTAGCAGAGTCTAATCTCTAGGGAATGTATATTTTGGCTAAGCGAGACCAGCTAACCACTGGACTCGTGAAGTGAGGGGAGCTTGCTCCTTAGCACCAGGCCATGTACGGAACCTAACCCAGACTTTTGAGTGCCTAAACAAACCTAAAACCATCCATAGACTGCCTCTTCTAGGACCCTTATAACAACCAACCTCCCCAAACATCACTTTAAGGCATAAGCCACACGAGCTTAAAAATTTATTTTTAGGGATTTAATGCTTAGGCTCTGCTTGTGTTATTCATCTTTTCTGTTCTTATCTGATTGTTTGAGCTAGTGAGGACGTTCTTCTTCCTGTTTTTCAAAAACTCTCAAATCTTTTGGGTTTCTGGAAAACACAGTCACCGGCATCGATTTTACCACCAATGTCGGTAACCTTTTCTCGCCGGCATCGGTTATCTGACCGACGCCGGCCATATTTATCAACGACATCAGTTTTTAAACCGACGTCGGTCTCTGTCATAGTTCTTTTTTTCAGAACAACAACCTTAAAACCTGCCCCTTTTTCTGCCAAAACCCCATTCTGAGTTTCTGAAATTGAAAAAAAAAAACACAGTTTCTGAAACCTGACCTTTCTTGCCTTGAATGGTTCTGACTCACAGTCAAGCCAAGACTTTAGTCAACCACGCAAGGCATCAACCACTTCCATCTACCCCATCCATAACTAGTCCTATAATGGAGTTCCACTCAGAGATTGAAAGAACCCCTACTTGCCCAACCCCGCCACAGACTCCTATTATCCCAGAAGGGGACCAAGATTTCACATGATTCTTGGACCTCAATGTCAAAGCCTTGCAACACTATCTCACACATAGCTGAATGCGAGACTCCTATGGCAACCCAATCTATGGGATGTCAACTTCCTTAGTCGAGACAATGATCACATCAACAGGATCTACAATTCAACCTATAGACAATCAAGCCAACACCTCGACCAATAACCCAACCGTCTCCTACCTTTAAAATTTAGCCTCTCCTTCTAGACCTTCCTCCATGGGGGTTCGGGTACCCCCTCAACCTCAAACAACTCAACCAAATCCTACACCTTTCCAAAACCTAGTGGTCTCTATCCCCCCTACTCTTGCACCTATCAACACAAGAGTAACTATCTACCCTTCAACAAGTGTGGCCACTCCTCAGCCATCTTTGACGGCCCCTATCCAACTTGTGCCTACCAACCCCATAACATAAGTTCCCTTGGCTTCAACTTTCGCCCCGATAACTAGCTGCCCATATGTTGCGTCTACACAACCAACCATGTCATATGCCCCTCTCAATATCTTTCAAGTGCCTTATAATCTAGGGGGCGCTCCACCCGCCAATCCGTCAGTAGACATCATCAAAATGCTGATGGACAAAATGTCTAGCCTAGAGACCTCCATTTCTGGCTCACGCATGCTCTTTCATACGAGCAAATTTGTAATGATCCCATTCACCCTTCTCTCCCGATCAGGCCATACCCTAATCAATGGGAGCTTCCTAAATTTTCTTGCTTTCAAAGCAAGGAAGACCCACAACAACACTTACAGGCATTTGGACATGCCTGTTACCTTATTGCCCATGACGATGCATTGCTTTTATGCATGTTTCCTATGTCTCTCTCTAGTGCAGTGCTTGACTGGTACAACTCTCTTGCTAGCCATTCCCTCTTCACATTCACTCAGCTGGCCCAACTCTTTCTTGATCACTTCTCCATCAACATCACCAAGAAGGTCTCGATCACAGACCTCTATTCTATCAGCCAATTCAAAGACGAATCCATAGCTAACTTCGTTGCTCGTTGGAGAGGCATCATCAATCAACTCTCCTTTTCCTTACCCCAACCCAAACTTATTGAACTTTTCTCCCAAGCCTATGCCAAACATATTTCTTCCACCTTATGGGTTTAGACCTTCCGCACCTTCGACAAAGCCTTCACTATGGCCCAAAAACTTGAATTACGTGCCATCGAGGAGATTAAAGTCAAGTTGCAGAGCAAGAATCCCAACTCTAAGACCAATGACTCCTCTTCTTCTAAACCTTCATCATCTAATCCTAGGTCTAAAGCTTTAGCTAACGCTGCGGTCATTAGACCTTCATCCTCTTCGCCTTCAACCAATCAGCCTGAGCCATCCACATCTCAGAGCGCCACCTGCCAATTCCAACAGAGATACATACAACGACAGTATACTCCTATCAGAGAATAATATGCATTTGTGATGGAAAAACTTGTTAAGCAGGGGGTTCTCAGTCTCCCCTAGATCTGACCACCTCCACAATTTGATCCCTCACACGCCATCCCTACGTGGTATAGGGAAAATGACTTCTGCAACTACCACCGTGCTAAAGGACATGACACGGGAAACTAAAAAACCCTTAAAAACATAATCCAAGACATGCTTGAAAAGGGTGACCTCATCCTAGACAATCCCAATGCACCCCCTAATCAGGGGATTGACATCTTCAAGCAACCATTCCCCAATCATCCACCGACCCAAAACAATGGCCAGACCTTGATTGACAACACTCATGAACACAACATTCGGACAGTCAATACGGTCTCGCCCTTCATCCCCAACCAACCTCAAGAGGTTAGTCCATCTATCAGTCCATCACGTGTGGATGAATCTCTTTCCCCGGTTAGTTCTCCATCAACCTCTCTCATCTGGGAGGATGCCTCAACCTTACCGTCACTACCAGTCTCACCATCCTCCTTCCTGCTGCCTATGGAGGACCCGACCCTTCCTACTCCTTGACTGCAAGTGGAGCGCACCATCATCCCTGCCCTTTACCCACTTGAGGAGCCTCATTCTCTGATTTCTTCTCCACCTAGGGAAGAACCTGTCTCTCCATCTCCAACCAAAGATGAATCTATCACGACTTCATCATGCCATGGGTCTGAAACTGCTACACCCATCTCATCTTCGGCCCCTCAACCATCAACATCTTCTCAAGGACCCAAACCTCATCTAACATCTTCTCAACCATTTTCTCGACTAGTGGAGAAAATTGGACTTCTCCCTTCAAGGAAAGTGGAACATCAGGGGTTGTGGGAGCGTCTTAAAGCTCTTCAACATGCCCGTGCCCTCTCATCTCATGCTACCAATCCTCCCAAGGTAGAATCCCCCAAGACTCTCAACAAAGACCAGACTCTCGCTTCTAAACCCGCATCTAGCCCATCTAAACCTATCAAGTCACTTGGTGTTCACCCTATTTCTACCCTCACTCACCCGCAAGTGAAGGTGGACTTAGACCAGACCTCGACCAATAGTAGTCTTTCAACCAAGTCGAAGAAGACTGCTAGACCACAGAAATGAATGCCTCTTCCACCATCACCATTACCCTCCATTTTGGGCCCCCATCCTTCAACCTTGACCAAAATTCTTCCCACTCCAACCTCTAATCAAAACCAATTGCCTCCTTTGCTTCCTTTACCTACCTCCAGCCTGCCCTCTCCCAAAAAGGTAGTACCTCTCACAAAGAAAGTGCCGTCTCCACCTATCACCGCACCATCAACCCAAAAGGTGGTATGGAAACCTCCTCAAACTCTACCTAAACAAAATTCACCAGCATCACACACATCAACTAGCAAGGACCCTTTAGTGGGCTCATACTCATTGATATTGCATCAACTTTTGCAGACTTCCAGCATAACCCTTCCACCCATCAGGCCTTTCCAACCTCTCGGGTCCAAGCCCTCCTGGGTTTGATGACACAAAGATTTGCTTATACCATCATATGCTAGGACACGATATCGAGACTTGATGTGCCCTTAAGGCCGTCATTCACCGCTATATGGAGGACACTCTTCTCCTTGAGGACACTCTTGACCGACCCTCGACACCTTCCCATCCAACCTCTTCAACCACATCAACATCTCACCAGCAGACCATGACCCCTTCTTCACCTCCTATCTTTGAAATCAATGCTATCCACATAACCACTAGGTCACAAAAGGACAAGGCAAAAGAAAAATCCGTCATTCCTTGGACCCACCCTTTCATCAAACCACCTCTAGCATCCAAGCCTAAAATTTCTATCCTTGGCACGTCTCAGCCTTCTCCTTCTTCTTTCGGGCCAATTCATGACTCCATGTTGAAACAGTTTCACTAGACACCTGTGAAGATGTCCCTTTATGACCTCATCCAAACCTTGCCTCAGCATCGTCAAGCCCTCATTCGAGCCTTGCAGGCAGCAGAGGTCTAACCCGAAGACCCCCAACCACTCACTGCCCTCATCCACTCTTTATCTCATGTTGCCTCCATCACATTCAGCGATTCTGAGATTCCCACATCCAAAACGGAAGATCAGGATGCCACCCTCTTCATCTCTACCTATGTTGATCAGACACACATTAAACACGTTATGATTGATGAAGGTGCCAGCATCAACATTATCTCCACCCATGCCTTTGATCAGTTGGCTCTTCCCAAGAATTGCGTCTCCAAAACTGATGCAATCTTGCGCTCCTTCCATGACACCACCACCAAGACCATTGGCACAGTCATCCTTCACATCTGTGTTGGTCCACACACAGTCCCAGAGCTCTTTTATATCATCGAAGGAGAGTTTCAATACAACATATTGCTGGGCCGACCCTAGATCCGCGCCATGACTTGTGTCCCCTCCACCCTGCACCGTTGTGTGAAATTTGAGCATGGTGGGCAAGTCCACACCATTCCCGTTGACCCTTCAGCCTTCAAAACTTGTAACACCACCTACCATCCAAATGACGTCCTCATTCCTATCAAGCCATCAACCCTGGCACCACCTCCATCTGCAGAAGCTTCAACTAGTTCGCAACTGGCAGTCGCCCTCACCCCTCCTCTTCAAGTGACTACAAAAGACCCCTTGGAAAACATCTTCCAATGACTTTCACTTGGATAATATCGCTAGCTAACCTTAGACATGCTCCAAACTCCACAAGAATATGGACGCCTTCACCACAGCCCTAGTTACGACCATCGAATCGAGATGGTCATGCCTTATGGTCCTCCTCACCTCCAAACCAATCTTGTCTATGGGGGGCTCAATCAAGCTCGTACTGATGGCAACCCTCTCTCTTCACCCCAACCATTCACATTATACTTCTCATTTCTTGGCAACCCCACCTCTGCACACACTTACCTTTACAGGCGTGCATGGAAGGGTTTTGGTTTTGGATGCTATGAGCAGGGCTCCCATCAGCCCATCGAGCCACTCAACGATGATGATGCCAAGAAATGATATGGCCTAGGATACCATGACCCCACTAAGGCTCCGTTAGACCTTTGCCCTGAGCCAACAATTGACCAATCTCCTCCAAGCTCACCCATTCCTCCTCCTTCACCTACAGAGTCGGTGGTTTCCATCCCTCCTAGTTTTTTTTCCATAAACACCATCCGCCTGGAACCCCTAACCTATCAGCTAAATGGGGTGTCCAGGTCTCTCCCTCTCATTTTTCCCAGCATGATAGAGGATGAGTCGGCGACCATTCACACTGTCTGCTACATAGATGACGATGCCATTCTTTCTTACATGGGCACCAATGACTCTTTCATCCAGCACTCCCTCCCTTCTGAGACCCAGGTTATGTTAAATGAATCAACCATTAACACCAACCTCCCTTCTTTCGATGTTCCTCACGTCTTAAAGATTGGCCAATCTCTAGATGCCCAGGAGCAGCTTGACTACACTCAGTTCCTCTTAGACCATAGTAAGGCCTTTGCCTAGAACTATAGTGACATGCCTAGCATCGACCCCACCATTGCTACCCATAACATCGTCACCAAACCAGAGGCTAAGCCTGTTAGGCAAAAGCTTCGAAAGATGCATCCCCGTGTTGCGCTCCTTGTCAAAGAGGAGCTTTAGCACCTTCTTTTTGTCTCTTTCATCCAACCCATCGATTATCCACAGTGGGTCTTTAACATCATCCCTATCACCAAGGTGACTGGGGGGATCTGGATCTGCACGAACTATCACGACCTTAACCTAGCCTGTCCCAAACATGACTTCCCTCTTCCTAACATTGACCAGCTTGTTGATCTCACGGCCAGCCATGAGATGCTCTCTCTTATGGACGGGTTTTCAGGATACAATCAAATCCTGATCGCTCTAAAAGACCAGCACAAGACTACCTTTATCACCCCATGGGAGACTTTTTGCTATCAGGTCATGCCTTTCGGCTTGAAGAACACAGGCGCCACTTATCAGCATGCCATGACTTACATTTTCCACGATCTCCTCCACAAAATCATGGAGGACTATGTGGACGACCTTCTCGGCAAGTCCAAGCTTCGCCATGACCATTTGACCATCCTCAAGATCATCTTCTCTCACCTTCTTCAGTATAATGTTTGCCTTAACCCCAAGAAATGCATCTTTGGGGTCCTCTCAGGCAAGCTCCTCGACTTCATCATTTCCTTCCATGGCATCGAGATAGATCCTGCCAAGATCCGTGCCATCCTCAAAATGCCACCTCCAACCAATCTCAAGCAGCTTCGTAGCCTACAAGGGAAGCTCCAGTCCATTTGCCGCTTCATCTCACAGCTTTTTGACCGATGCCAACCTTTTCATCATCTCCTTAAGAAGGACATCTCCTTTAAGTGGGATAAGGACTACCAAGAGGCTTTTGAAGCCCTCAAACGCTATCTGGTCTCTCCACCAGTCCTCATTCCACCTAAAGATGACCAACCCTTCTACCTTTATATCTCTGCCACCAACCATTCGTTAGGTGCCATGATCGCGCACTGAGACGAGCATCACCGTGAGCAAGCGGTCTACTATATCAGCTGAACACTGGTCGACTATGAAACTTGGTATACTCATACCAAAAAACTCTGTTTGGTGTTAGTCTTTGCTGCTACCAAGCTCTACCACTATCTTCTCAACCACAAGACCTTTGTCATCACTCACACTGACCCTCTTAAATACATGCACTCCAAGACATATCAAAATTAGTGTATGGCTCGGTGGCTCATGCTGCTTGCTGAGTTTGATTTCGAGTTCATCCAGCAGAAATCCATCAAGGGGCAAACCATTACTGACCAACTGGAAGATGCCCCTCTTCCTGACAATCAACCTTCATAGTGCGAGTTTCCTGACGAATCTATTGCCATGCTTTCCACGGATGACACTGTCTATCAAATGACCATGTTCTTTGATGGCTCCAAGTGTCAACTCGGTGGGGGTGCGGGAGTCATTCTCATCCCACTCAAAGGTGAGCCCATGCCTCTGTCTTTCAATCTTGACTTTGATTATACCAATAATATGGCTGAATACGAAGCCTTAATTTTGGGACTTCAAACCGCCCTTTCTCTCAACATCAAGTCCATCAACATCTTCGGTGACTCACAACTTGTCGTCAATCAAATCAACGGTTCATACCTCTATAAAAATGAAATTTTGCAAAGGTATAAAAGCCGTGTTGACACTCTTCTAGCCTATTTTGACCATTACCTTTTGCAGACTATTTTTCATTCCACGAACAAATTTGCTGACACCATGGCTTCTCTCGCCTCGCATATTCCATCTTCATCTAGAATTTTTGTCACGATGCATCGTGTGCCATTGCCTTCATACATTTCTCCTAACATCAACCATGTCAACACCATAGACTCTAGTCCATGAGATGATTGGTATAACCAACTCGTGGACTACTTATCTCATTCTATCATTCCTCCCCATCTCTCTAGTAATGCGCGGTGGGCTTTCATCAAACGCACTGCTCGCTACACCATGCTAGGGGGTTTTCTCTATAAGCAAGGCTTCGACGGCCTCCTTCTTTGCTATCTAACCTCCACTGAAGCCTCTCATGCCATTAAACAAGTCCATGACGAGATTTGTGGCAGACACTTCAGCGGGAATTCGATTGCCAAGCGCATCCTTTGTCTAGGCTATTATTGGCCCACCCTTAATCAAGACTGTAGCGATTATGTTCGGTGTTGCATCAAGTGTCAACAACACTCTAACTTGCTCCATCTCCCTAGCCACACCTTACAAGTCGCTAAGGATTTCTGGCCTTTTTCTCAGTGGGGCTTAGATCTCATCGGTGAGATTAACCCTCACTCATCTCTTCGTCATCAATCCATCATCACCTCCACTAAGTATTTCACCAAATGGGTGGAAGCCATTCCTCTCACCTCCACAAAAGCCAACAAAATTGTTGACTTCATCAGTACCCACATCATCTGTCATTTTGGTGTCCCTCACAAAATCATCACCGACAACGGCAAGTCCTTCAAAAACAAGACCGTCTAGAAACTATGTGACTCATTTGACATCAAGCTCAATTTCTCTTCGTCTTACTACCCACAAGCAAATGGGCATGCTGAGGCTTCCAACAAAATTCTGACTAAAATTCTCATGAAGGTGGTCAATGACACTGGAAGGGACTGGCACATTCATGTTCCCTTCGCTTTGTGGGCCTACCACACTAGCATCAGAACCTCTACGGGTGCTACCCCTTTCTCTCTAGTGTACGGAACAGAGGCTGTCCTACCTCTCAAAGTATAGATCCCGTCTCTCCACATCTCTCTGCATGACATTCTCTCCAACGATGACTTTCGTCAAGATCTCTTAGCTCAACTTGAGTTACTTGGCAAACGTCGTCTCACTGCCCACAACCATCTCCATGTCTATCAAAATCGCATCAAGCGAGCCTATGGCAAAAATCTGCAAGAATGAGATTTCAACATCGGAGACCTCGTCCTCAAATAAAACCAGCATGTCTCTAATATGGAGCAAAGTAAATGAGGCAAGTTTTCCCCTAATTGGCTCGGACCTTTCATCATCACGCATAAGTATGGGTCAGGGACTTATCGTCTGTCTTCTCTCGATGGACAGCCAAAACCTGAGCCTCTCAATGCCTTGCATCTGTGGCCATTCTACTGTTAGTCAAGTATTCATCCACTTGACATTTAACTTGAACTCGTCCCTTGAGCAATCCCCATCCTCTTAATCCTCATTCCTTCAACCCTATTTCCCTTAACAAATCCTCTATAACCCTTTTATGATGTATGGATGCTTTGTCTTAATAAAAGGGAGCCCTTGAACTTCTATAGTCTTGTCCATGACTCTAAATTCTATAAAAAAATAAATAAAATCAAGATGTCAAAACATATCCAAGGTCATCCAATCAAATCAAAAAGTAGACTGCTCCCTTGAAGGACAGCTATACTATCATTGTTGTAGCTAATAGACTGCTCCCTCAAAGGACAGCTATTCAAACTTATATAAATCAAAAATATAGACCACTCCCTCGAAGGATGGCTATGACTAAATCTTGCTACAAACAACACTTCCTTAGAAGCTTCCCGTATCGATCAGCTTTGCAAATGACCACCAAACAAAATGACATCTCTATGTGGACTTCCTGCATTGATCAGTCCGCTCTTTCGAAAAAAAAAAATGGGTCATGGACTTGGCTTGTAGTTATCTCAAGGTCTCCTATAAAAAGGGGCAAGGTTATCCCTGCCCTAAAATGGGTTACCCTATCCTCCTCCTATCATAACACCTGCTCAAGGGACTTCGAGCTCACTTTAATGTCAAAGTGATTCGATTACCATTCTAACACAACCATGGTCAATGACGCAATGCATGAGTGGGGCTCTTTGTTCTAACAACCCCTATCTATGTTGTCATCCTGGTCCTTGTCAATGAAATGGTGATTATGTCTTTCACTTTCTGCTTACACTTTGGTCACATTCGAACTTCATCATTTGTCGAACCAACTCAACTCCAATCTCTTTTCAGACCACTAACATAGCCTATTCACACTAGTTTCTATGGATACCAATACACATGGAAACTATGGACTACACAATTTATGTTAAGCATAAACCAATACTTGTTAAAGCATAAATAGACCTCAATTCATTTTTAGCATACATCCATCACGAATATAGAAAATTGCTAGGGATGAAAGACCCCTCAACCAATGTTATAGCATACACCATTTGGAAAAGGCTGTAACATCTTTTTCTCCTCATCATTTCGACACATGACCAAACCAATCATCGACCAATCTTCTCACCTCTTCTGAACTACATTGGTCTGAGGCCCTAAAACTGGGGCTATGTAGGTAGCACTCAGATGACACGATATCTTCTGGGGTTAGCTCGACCACCTCTATTTGTTCATCTCTCTGATGGACAAACCTTCCTTTCTTTGACCATGACCTTGACCTTGACCAAGACCAATCCATAACTTTGACTCTTCCTCCCTTTTGGGAGAACTACATTGGCCTGAGGCCCTTAGGACAAGGGCTATGTAGGTAGCACTCAGTTGACATGGGGTCTTCTGGGGTTAACTCGACCATCCTCTTTGTCACTTTCTCCCATCTCATTCTTCCATCACCTGTCAATCACAGCACAACTAATCACATATTCTCATAATCATTAGCATAATTATTTTCATCATGTCCATCATTAAACAATCACATCATATAATATAAATCATGAAATTCAAACATCCATATCAATATCATTAACCATAGCATCATCACATTCATCATCACATAAGCATCATAATCATCAATCACAATATCAACATCATCCATCAAATCACAATGCAATAACAATCAACACATCCATAATAACATTTTTTCCATAACTCATGTCCATAATCAAAGTCATCTCATCACATATATATATATATATATATATATATATATATCAAAAAAGTTTTATACAAAAAGACACAATCGGTGTCTGTCTCTCTCTCTCATATCATACATCTCGCATCATCGGCACGCAGGCCGGTATATACATCATGTCAAAAATCTGCCCTCAAGGCTGTGGCTGTGGTGGTGGTGGCGGTGGCCGAGAAGATGTTGTATCCTCTCCCCCCTCTGATCTATGCCGTCTGTGCGAATCGGTAGTAGTCGCCCGTGACATAGACCACTACCGGCTCAACTCTGCCCTCATATCTGAGTATTGTTGTATCTAAGGAAACCCCCTAATGGCTCTCTCATAATATGCGATCTCATCCAACGCATTATTATATCTAACTATAGATACAGTCTGTGGTGGACCCATCTGACCTACTGTCGTGCCCTACACTGACCCCTGTGGCTGTGAAAATGTTGGCTGCACTGACACCGACGGTCTTGCCCCCTGTGAAAATATTGGCTTCTGAGTCAGCTGCTGCAGTGGGCCCTACCGCCCAAAAACCTATCTTGCCGCTGCCTGTGCCTGGGCTACAGCCAGCTGTCCCTGCAATACCATGACCTGCCCTGTCAAAATGGTCACCTGCCCTGTCAACCCCGCCAGCTCCCCTTGTAATCCTGTGACCTAGCTCTCCAAAATGGTCACTCATCCTTGTGCTACATCCCTCTCCTGGATGGCAACATCTCCCTCCTGTCTGGTAGCATCCCTCTCCTGCCTCACCATATCCCTGTCCCTGATCACCGCTTGCATGTTTAGCTATGGTCCTGCCTGTATCCCTGGATACTGGCCTGACCACCATGTTGTGTAGGCCTCTGTACAACTTGGGTCAACCACCCCAAGTCCTGCCAGCAACTCTTCAAAATCTGGCCCCTCTGTCTCCTCTAGTAATGGGAGCGGTGCCTCAATGTCATCCCACTTATACTGTGGGAAGGTGGGCAGCACATCCTGTAGCAGCCCGTATTGGTGCTGCACTCTCTCTACAGGTATCCTCTCAAGCTCATCGGCTTGCCTATCCCAGACCCATCTAAAGCTCTGCATCCTGACGAGCTGCTCCCCCTGGTCCCTAAAAATTGGATATACTAGGTATGGTCTCCAGATAATATCCACTGGGATCAGTGCCTCCAGTGCCCCTCAGTAGTAGTCGATGTCCCTGACTACTCCATCCATCTGCGTCTGCGCCATGACCTCTCGCCATCGCCTGAATCTAACCCTGAAGCCAGCTTGAATAGCTACTGGGAGGCTGAGAGGTCACGTGACCGTGATGTGCTCGTAAGCCCAGTAGTGTAGGAGGTGGCTGATGCATAGACTGTACCGCCACTGCTGGCTAATCCCCCATAGCTCCCTATAGACCTGGGCCAAAAATATTGCTGCCCAGGCAAACACTGTCTCCTACTCTAGCATCTCTGTCAAAACCCCGATCATGGTGATTGGGAACCTACCTCCCTCCACATCTGGCAGTACGTATACTATGATCCTGATCATCATCAAGACCGCCAACTGATGTGCCTTTTCATCTGCTACGTATAGCAGCTCATAAGCAAAACTAGCTGAGTGGTAGCTCATCTCTGTGATGTGCTCCCCAAACAACGTAACCATGTGTATGTCATACACCTCTCGTGAGCACACATAGATGTCTGCTTCACGTACCAGCAGCCACAAAATCTAGTACACGTCCTCGATAGTCACTGTCATCTCTCCTGTCGATAAGTGGAAGGTGTTGGTGGAGTGATCCCACCACTCGATCAGAGCCACCATCAGGCTCACATCCCTCGCCACCTGACAGTACTGTCACAGCCCGCCTAGCCCAACTGCTGCCATGTGACCCCACTCCTTGATGGTCATGCCTCTGCGTATCTGTGTCAGCAGAGTTGGGAGGCAATCCTTTAGCATCAACATCTGCCTCACCTACAACCACAACTCAAGTCAGTCTATTGTCTACAATTTTTTCTCACCTATTTGCCCCTCCATGCCTAACCTGACCCCTAAAAGCCCTTGATGTGGCTCCAACGCTTCGACTCGACCCCTCTTTCCTCACCCCTTTTGGCCTGGCAGCCACCGACATCGGTTGGAGTGCTGACGTCGATGTGTGAGCGATCGACGTCAGCCACTCATCGGCTAATAATCAGCTAACATCAGCAAATATCACCGACGTCAGCGACTGGTTCGGCCCAAGGGCCGAACGGGGCAAGCCCTAAATTTAGGGATTCCCCTTTGTGGCTCCACACAACCCCCAAAACCTTCCTAAATCACTCCTAACCTTTCTTAGACCCTCTACCCACCCTCCTAGCTACCCTCCCCCCTCTATTTCTGCCTAAATCACCTAAAAATTGAAAAAAATCAAATCAAACAAAAAATAGTCAAAATAGGGTTCAGGGCCCTCCTACCTCATCCTGGCATCGCCAGCGTGGTGTCACAATGGGTGTCGCTAGTGGTGGACCTCCCGCGGATCCTCTACTACCTTCTGCCATCTCTTCTCTGCTAAAGTCTTTCCAATTTTTTTCTGACCCACACATGCTTTTGCAACATCCAACCCGCTCTCTCTGCCACTTAGCACTGCTAATCCACTCACTCCAAGTCACTTTCACTCACTAAAATCTAGAGCTCCTTTTTTGACTTTAGCAACAATAGCAAATGACTTTTGGTGGGCTGCCAATCCGGTTTTGTCAGATTTGGCAGGCCACCAACGTCGGCATTGGCGTGCCCTAGGTCACCGATGTCGGCTAATTTATGTCGACGTCGGTACCTTTTGGCCTCCCACCTTCTTTTCATCCCCTAGCCCCAGCACTTAAGCCCCCAATCTGTCCGTTTTCCAACCCAGGTGCTCTTAGCCCCCTTGGGCACCCTTGCGACCACTTTTGCCTTCGCCTGTCTTGACTGCTAGTCCATTAGAGATCATGCCTATCTCCCCCGACCATGACCACTTCCAAGACAACTTTGCCTTGGTTGTTTTTGCATGTATGCTATCTCATGACTGGTTAGCCAATTGTTCACAGACCACATTTTGACCCTCACAAGTATAGGATCGCAAGCCGGTTGATCCCTACTACTTGTGGCATTTTCATGTTTTCAAGAGCACTTCCTCAGCCTGGGACACCTGGAACATGATGACCATTCGAGCTTCAACTTAGATTGAATAACCCAATCAGCTACGACCAAATGCTAGGGCCTAATTATTTCAATTTTGGCACTCCTTGACCCTCGACCTGCGACAATTTGACCTGACCATCCCATGAAGTGGTATACGTGCAATCACGACTATTGCAGTGTTCTCACTCATTTCTCACCCTCTCCATCCATCTCTCTGTCAAATCGACACTCGATCTCAGGTTCCCTTCCCTCGACTCCCACTTTGAGGGGGGAACACCTCATCCCACACCTGGGGCAACCAACTCCTATTTTTGTCTTGCAGTTCATCAATAACAACCAACAAGACAAAAAGGGGCAAATGTAGACACCAAAATCGTGTCTGCACCTTGGTCGCCTTTCCCCCTTTGACCCCCCTTGACCCATGTCCTAACCCTTATCCTAGTCCCCCCCACTTTTAAATTAAATAATCAAATAATTAATTTAGTGGCCCCCTTTCCACCTCACCCATGCCACCTTGGATCCCCTCCTTGGATACCCCCACCTCTCTCCTAGCCTTTATTACCCCAAATCTCCCCTTTATCCTTCCTCCCACACCCATTAAGCCTTCCCACAACCATTTTCCCCATGACCCCTTGACCCGACGGCGTGCAAGAACGGACAGAGGCTAATTTTAGCCTCTGTCCCCATTCTTCTGCCGCCGACATCGACTACCCTGCAGCCGACATCGATGATCCTGCCAGTGTTGGTAGCCTTCAAAACCATTTCCTGCATCCGTTGCAGAGGTTACCCCATAAACAAAACTCTCTTGATGCTTTTGCATTCATATTCTCTTCTCCTCCCTCTCGCACAACAACCCCCAGTAGCTACAGGTACCTTGCAGAGCAGCTTCAAGCAACAGCTCTATTTGCAGGTTCTTCAACAGCTCCAACAACAGTTTTCTTCATTCTCCAACCAACAAGCAAGAGGTAAGCACAGTGTTGTTTTCCATTTCATTTCTTATTTGAATTTATCTATTTAGCTAACTACTGCCAAGACCTTCCCTATCTATCCCTGAGAGGATGAAAAGCCTTCTTAGACCCCTGCCTCTCATCCATCCCCCTTTTGTGCTTCTGGTTCTCAACCAGTCACTTTCTTGACAGTCTCCTCTACCCAACCAGTTCTGCACAAACCCTTAGACTACTCCTCAGTCCCCAAACAGTCCCTCTGAATCCCACACAGAGCCTCAGACCCTCAGACGAAGCCTCAGTGCATTTTGTAGACCAAGACTAGCCTGTAACTCATCCCTGACTATTGCCCCGACTGACCTCGTCTATTTACCCTACCGACGTTAGTAGCCTAACTGATGTCGGTGACCTTCCCTAACCGATGCCGGTAATATCACCGACATCGGCAACTGTGCAAAGGCAAATTGCTTCTAGATAGGTACGCATTTGTCTTAAGTTCTTTCTTTCTGTCTTTCATCATTTATCACTTTCTATTTCTTATCAGCATTCTATTTTTAACAGTGGACTGGCATCCTCCAAGAAGCCTTTGCGCTTTTTGGACCAAGCCTTCGCTTGGCAGTCCACCCTTTTGTCATCTAATATTTTTTCGTGTTTTAGTGTCTTTCCCTTTCAGGTGTCATCCTCCACAACCAAAGAGGAGTTCTCACAATGTCTGAATTCTGGTGCGCACGTCTACAATCCGGGTACGTACAAACCCTCGTCCATTTCCTTCTTAGTTTCTCATTTCCCTTTCTTGAATGTGAAAAGCAAATCTAGCATAGAAACATGTATATACTTCTCATGCAAAAATATTTAAAGGGTATCTTTTTTATTGGGTTATTTTTATTAGACTTAACTAGACATTTCAAATAAGTCCACTTGCTAATGGGTTTGACATAGTGGTGACTAGTAAAAGGAGGGAGTACCACTTTAAATGGGTCCCTCTTCCAATTTTAAATTTAATAATTAATTTGGATGGTCTGGTTAGGGGCAAGCCAAGTGCTTCTAGGGCATATTGTATAATAAAAGAATGTTCTAGCTTCCTAATAAGAGTGGCCTATAAGAAACAAGTGGATGGGAATAATAATAAAGAAGAGGCTTAACCCCTCACTCTTGGGATAGATATCTTATTCAAATATGGAATATAAAATTTCATACATTAAGTGGATTTGATGGTGTTCATTTTGGTTCTTGGTGCCTACAAAGCTAATTTTTTGAATCATCATAACATCTTGACCAAGTTTAGCTTTTCCTAGATTCTTCATTGGTTTCAGAGGTCACTCTTTGCTTCTGATAATCCAAGTTAACAACTAATCTCATTACTAATCAGGGCATTGCACAAGCTGAGGGATTGGTAGTAGTCAATCAGGTGTATTCTTGCCCTTGTTTCAACATGTTGGTAAGGGACTATCTTTGATGATTGCCTGTCAGCTTCTGATTCTTTCTTACTTAATTAAGAATAATTAGTGGTAATTAAAGGGTCACCCAAACATTTTCATAAATAATTAAGGTAAAGGTGGTGGCATTAACTTAGGCATGTGAGTGTGATAATTACTTGGCATGGTGATCCTGATTCGTAATTGAGTTGTTGCATGTAATGAATATCGAATGAGGTGGTTTTGATATCATCACAAAATTTGGATAGTGTGGGAAGCTTACAATAAGTAAGGAAACTCCTAAAAAACATGTATTCTTCATTGAACAACTTGAGATGAGTGATTTAGGTCACTTAGTTTGGAAAATGATGTAATGGGATGAGGAGCTAGTTAAAATTGGGCCACTACTATTTTTATTTTTACAGAAGTGTGAAATGGTTTTATATAAGCAAGTTATAAAGGGAGGACTAAACAAAGTCTTTTGGGATCATACAAGATAAATCATAGAGGATATCTACCTTATAGTGATTTTTGTTTATGTTCACTCAATCATTTACAACAATGCCAATTTAGAATTCCCCTCTATTTTTGTGAACAACGCCCTATGAGCCTTGTAGGATAAGAAAGTTAGTTAGAGAGTTGTGGAGGAAATAGTTTGCCTTAGATTCCATCTTGGATTGTCTTAGAATTTGGATAGGAATGACATGCAAGTTCCTACATCCTTGATATTTTTGGGTTTGGAATATAGAGGGGTAATTCCCATGCATATTTTATAGGATTTGGAGGAACAGTTCATGGTTTTGGTGGACTATATGTAACATCTTAAAACATTCATCAGATATGATAAAACTTGATGGGGGAAGGTTTTCCCACATTTAACCTTGAAAAATATTAAGTCCCCCTTTCCTTCACTCAACTAGGTGATTGAAAATTAATCATTAGCTAAGGTGTAAACTATGGTCATATTCCTAGTTTGAATTTGTCAAGTAGGGAACAAACACATAGTATTTATGTGTATTGGGGAAGTTATCTCATCAAGTAAAGGTAATCTTAGGAATCATGGCCTTGTGAGTCACCTTTGGGCCTACTCCATTTATATGAATATAAGGTTATTGTAGGCATGTTCAGTACCAAAAATTGGTAGCATCATGAAGAAATGCATGAGGAATGTGGGGAAAGCACCTCTTGGTCATGGGAAAGCAAACAATATGCTAGGAAATGCTCACAAATCCATAAGGTGCATGGATAACATGGGTGGTGGTGGATGATGGTTGGGCATCGATGGAGATGATGTTGGAGCTAACTGGCTAGAGTATGGGATGAACAGTGATGAACTAAGTGGTGGAGCTCAGGTTATGGAAGATGACAATGAGGAACCCATGGAATTGCAGACTTAGTGGGAGACTTATATTTGGATTTAATCTAGGGGCACTTTCTAATTTTTTTTGGTATGTTGGATGCCAACTTCTTTTTGTATAGCTTGGTTTTGGTGGTTTGTTTCTAAAGTATGTCCCCCACTTATGTTTATCCTTGGATAAACATTTGGTAGATATCATTTGTGTGGTTCCTTATGGTGGATTTTTCCAATAATACAATCAGTTTTGGTATATTTGTTTTTATAAGGAATGGGTAAGGTACTCCCAATCTTAATTACCAATTAAAAAAATATCATCTAACAAAGTGATGCATTTTTTTAAGAAGCTTTTGCATTCATTTAGAAAGGAATAAATAGGGTAGCAAAGTAAATTATACACTTTTGTATCATGGTTTATTTTTTCACATCACTCGAGGAATCTCAAGAATTACATCATTTATTGGATAAAGAATAGGAACATATTCAATCATAAAAATATCGTGTTACAAAATGATGTATTAAATAAAGAATTTTTACATTCTTTTAAAAAGAAATGAAAAAAATAACATACTGAATAATACACTTTTGTATCGTCATTTTTGTTTTTCATGTCGCAAGAATCTCAAAAATTACATCATTAATAAGATAAAGAATAGAAACATATTCAATAAAAAATATCATCTTACAAAATAATACATTAAATATGAAATTTTTACATTCTTTTTAAAAAAAAATAAAAGATAGCATAACGAATAATTCACTTTTATATCATGATTTTTTTTTCCATGTCACCTAAAGAATCTCAGCAATTGCATCACTTATTGGATAAGAAATAAGAACATACTCTTTCCAATGTTTCCATGAACTATCTACCCGTGCCACTTTTCAATCATGTTTTTGTTTGATGTGGTGAATTGGAATCAACGTTTGAAAGAGATAGAACTCGACTGGCCGATAATCGATTCCATTAAAGATATGCGGTGAGTACCCGTCCAATTAAGAAAGACGCCAAATATTCTCTGAATATATTCAGTTGGCTTTAAGACATTATATATCTGTGCCTAGAATCACTTTTCATTGTGAGTTGTATGAGTCTTTCAGTCTTTGAAAGTTCATGAGGGAGTCTAGCATGAGGGACAGGCCGTGTTTCTCAGCCAAGAATGGCTTGCCCACATGACGTTCTCACGTGTTATGCAAATTATTGAGTAAAGTGGGCAGGTCAATCTTGGCAGAGCATCGCGTTCTGCTTCCCATGCCAGACACTTCATGATTCTTACTTTGTAGAACTTCTAGCGAATTGCAATGTCTATTTATTGAATATGAAGGTCAATTCTTCGAAGTTTTCGCCTTGACAATTAATAATAAAATGCTGCGCTATCTGAAGTGCCTGTTAGAGAATACCAATTCTAATGATTAATTGCCAAGGGACTTCATTCAATATAATTGTGGTAATTAACTAGTATGAAAATGAGATTACATTATTGGCATATAGATCGCGGTTCATTCCTGCATCGTACAAAACAACTATAGGCCAGTTTATAAATTATTAATTTGGGATATGATTTATTTAGTGGATGGCTTATAAACATTTGTGACAGATTATCATTCTCATCAATCGAACCTTAAATCATCCTTATTCATTTAATGTGAGCTGTGGTGAATTACAACCTGCGTGTACATATCTGACTCAAAAATATAATTACTGGCCATATATAGTTCTTTGATTGATATTAGTTCCTTGATTGATAGAGAAAGCGTATAGGAAGAGTGAATCATATTTAATTTATAGTTATATTTCTTTACCTAGTTCATAAATTTAAACTGGCTTTGTATATTTACCAACCAACGGTCTTTATTTCCATTGTCTCATAACGTTTATGCTAGTTTGAAGCTACCTAACTGCACTAATAGACAGACAGACACACACACGCAGACAGTAAACAGTTATAATAATTTATTTAAATGGTACTTTGTATTTTCATCGATTCATATTTGTTAATTATCCAACAATAAATGTAATAGCTCTATAGAGTTACAAGATACAATATTATAATTTATATTTTAAAAAAAATAAATTGTACAATTTTATTAATTAATATTTTATATAAAAGTAATTATACATTAAAATGTACCATATTTAATCATAAATATATAATAAAACCTAATCAAATGTAAAATAATAAAATCAGGTTTTATTATTATTCAAACTCTTGATATAATATAACAACCAAATATTTTTTGTAAAAGACATTGAGAAGTGAGAAAAGTCATAACAACCTAAACAACTTCCCAAAATTGTAAACTCACATTTATGATTACTATGGTCATTGACTATACATTTCTTCTATATAGAAAGTAATCACAATTTATATTAATTTTTTTTTTTTTTTTTAAAGATTCAACAAATTGTAAAACCTTTTATTTATTTTTTCAATACACATAAAGTTCATATACTTATCTAAATTGTAATAAAACAATTAAATTTGTAAAGGATGAGAAAATTATTTTGTTTAGACTTATGCTTAGGGTTAATAGAGTTTTTAATAACTACTACTTATTATACCTTTAATACTACATAATTACATAATTATTATGGAAACATACCAACTAAATACCTACTACTTATTATATCCTTTAATACTACATAATTTTTATGGAAACATACCAACTACAATAAAATTCAGTATAGAGTAATGCATGTGTAATTCTACAATGGTTTTTATTATTATAGTAAATACCATATGTTTTATAGAATCCTCAACAAAATGCATTGGTAAATGGCATATTTTCTTTTATATTTCAAATGGTGGTATATTTTACAAAAACATTAATTTATGCCATATTGGGAAAGACAACTCTCATCACCAAAATAATGTCATAAATTAAAAAAATTATGAAATTTAATATAGACATCATCCACAAAATGTATTTAAACAATAATATGAGATGTTTATGAATAAAATTAGATTTTATTAAAATATATTCAAACAATAATATGAGATGTTTATGAATAAATTTACATTTTATTGACTAAATATATTGTATAATGTATATGTATAACTAATAATTTTTGCACTATAGTAGGGTCTTCTAAGAGACTATATTTCCATTAGCTATGATCAATTAACTTTAAGATGTAATATAAAAAATGACACAAAGTTTTAATATATAAGAAAATAAATATGTGAATAGGATATTAATGTTATTGGATTGAAAGTTGGGATAATTCACTAAGTTATACTTAACCCTTCTCATACATGTGAGGATAATTACTAATATTAAATATACATAATTTTTTATTCTTTTCTTTTACAAATGCTAAATCATACTTTATCAATAACCCCACCTAATATAAAATTTAATACAACTATAAAAATGACACACAATAACATCCTTTTTAAGATCATATTAATTGATCTATAGTAAAGGAGAATAAGTTTTAAAATCATAATTATGTGTCCCGATTACTAGAGATGATGAAGTACACATTTACATTGAAAGATAAAAAAGAACAATCAAATCATTTTAGATGAATGTTAAATATAAAGAAGCCTCCAAAGAAATGGATAAAAATTATCTTTGATTAATATAGTTGTGTAAAAAAGAGTTGCTATAGATACATGCTCTATTTGACTAAAATGCGAAGGTAAAATAAAATAAAAAGGGTTGGATCAATTATTTTTATAAATTCTAATACCACCAAACAATGTTGCATCAAAAACATTTTTTTATTAATTTGATACCTCCAAACAATGTTTTAAATTTTTCTACTAGAAACAAAACTTCTATATTATTATGATTTTTGAAATAAGCCTCTACATCTACATACTATACAAGAAGAAACACAAAGTATGTAGCATACTCAAGCTACCAAGAAAGTATTAGTGGCACACAACATGCCTGACCCTTCCCCTCTTATCTATAATATTGACTAGGGATTGAATATAAAGTAGATATCAAGATCCAATGTATGAAGACCACAAATAGTGTGTCATCATGGTAGGTGTGGAAAAAATAAAAACAAAAGTACTTAAATGAGAGTGCCTAATATGCCACATGAACTACTCAACAATTAAAATTTAAAAATAAAGTGTGAAAAAGCACTTAAAAATAGAGTGTGAAAAAGCACACATGCATGCTTGTATACATGGATAGAAACCCACCATTGCACTTTCTAAGTCAATGCAAGCATAAAATATATTTTAAAAATTAGCTGATAATATTTATAATTTAATGAAGGTGGTCTTTTCTCAAAACAAGGTGACATCTAAACTTAATTTAAAGTATATGATTTAAATTTACAAAGAAGTCACTGTGCTAATAAAAATGAAATGTAAGTTTAAATCATACTATTTAAAATTTATAAATATGAAGTGCAATAAATAAATGGACTTTTGAAAAAAATAACTTGTAAATTTGAGTTACCAGTGAATGGTTATCATCTACAAAATTTTAAAAAAAAAAACAAAAAAACAAAAAAAAAACAAAAACAAAAACATGCCATCAAAATAGGTAAGAAATGGAAAATTATCAAACAATAGTTTATCAAAATACAAAATTAACCATACCATTCTTTTAAATATTAAAGACATAAGATCGAATAAAAAAACCTCATTTTGAACTTAGATCCAATTTATAGCCAAATATAAAAACTAACAATTCATCCTGAGTTACTTAAATTACACAAATTTTAGTCCAAAAAACATGCTAAAAGAGGTTACAAGATAATTTTTATTCATGTTGGTTTGTTCTCATGCCTATGAACTCTCTATATCTGAATGAAACATGATCTATATGGATTGATGATTGACCTCATAGTCTTAGGTTTACAAGAAACAAAAGTTAAATATGAGTTTCTCAAGTATTCTGAATATATTGAGAATGTCTAATATGCACATAAAAAATTAAAAAATGAAACATTTCTGAAATACGTTCAACAAAAAACAAGTATATGTAGATTTACATCAAATAAAATAATCCATTTAAAGGAAGAAACTAGGTCTGAACAAATAAGAGATCACACATACAAAGAACATATCATATAGTATAGAAATTACTATAGTAAAATGGCCTTATGTTATAAATTATAAAACCATAAAAAAAAAAGCTAGCTTAGAAACATGCATACTCAAAATATTGAAATCACCATAGATAAATGGATCATAAAATTTTAGAGGGGTTGGAGGAGTTGTCAATGAATTCCAAGCTTACTAAAATTCTATAAAAAAACATAATAGATATATGAAAAAAATAGATTTAATCCTTGAGCTTTGATACCATCTTGAAATTAGATCTGAATACCATATTATAACAATATAGTTGTATATCATATTAGGAAAAATAACTCTTATCACTAAAATAAAGATAGGAATAATAAATCTAAAGAACTTCAGCATGGGCACTATCCAAATAATCTATCATGTCAATACAAAGGGATATTAACTGATAAAATATACATTATATTGACTAAAAGTAATAAATATTGTATATGTGAAATTAAGAATGGATTCCCTAGAATAAGATCTGTTACAACACTTATCACTATGAACTATAGATAAATGAATTTAAGGTCCATTCCGAAAAAAGAAACAAATGTTTTTTATCTAGGAAAAACAAGAGGTGAGTTTGATATTATTATTAGTTGAGTGAAAGGTGAGATAATTTCTAAATTTAAATCTAACACTTCTTACATATGTGAGGATAGCTAACAACATTAAATGCGTATTGAACAGTATTGTGCACATATTAAATCAAACCTTTTTAATAATACTACCTAATATGGGATTCACAACATGTGTGAATATGACACATATAAATGTCTTTCTAGATACTTCATATACATATTATGAACTTAAATGTAGCTATTTTTTTTTTAATAAAATTAAATGATTAAATTGACAAGATGGGATAACATGACATGGTTTTGCTAAAAACAATGTTATGACACCATCCTTAGAAATGTACAATGTATGATTCTAAGTGAACAAGTAGAAAAATATGAGAGGACAAAAAATATAAATAAAGGTGGAGAAAGAATAAATAAAAGAACACTATATAAAATTACATAAATTGAAAATAAATATTAATTTAGACAAATAATCAATAAGTACAAAAGTTCTATTAAATAATATAATTGTTGATATTATTATAAATGGCTATGAGCAATTTTTAAGTTTGTACATCATTTCCAAATTTAATATATGAGTTTATATATACATATCAATATAAAACAAGAAAAAGGTGAATTCACAAATTATATTCCTATGAAGCTCCCATAACAATTAAAATGGTCACACGAAACTTAAAAATATAACTAAAAGTAGATAATTTCTCAGAACAATAGTCTCTACAAGATTGAAAAGGCAAAAAGAACAATTATATATAATTATTATTATATATAGAAATCCTACAAGACAAAAAATTGTTTTTGTTTTGTACACAACCTTCTTTGCCTCTAAATTTATGTCAAATATTACCAAAAAAATATTTTATTTTTTACATAACTAAAATTAATATAATAAATATTTTAAAAAATATAAATTACTAAAAATAAAAAATAATAAAATAAATTAAACAATATAATCACATTTAAACAAAAATATGTCATATCTCAAAATAAAATCAATAAAATCATTTTGAAATTGTGGATGTTGGAATTAAAAATGTCATATCTTAAAGTCAAATCAATAGAACTATTTTGAAATTATGAATCTTAAAATTATATAAAATTAAAATGAAGTACCACATCAATTTATAACATTCAATACAAAATTTCAAATATAATTTCTTTTTTCTTCCGACAGCGTCAATCAATAATAATTAGTGTGCTGAGAAAAAATAAATATATAATATGCCTCCTTCCTCGATTTGAATGGAACACACAATAGTGAAAATTAGACCTTAAAATAATAAAAATACTACTATCAGGAAATGAATCGATCATCTTTGTTAAATGTCATGTGCTAAACATATGCTAAATTTATCGTTTAAATTTATCGTATAGCATCATGGTTTCTCACATCTTCAGTAATTAACATATATCTCGAAATTGTGTATGTACATAAATGGAGGATATTAAAAAAAATAATGAATTTTTGAGATATTTAATATAGGGGAATTTTTTTATTTTTACTTTTATTTATTTATTTATATTAATGATTTCGAGATGTATGTTGCTTTGTATAAAACGAACTATAAGATTCTAGGACGAAGTTTAGGTTGCTAGAAAAGTAATACTATTTTGTGATAGAAGTATCGGATTGTGGTATATAATTTTTTCAGATTATAATTTATAAACCATGTAATGATTTGTTTAATGAATTATTTAAATATTTTGGATTTTGAAAGTTAAGCTACTGTTACATGCATTTATAGGTGAAAAATGTAAAGTATTTTATTTTATTAAGATAATATAAATTCTAATATAGTATAAGAGTTTAGACATGGGAGAATAGTATAATTTTGTATAGAAACTTTTCTTGAAAGATACAAAGCTAGATTATTATAATATATTTGAATTAGTAAATTTCACAACTTATTCATGATGAAATATGTATAAGTTAATCTCTTTTTTTTTGGTAAATTATTAGAGTACTAAAATCTTTATCTTGGATTTGTTCATAAGGAAAATGATGGTGTCATTAGGTGATGTATAGAGGGTCCGTAAAATATTGTTTAGGGGAGACAAGTGTAATAAGATATACTGTAGAAAGATGCATAACGATCAATTGATAAATACTATATGAGATTTTTTTTTACGAGAATGACTTAATAGAGGAGTAATCTCCATGAATGTGCCATTGTTTTGAAAATATATGATAATTGTCTTAATATCCTTTTTTACAATTGACCTATAAGATCTGTAAGGTTATATAAGAGATGGATGTAAATTTGATTAGACATTATTAAGAATATTTCATGCTCTTCCATCTATATTGAGATGTGTCTAATTTATTATATCAAATATATAACAAATAATTAATAGTGGAAACACCCATACAAGTATAAGTGCATATACTAAATTTAAAATGATTATTAATGATGGCATGCCCCTTAATCTAGATGATATAAGGATAATAAATATTAGAAGATAGGCCACTCTAGAAACCAAATGTTAGATTAAGTTGATACCACTTATTCCATTTAGAGAGACATCCCTAAGTGTTTATATAGATATCATTTGGGATTGGCAAAGGATATCATCAAATAGTGTGCATATGTGTTACTAGGGTTAGTTTATTAGAATTAATGAGATTTTTTCATTAGGACACAGTAATGATATAATTTATGCTTTTACAAGACCTACCCCATGACAAGTTTTATATGGTGTAAGACATCAAGATGCCCTTTCATTAATTGGGATAAGGATAATAGGTATATTGAATAAAGTGTTCATGATGTGTGAGCCATTGAAGGAAAAAAAATCAAAATATTATGGTTAAGGGTTCATTCCACATTGCTATTTTGAGCAAGCCTTGAGATGCATGAGCCCAATGATAAGAGGAACAATAAAGATAGTAATTCAACGTGAAAATAAATCATACACTATATTTATCACACATAATTTGTAATCCATACAATGGAGGGCATATAATTTTATGATACATAATTAAAATGTATGAATTAAAAATAAACTTAAAAATTAATAAATAATTTCATATATATATATATACACACACACATCAATACATAAATATATTTTCATAAAGATGTTTTTGTATATATATATGTATTCTACTAAAAATTACGAAATGAGAAATTTTTTAAAAAGAAAACTCTTCATTATTAAAAGTTTATTATAATATACATAAATTAAATTAATATTTAATATAAATTAATTAAACAAGATATTATAATAATAAGAAGGAAGACATTTAGATCAAAGATAAGAAAGGAAATATGTTTTAAATCTTTTGAGAAGTGTAATAAACTCTCAAACTCGCAATACTGTTAACATGAGAGAAATGTAGGAATTTATTGATCCCTGATCTTACATGTGTGAATATATATGGGATCTATGAGGAAGTAAAGGCAGAAATCTTTTTAAATTAAGGTCACTCATTTTTCTGCTGTTCTAGGATAATGAGGATGCGAACAATTTATACTTGAGATGAATGCGGTTTTCGACCATATAGAAGACACAAATGGTATGAATTCAGATTATAAAATTGAGTGTCAAGTGGTTGGTTTGAGGGATGCCATAGAAATCTCTACCCATGTTAGTGGTTTTAAACGTGATACCTTAGCATCCAACATATACAAAATGCTGTATAATAAAACTCCAAAAAATAATTTTGATAAATCCTAGTGTTGCAAATGGATATCTTGAATTTGTATTGTATTTTGTTTTGGTCCTGTAATAAAATAATGGTAAAAGGTTAATCACATGAATGCAAATAAATAAAAGGGCACTAGTAGACAATTTATTTCCGTCGAATTTTCAAAATCTACAAAACAGTCTTCTGTTCAATAAAGGAGTATATTGTTTTTGGAAAAACCAATAAAATAAGTATTTATTATCCATTAAAACGAATTAACGGGAGATAAACACAATTTACATTTAAAAATCAACTGGTGCGTAAAAAATAACCCACTTTTAGCAAATACTTTCATTTGGTCATACTCTTCTATTCTGAAAACTCTAAGTAAAGACTTTTCATTTCACATTTGGAATGTGTGCATCATGTTGTTTAGTAATGCATTGTTAAAATATTTGTAGAGCCTGCGTATGTGGTATATTTTGGAAATTCACGGACAAAGACACCTTATCAAGAGAATTTTAAAATGCAATATGTAATATTTTTAAAAAATCAAAGAAACCAACAAGATGCGAAAGTTGATGTAGAATTTCATGGTTGCCATTTTCCATCCACAATGGAAGAGATTCTAAAATTAAACGTGTTTTAAATTTAAAACATAATTTTATTAAACTTATAGGCAATATTCATACCTTAACATTGTATAAAATCAAGTCATACCTAAACATTGTATAAAATCAAGTCCTACTAAGATTTGAATATTAATAGATGTATATATTATGACAAAATCGTAATAGAATGTTGATGACTTTTAGTATTTTGTTAATTGTAATATATGTTTTGTATTGTTGGAAAAGTATGTTTTATATTGTTATTATTATTTTTTAAAGTTATTTTTATGGTAATTTAAATTAAAAATTAAAAATAAAAAAAAATCGAATATTAAATATGTGAATAATGCATGTTTTTTATTGTTAAAAAAAAAAAAAAATTATTATTGATTTATCATTTTAGTTATGTTAATCATAATCATTTAAAAAATAAATTAAAAAAATAATCAAATGTGTAAATATATGAATATAATTGTATGAAAGTAAATATATGTGTGTACTTGTGTGTATTACTTCATGGGTTTATAATTATGAGTATTTAAAAAGATATTGTTTTTAAATGTTTAAAAAGAATGGGTATCTCTTCTAAAGTATATAGTTTTGGGTATTTATAGAGGTATTTAGTTCATATATTTGACAATAATGATTTTGAGAGCTTATCTTATGATAACTAAGTTAACGCTTCTTCTAAAAACGTATGATATTCAACAATTAAAAATCTCCCTTGGTCACGTACATTCTTTTCTTCAAAGGAATAAAAAATATTCACATTTAAGTAAGAATTACAACTTGTCAAACATATAATTTTTACATACAAAACCAATTTTTTACTTTATATTTAAAATGGAAAAAACCATGTATAAATATATAATAAAATTATATGCATGCAATTGTAAATTAAGAAATTACCCCATGGATCACCCCACATTGATGGGACCAATAAATTAGGTTGCCCAGGTTTCAGGTTCGATCTACGATTAAAATTTAAAAAATAAAATCAAATATTCTTAATGAGGCCTTTTGGTTTTAAGGCTCTCTCTATCTTTTATCATCTTCTAAGTGGGTGTTGGGTGGTTGTACCATATATTCAACTAAATATTAAAAATATATATATAATGTAAGAAAACAAGGTTTATATATATAAGAAAATATTCTTACTAGGAGCCGAAGAAAAAAATTAAGTACCTATTAATATAAAAAAAATTAGAATTTTGAAGAATACTTGTTAACCTAATTAATATATACCATGAAAAAAAACCACTCTATAAAATGCATGTAAAATCCCTTTCTAAACCAAAATAGTGTTGATGTGGTATAAATTAGTTCATTGAGGTAGAGCAACGTTCCAAACAAAGTGATAAAATTAGAAAATATCTGACAAAAGACATATATGTATTATTATAAATAATTATAAGAAATAAAAAAAAATATCCAAAAAAATTAGAGAAAACATAATCATGTAAAAATAAAAAACCATGAAAAAATATAAAAAAAAATTGATGATTTTGTAAATTAAGAAAAAAAGAAAGAAAATTATTTATTAATAATTTTTCCCAATAGTTAAGAGGGGTCAAATAGATGAGAGGGTATTTTAGGTTGTGGGGCTCAAATCTTGAACATAGTTTTTTATTAAAAGTATATGAAATGTTTATTAATTATAAATATAATTATAATTATATAGTTGAGAATTCGTATTCTTCATTGCTTCATACAAAATATTAAACTTATACATAAAGTATCATTTTAATGTTAGTATACAATATTTAACTACCAATAATTCAATTAAAGATTTAAATGAATAAATTCAAATAATGAGTTCACTAAAATAGAATTCTATATTACTTTTGAAATACACTATATCATTTCAATTACTATCAAATGTTAAAACCCTATCAACTTAATAATTCACCATTTGAAAATATTCAAAATAACTTGTGAAAGTGTACACCCACTTTGTTTTTATTTTTAGTTTAAAAAGAACAAACCTTTGATTATAAAAATCTTCCAATAAAAGTCCCATCAACATAATAAATAGTTGAACATCTGAAAACATTTAGAATATGCTATGAAAGTATACATCCTATTCTTTATGTAATAGGTGTACTTATATAATTAGAAATAGCCACAAGGCCCACAAAATTATTTAATGCAATCTAAAAATAATTAAAAAAAAATCCAATCTAAATAAAATTAAATGAATGAATGGTATGAAAAATAAAAAATCAATAAAGAAAATTAGAAAAAAAACAACCAATAGGATGCAAGTCTATTGATCATAATAATTTTCAAATTTGAATCTCATGTTACCTATATAAATAAATATTTCTTATTATGTAATTATTTTCTGATATCACTCTTTGTAGATAATGTTTCTAGGCATCTCATCATCTACACTAACAATTTGTAAACAATCAAAAAATATAAAATATAAAATACCACTCTTTATAAAGATTTTTTCAATCCATTGATATTCCAGATAACACTTTTAGAAATGGCAATGAAATTGTATTTCATGATTCAAAGAAGAAAGAAGCAAAACATTACAATAAATAGACCAAACAAGATTGTTCATTTCACATTCCCAATGACTCTTCCTATTCCTATTGGAATTTAAAGCTTATTGAAAAAGACAAAAAGTAAGACACTTAGGATAGACACATAAGATTAACAACCAATATGTACAATATTATTACATCAACCCTTAATCTGTAGGGTTTCTTGTCAAACCAAACATTCCTCTAAAATTTCCAAATTTTTCTCATCTAAGTGCCTTTGTTAGGATGTATGTTGGTTGCAGTGTACCATTCATTATTCCCTGTGATGAACAAATCATCAACATACACCACCATAAATACAATTATTCTGTTAAATATTTTGAAAAAATGAGTTCCATCTTCAAACTCAAAATGTTTAAAGTTCATGATCATGAGGTGCTTAACTAGTATATTTTACCATGCTCGAGGGGATTACTTCAAACCATACCATGACTTTTCTAGTTTACACGATTTATGCTCTTGTCCCTTTACTACAAAATCATCATGTTATTTCATGTACATAGTTTTCTTGAGGTATCAATTTATAAATTTTGTTTTGAGATCCATTTAGTGAAATTTCCATCTATTGTGAGCTACAAAATCTGACATGGTCTTAATGGTAGTCCATTTTGTTGTAGGTGCAAAGGTTTCATTATATTAAATTCCTTCCTTTTGAGCATATCCCTTTGCAACAATCCTTGTTTTTTAATTTTCAAGTGAGTCGTATACCTTGTATTTGTTGTGATAGAGCCACTTGCAACTAATTAGTTTGAAACCATATTGTGGATCAACCAAATTCTAAGTCACATTTTTTACCAATGAATTATACTCATCTTTCATTGCTTTTATCTAGGAGTCAAGCTTCTTAGCTTGTTTGAAATTTGTTAGTTATAAATCAAATATAACATTGAGTTCCTCTTGAGAATCATCTAATGTGAGTTTTCTAATCGTGTCCTAATTTTCATCAATAAAATTGTCTGGTTGAGATGAGGTTGCATGTGTACTTGAAGTGCCTATTTCTCAACTTCATAAGGCCTCAGATCATTCAATCTTTGAGTGACCCACATAGGCATCTTTCTATGATGCAAGTGCTTCGATTTCATCCTCTAAAGTTCCTTCGACATCTACCCTCTATTCTATTGGTCCATATTCAATATATGATGAACTTTCACTCTCTCCTTCATGAGGAGTTTCAATCTAATGTAAAAGAGATAATATAAAATAAATAGATTCCCAACTTTGTATCACCCACTCACTGTCTAAAATATTCGAATCACTCTCTTTGTAGACATCAAACTTTGCATATTTGTATAGTCAATTCTAGTGCTGATTAATAAGCTCTTTCTCCTTTTCAATTTTATAAAAGACAACCTCTCTTGCAATAAGAAACTCTTTTTATTTCTCATCATATAGCCTAAATTCCTTGGAGGATTCAAAATATCCAAAATGGATGCATTTTCAACTCTTGTACTCCAATTTATTTCTCTTCTCCTTTGGAATCAATGTGTAACAAGTGGATCTAAAAATATAAAGATGTCACACTGAATGTAGGTCACCATACCACATCTTATATCGAGTCTTTAATTCAAGAGCTATTGATGGTGATCTATTTTGAATGTATACTACTATTTTATTTGTGTCATCCCAAAAGTGTATATTTACCCCTTTGAAATACAACATTATATGAACCATATTCATCACATTTCTATTCATTCTTTCAAATACTCTATTTTATTGAGAAGTGTGAGGAACTATGATATGTTGTTTGATCCCATTTTTATCAAGGAAGGATTCAAACTTATTTGATGTTAATTTACTAGTATTATCTATCCTAAGTACCTCTATGTGGGTTTGTACTTCATTTTAAATCATTGTTTAAAACTTATTGAAAGTATTGAAAGCTTCTGATTTCTTTTTCAAAAAGTATATCTAGGTCATCCTACTATAATGATCAATGAATAAAATGAAGTAGTTATAACAAATAGTAGAGAGGATTAGAAGAGAACACAAGTTCGAATGAATAAGCTAAAATTTTCTATCTTCTTTCCATTGTGACATAGGAAATAGTTCTCTTGAGTGTTTAGCCAAGATGCAGGCTTCATACTTCTCATTTAATTTTGTAGGCAATGTAAGCATGCCAACAACACCATTATTTTATAATAAACTAATGACATTATAGTGAGTGTCCCTAAATTGAGCATGCCATAAGATGTTTGGAGACATTTTGCCTTTCACAAGATGATCATAATTATTTAAATTTTATGGCTTACCTTTAAATTTCAGTAGTTTCCCTTCCTCATATCCAGTCAAGATGACTACATTATCACTTTTTCTCCTAATTGTGATGTCACCATTATCCAATAGAAAGGAATGGTCTTATTTCCTTATTAACACTAGGGATAATAAGTTATGTTTCAATTGAGGAAGGTAGAGAACACTCTCAAGTTTGTAGTCTAGAATTCCTAGACACTCGAGATGAATTCTACCTCTTCCCTATGGTTACAGATTTGATATATTTGCAAGGTATAATGTGCCACAACATTCTTCAATTTAATCCACAATGAAGACTTTTTATAAAGTCATATGTTGATTGGCACTAGTACCAAAAACCCAAGCACCAAACCATGAAGAACTGATTGAGACACTATTTGCTTCATCATCAATACTGGAAAACACACATTCGCTATTGAATTGGGATAAGTTTGACTCTTTTAACCATTTATTTGAAATTTGAAATTTATTTTTAAATTATGCTTCAATTTTCTCCCATGGAGTCCTGCATCATGAGTCTCATGGCTACCTTTTATGTCACACCATTCATAATAAAGGTTTTTTTATCATTCTATTTTTTATTTTAACCACCATGATTTTTATTTTCACCACCTTTTCCCTTGTACTTTTTATTACCATATTTTTTTTGAATATGTGGCCTTGTTTGATGATTTGGAAGAATTTTTTTTGACATAGGACACACTTACACGTATTGTGGTTTCTATTTTCATTCTAAATTCCTTTTCTCTTTTACCCATGTTTTTAACCAACTCATCAAATGTAAGAGTCTTCAACTGAATGCTTGATTTTAGAGACTCTAAATAATATGAATAGTTGGGAAGAAGAGATTTTATAAATGAAATCATGTATATATCAATTTTGGCACTTGTTTCTTCAACATCATGTTTGATAACATGTATCTTTGAATCCAATCTCATCACATCACCATCTTTTAATTCTAGGTTAAATATTTTCACCTAGAATTGAATGATTACAATATTGAATGGGAGTCATATAGGTCCTTTAATTTATGATATGCTTGCCATGGTGTATATCACCTTTGTATGTGATGAAACACATCTCCATCCATTGATGCCTTCATCAACGCCAAGTCCTTATAGTTTTTTTACTTCCATGCTTGAATGTCATTTACATTCCTGTTAGTTCAATTGGTTGTGTTTCTCCATCACATATATCAAACCATAGATCATTAAATATGAGTGTGTTCTCCACTTGCCGATACTATTGTTGTCAACTATCATTTCCAATCAAGATAGTATTAATAATGGATTTGATGGGATGCATGGTTTAGAGTTTTTGTTTAAGTTTTTAGACTTTTTGAATATTTTTTTAACCCTAATTGGTTCCTTATCACTCTAAAATGGTCCCAATTTATATATACACAAAGGTACTAAATAAGAGTTGCTTTATCATTAACACTAGATTAAGAAGAAAACCTCATACATCAATATACTCAATTATTCTTGATTTTTGGATTTAAATTTTTTGACATACACAAATGGGTAAAAATATTATCTCCCCTTATTTCCCTTTGAATTTATAAAAATTGATTATTGTTTGCCAATTTTACTTAAAGTAGTTTTATCAAGGTAATTTTAATGACATCTTGTACCAAATTTTAAATACCTTTCCAAATTTAAATGATTTTCAAATTTAAATTAAATCACTATTAAAATGGAAGTTTTTATTTTTAAATAAAATCCTTAAAAATTATTTACCTCTCCTCTAATTGTTTGAAAATTCCAATATTGGAATAAATAATATATATGATCAAGAGAAGTTAAAATGGCAAAAATATTCTGATAGCTCGTTCCTTATAGGGCCTAAGGGTGTTGGAAAGGGAAAATATCTTGTTTCGAGTTCCAATTCTAGAAAATATTCTCAGCCAATACATTAGATAATAAAATAATGGGTTTAACATACAAAATTGCATGAAGGAAACAAATTAGACCTAGTATACATGAAAATCTAATTATGCAAACCATGATAATTATATAGGCCATGATATATAGTGTCTCTTTTGAAATAAGAATGAATCAAAACATTACAATAAATAGACCTTAAAAGACTAATTATTTTACAGTCCCAATGAATCTTCTTATTCCTACAAGAATGGAAAGCTTATTGAAAAATAAAAAAATCAAGACACCTAGGATTAACAACCAATATGTATAATATTATTATATCCATTTAGGAAACTGTACCAATAATAGGTAAGTAAAAATCAGGGACAAATCAATAATTTACAATCACTTGATCTTTTTTCTAAAATTTAAAATTTATATTTTTTGTTTCTCACTATTTAAAACCTTGGAAATTTTAATCCAATTTTTTTAATAAAAAACATTGATACAAGAAATATAAAAAGATTAAACCACCCTTTTTAACTCATGATTTGAAATAATTGAACATATAGGATAAATATAGAGTATGATCAAATAGAATAGGATATAATGGATACTCACAAATCAACACAATTGACACATGACTTCAATGGAAAAACCTCCAAGCGGTAAAAAACCCATAAGTGATGATTCTTAATATATCTGAGAAGCCTAGTTTACCTAATACATAAACTCTTCCTTCTCGCTTCATTAATAGCATTCACAAAAGTTTTTGAGATTGAATATGACTAGTATTTCGTATTCATTGGTTGGTTTTAAAATATGGGTAATACCCTATTTATAATCAAAATCCAAGGGACGTGACCATCATAAACTATTGGGTCCATCTATGCTCGTAAAATAATTTAATTAAATTTTGGTAATAATTAAATAGTTATAACTCTATTATTTATTATCATAAGATTTTCAACTCATGTTAACAAATAATTTATTACTTTTTAATTAATTAATATCAAGGCTAAGGGTTAATTAATCCCACTTAGAATTAAATGTCCTAACACTACCCATTAATTCTAAATGGGGATAAATGTCATACTCACATCAAAAGATGAATTATACTATGTACAAAAATGAAAGGATTTAAAATCCTTCATCATGATAAACATCACCTTTCGAAATAAAATAAATAATAATCAATACACTACTCAAAAATAAGTTTATGATAGCACAATAGTGAGACTACATATCATAGTTTCTCATGAATAATCAATTTAAAAGTATATTTGGATCATTTGATAACATAAGTACTTCAATTATAAAGAATTCTTTTAAGTATTGGGCACAAACACAAAACTTTCATATGAAGTTTACAATAGCATAACATACACACAAAACTTATAGTGCTTTACAATTAAGAATAAGTATAGGGAAGAAGAAGAAACACATGGCCATTAGGAAATGGCATTGTCATTGACACTCCTCCTCAATGGAAACTCTAAGAGGCACAACATTGCATGAAATTGACAAAAAAATGGTAGCATCATGTTTTTTTGTGAATATATCTACCACTTTATTTTTTAGGATAGAATTGAAAATTAATATCACCATTGAGGAATTTCTCTTAGATAAAATACACATTAACTTCAATATGCTTAATTTTTTGATGCTATGTCCCTACATAAAAGATAAACACACATCCAAAAATATATCCATGATAATATAATATGGTTAGCATCACAATAACCACATATATGAAATATGACATATGTTTATTTTTAATTTTAAAACACATTTAAGAAAATCAAGTCATATTTTAGACAAACAAGCTCACTACTTCCATTAAAAAGTTAGAAAAAAAAAATTATTATATAAAATTGAATATTGGATGTCTCTAATAATTTAAATTTGAGAATCCCTAACTATCATGTGATGCACATACTAATATTTACTAATAATATGATACTATGTTCAACAAAAGAGTAGATATCCTATTAGCAATAACTCATTCTATCATTTGAGTTTTATCAAAACTTTACACATTTATTATCCTTCAAAAAAATGTTGACGTATAATCTCTCATACATCAAATATGGATAATTTTAACATGAAATATCATGATATAATGAAATAAATATGAGACTGAAATAAATAAGTTTAGATCTATGTATGAATGGAATGCTTAGTAAAGTAAATGATGAACTGCTAATAATACAAACTCTATTTACACCTTGCATTTTATAACATATCTTATTATGAAACAAAACATATAAGGATGTTATAATAAATAATCAAATGATAAAACAATCATATGAGGGTATTTAAGCAATTGAAACACAAAATGTCCAAACTCACTGATCATGATCTACTTACCAAATAAAATAACTAAACATGATCATCTTGTCAAATTAAGAATTATGCTATGCATATAATATATTTCATTTCCAAATAAATTAAAAATAATCATAATATCTATATAATTTATTTCATTTATCATTTAATATATGCATATATACATGCATGCATGCATACATACATACACATACATATGTTGACGTATGGGTGGGAATGTGTGCATGCGTGCATGCACAAACACACACACACACACACACACACACACACACACACACACACACACACACACACACACACACACACACACACACACACACACACACACACACACACACACACACACACACACACACAAACACACAATTTTAATATGTATTGTTCAAGAATTAATACTAAAAATATTTACTAATAAATATAATGTAGTTGTCTCTAAAGTAATAAAAATAGTTTTATCAAAGCAAATGAAATAATTTCATAATATGTTTATGTTTCATGTATAAAAATTTAAATACACAAAAAAAATTTCAATGCTCCAACCCATAAGAACTAGGAGGAACACTAGAAAAATGCAACATTGTTCTAGCCATCTCAATAATTGTGTAATTTTTATTTACAAAAATATCATTTTGCTGATGGAAATATTGAGTTTTTAATTCAATTTTAATACCAAAACTAATGTTAAATAAATCACACTTTTGTCCTTAATCTCATGATAGAAAAACTAGATGCACTTTCAACACTAGTTTTAAATTCTTTAAATTTAGAAAACACATTAGATTTCTTTTTAATGAAAATTGTTGAGATCATTCTAGTGAAATAATCAATAAATGTGATAGTATAGAAAGAACCATTAAGTGATATACCTTCAAGGGGTCCTACAACATCACTATGAATCAATTATAAAGGATGTAAGCAATTTACATCATGATTCTTGTGAAAGGGTTTAACACGTCGATTACCATGTAAAAAACCCTTACAAGTTTCATGATAAGAGGGTATATAATGAAGTCCAATAATAATAATAATAATAATAATAATAATAATAATAATAATAATAATAATAATAATAATAATAATAATAATAATAATAATAATAATAATAATAATAAAATTAGACATATCATGTAAGATCATAAATTAGCATGTCCTATTCCTTCATTCCATAATTGAGATTCATTCTTACTATGTGATGAAAGAAAACATGCAGAAGAAGAAAAAAAATGTATAAACCATTATTTTGGACACCTTCAATAATCAATAACCTAGATTGGTTTGTAATGGATCAATGGTCTTTTGGTAATTTTACAATTAAATTATCATTAGTAAGTTATGAAAAAGATAAGTTCTTTTTAAGATTTGGTACATAGATAACATCATTAATAACAACATTTGAAATTTTTTGAATTGCTTAGTTGTTTCTAAAAATAGATTATTTTATAATTAAATATTTTCAAAGATATCTCTAGAATCATTTAGAAGTCCCTGATTAGAATTATTTTTATAATAAAAATTGGTCATAACTTGGTCTTATTGAATTAGGAGAGCAAACAAGGTGTAAGGTCAGCGATATTTTGCTTATTTTGATATTTAGAATTTAAAATTGAAAAAAAATTCTAAAATTTTCATGAATATTTTATTGAATGATAAAATAAATCAATTGATTTTGAATCAATTTACAATTACAACCATTTAACTGATCTTTAATTCTCTTAATTTTATCAAGTAAATTCACAACCTTTTTATCCCCTTTCGTAGTTTTAGTTAGAAATTAAATGATTATATTAATATTTTTTATAGGTGTGTGCCCTGACACATAGATTTAAGGAGTTTCCAAGCATCTCTAGGAGGTTCTTGATTACCAATGTGGAGAAGGAATTAATCCTAAACACTACACAAGATAATTGATATAGCTTCCTATGATTTTTCTTGAAATGCACTTGAAATATTAGGGGTCAAGTATTGTCTAGAAGAGGATTTGTCAATCTAAACAATATATTCCATAACTTATGGGCCATAAATTTAGTTTTGGCATGAAGTTTTCATCTTTTATAGTTATTTCTATTATGCATTTGTGATTTATTTAAAACAAATTTAGGTGAATCCATAAATTCCCTTTAATAATGACAATAATAAAATAATTAGTGTGAATTTTAACATTATTTGATAGTTAAAAAAGGTTTAAAGTGTAAACACATAATAATTGATCAATTTAAAACTAGAAAAAATAAGATAATTTTGAAAGATTGTGATAAAATTAAGTGTGGCAAGTGTCCCAAAAATACACTAATTTAAGAATAATTTAAAAAATTACCCCTTTTTACATGAAATAAAATATCTGATGGAAAAATGAATATTAGACACAAATTTAGGGTTTCATCACTATGATGGAATGATGAATATTAGAGTAATGATGGAGAATAACATAAATCATAGAAAATAAGGGAAATATCTATTGTTTGAATCATTTAATCTTGTTGAGGAAGGAGATGATTCATCAATTCATGGGTTACCTTTGTACACAACTATATTGATAGAGTTTGTAGTGGTAGAGTCATTTAGAGGTGAGCTTGAGTGTTGTGTGGAAGAATTAACTAACTCATATCATTTACCCAATCCCTTCATTGAGGATGAGGGTATTTTACCTAGTCATAGGATATCATATCTATATTAGGGTAAATACATTTAAAATGGGGAGATTATAAAGGAGGCTCAGAGACCCTCATATTCAATTAAATTTAAGAGTCCTATAGCTGAACCTAATTCTAGAAAGAGGCAAGGGTGGACTATAAAACTTATAAAATCCTACCCTTGTATATATAATTTGAAGGGGGAAATATTTGTTTTGTTTCGAAGATGGAGAAACTCTTAGTTGAATCTAGGATGATATGCCCATTCAATAATTTTTTGTCTTCTCTCAAGGATCTCAATGCTTGGATTAAAGAGAACTAGAATCCTCTTAAGAAAGGTATGTTGGGAATTTCAAAAAGGGTGTTTTTCATAGTTATCTTTAAAAATTTTGAGGATCATGAGGGATTTTTCAAGGAAAAAATATTGATTTGGGAATATAACATGTTATTATTCAAGCCATGGTTTCTTGACTTTAACCCTCTTAGCAAAAAAATTAATGTTAGGGTGATATGAGTAAGGTTACCTCACCTATTTCATTTTGGGCTTGATTTTGATTTAAATATATGATAAATTATTTGGGATATTTTCTTAAAGTAAAATCTATTTCTTTCAAATTTCTCCATCCCACATATGATAGAGTTCTTGTTAATCTAGATTATTATATGGATCTCCCAGAGTTTATTGAGCTTAATATTATGGATATAACTTGGAAACAATTTCTTTATTATGATGGATTATTCTTTCAATATAGGAGATGTTTATTTATAGTAGGTTTGGCTTCAAGTTACAATTTATTTAAGAAGAAGAGGGCAATCCTTTGGTGTAAAGATGCCTTATTAGAACTTGCTAATGTGATAATGTTGATTTTGATTTAGATAATGAAGTGCCTAAGGCTCCTTAGGGTCTGAAAGAAGAGGTGCCTTGCAAGGAGAATATCTTGTCAATGCCTATTGAAGGTGATAAAATATTTTCAAAAATAAAATTTAGTTGTGAACCTAATGTAGTTTTTTACCTAATAGATATACTAGAAAAACCTCATTCAGTTGATTATTTTCATATAAACATTCCTATTTATCTAGATAAAGGAGATGCGAGATAATTGACCATGGTTGGAAGTAAGAAAAAAATAGGTGGAAAAAATAATGGAACCTTCCAATACGATCCTCATATCTGGAAAATAAAATTATATGAAAGGGTGAAATTTTTTTTGGTTTGTTGAAAGAACATTATGAGGATGGGGATCAACTTCAATAGTAGTTTAGAAATAATAATATTGGTAAAACAAGGATGAGTTCATTTCTTCTGACCCTTTGATATTAAAATTTTAGTGCCTTGGGTGGGTCTTTGGCTATTGTTTTTTATATATCTTTACTTCTTATTATATTTCATGTTATTATGCTACCATATATTCTCTAATATTTAACTTCTTAGGCTATGGTTGTGTATTTATTATCTAGGGTCATGATCCACAATTCAAAACAAACCCACCTTTTACGTATAATTAAAAATATTAAGAAAATTTAATGAATTTATCAAACTATTTTCTAAAATTATTTGAATTATATATGTAACTATGATTGATTTCTCAATTTAGATGCCAAACAATGCAAAAAAATTAAATGAAATTGCACTAAACTTGGTGTCAAAAGAGTCACACTTACAACAACCAACTAGACATTATTATTAAAAAAACTATAAAAATAATAATATAATATTTCAAAACATAAAATAGACCATGTAAATGCATCTTTAGTTTTCCAAAACTTAAGGATTGGCTAGTTACATAACTATGCTTATCAAAATATTCAATAGGTAGAAAGTTGAAATAAGTTTGAAAAGTCAACTAAGGTTTGGAATACGTGGGAAGTTGGCATGTAAACCAAAAAATAGAAGTTAAATTAAAAAAGAATTGATCAAATTCAAAGATAAAGTGTTGTTCTTTGGAGTTTTGAATGCTAGACCTCCCAAATTATAAGTTAAAGCAAAATTACAACCACCAACCATTTTATAAGCTTTCTTATAACTATATATACATTAATTGATATATGAATCATATTTTTTTAAAAAAATTAGTATATATATAATTTCATATATATAGTGAATGTAATTTTAAATTTGTAAAAAAACTTCTAGATTTTTTACTTTTGGATTAAAAAAGATGCATAAATGGTGCGGCCTAGGTTTTCATATGTGGAAAATAAGGTTTTAATAAAATAAATATTTAACAAATCATTCCACAAACTATATTATTTACCTTTGGATTTTCCAAGTTAGGAATGGCTCACATGTAGATGTTTTGGACAACCCACAAATTTTTGGAGGCACTCAATCTCCATGAAATTTTACCAATCTCATAGTTTTTGTACGGGGATGCTAGAACAAGATTAAAAATTCAATTTTTGATATGAAAAGGAAATATTTATGTTGATATATGTTTTACATTACCATACTGTGATCCCATATGCAACAGGAATCTGCAAAAAAAATATTGAATATTCAAGAGGATTCTAAATAATGTGTTTGAAAGCTCAAATGATAAAGATCTAATCACTATAAAATGAGATTCACGATGAGCAAGAGTGAAAAATAATTCTTGATTTTTTTACATCCTTGAAAGTCCTCAAATAGATGTATGATCACTTCCCATGAAAATATTGGCCTTCAAAATACTTATTTGAAGCTTCTATAGGCTTATCCAGAGGATTAACGTGGAGAAAAAAAGTATATATGATATTTTAAATGAAAATCAGATATGTAGAAGAAAATATAAATATTTTGTCAAATATTTATTCTTCCTTGGATATACATGAGCTGTATAACCATGTTTAGGAAACATAGATATCCAAAATTCTCATTTTAAACTACCCATAGGCTCTTTGGATGATTTTATAGGCTAAAAACCAAGATATTTGACCTCTTAGGAGAGATATCTAAGTAATAAAAATGAAAAATAAATTATTTTACTTGATTTGGGTTGTACAATGGTTGTACTATGCTGAAAATAAATAATTCAAATATTATTTAATAATATAATATATTGAAATTTGATGATCATCTTATTTGAACAATTATACTCCCGTAGGCTCTATTACGATGAAAGAATTAATGGATTAATATGAACACACATGATAGATATAGAGAATGATGAAATAGTAGATCATATAATTAATAATCATAGATCAACACACATCACTCAAGAATTAGGTGGAAAAACCCCCAAGTGGTAAAAAAACCCATAAGTGATGATTATTCATAAATCTAAGAAACCGAATTTACCCAATACATAAACTCCTCCTCCCTTCTGTAATAGCTTTCACAAAACTCTTTGAGATTGAATATGAATAATATTTCATATTCACTAGTTGGTTTCACAATAGGGATAAAACATTTTTTAAAATGGAAAACAAATAGAAGTGATCAGTGTAAAAATAATGGGTCCATCAAAACTAATAAAATAATTTAATTAAAATTTGGTAACAATAAAATAATTATAATTCTATTACTTATTATCAAGAGGTTTCAAACTAAGGGTAATAAATAATATATTATTGTTTATTTAATTAATATCAAGGCTTAGAGTCAATTAAGCCCACTTAAAATTAGATGTTCTAACAAAATTTAGTAATTTATTCTCTTTAGATCCAAGTTTCTCTAATGTATAATTTATACTTTGTATTTATCATTACTCTTTAACTTGTAGGCTTTAATCATCTTTTTTAGATTAGACCACCAATTTTTTATAGTTTACTAGATGTGACTGTGTTATGAGATTTTTAGATCCCTAGACCTAATGAATAGATTACTTGATTATGTAAATACAATATCAAAACCCCAATTTGAATTTGATAGAGACAATATTAAAACAACTAACAGGTGAAGTATGTCACTTGAATGATTTTATTTATGCAACCTACCCACACACACACACACACACACAAATAAATAAATACATACATATATACATAAATATATGTAATGCATACATATATATACATATAGAAACACACATTCCCATATTTACACACACACACACACACACACACACACACACACACACACACAGACAAACATATATCCAAAAAAATTAAGTGGATGTTAAAACTTTAATTAATAGTGGCAAACCTATGTTATGTATACACCTAGTTTGAGGTAACAAAGCATTAATACCTAACCATCCTACATTCAACATCCAATGTTTGGCATTGAATTGGCCCATACTTGAATTAAATCACATATAACTAGTTTTTACTTTCATATTCCCATACCTACATTTTATCATAATAGTTTGCATTTGCTTTTTTGTTGAAGGGAAAGAGTAGAGACAATGTCATTAACATAATATACATGTTAGCATTTTATCATTTTATAATGGCTATTATTAAACTTTCCATATTTTATGATGCAAATAGAATGACAAATTCAAAGAGAAGAGAACAATTCATAATACAAGGATCAATATAAAAAGCTGAAGAAGAGTGGATGATGCAAATTCAAAAGGTAAATAAGTTACAAATCCACACAAAAACCTAAGACTACTACACACATAACAACATGTCCTTCATTAACTACAAATGTATCTATCCAAACTCAATGCATTATAAATTAAATGGGGTATACTATGAGGGATGTTAAAAATAAATGGGTAATCTACCCATGTTGTAGCAAATAAGTGGCAAAACCCTATAACCATATTTAGATATTGGTTATTAGGTATTAAAACTATTATAAAAGGGCCCACCCCTCATATTGGTAGATGAGGAAGAACTTGAAGTTGTTAAATGATGAAAATATATCATAAAAATTGGTCATATATTTTAAATTATACAACTTAAGTCAAATATAGTGCATATGTATGAAAATAAGCACAACTCCTTTAAGGATAGAATGCCCAACAAGTCTTGTTGGGTAGGCTTTAAGAAGAGGCACCCAAACTTGTCTATTAGATCAATAGAAGGCATGGATAGAGATAGAGAATCCAATGTAGGGCCTTCCTTTTTAGATTCATTTCATAATAACTTGGAGAATGTTTATGAAGCTAACCACTATGGAACATACAAATTTTGGATCATTGATGAAACTAGACTATAGATTAGTAAGAATAGTGGTATATAGGTCATAATAAAGTGAGGATGTTTAAGTATTCATCACATAATTCCAAAGAGTAGGGAATGGATCACCATTCTTGTTAATGTTAATGTAGTAGGTCAAAGTATTCCTATATTTTATCTTTCAAAAGGAAAAATGAATATAAAAAAGACATTGCACACTATAAAATATGAACATGTATGGTATCACAAATTCTTAATTAGATGAGAAAAGAACTATTTATCAATTGGATACACCATTTCAAGATGTAAATGCTAGGTGGAGTTTATCCATCTAATGGCCACTTGTTAATTTTTGATGGGCACATGAGTCATGTGGAAATATAAAAAAATGAAGAGAATATGAGTTTTGGAATCGATGTTTTTAGTTTTATAATTATCACTTACCATAACCTTAAACCATTGGATGTGAGTGTCTTGTCACCATTAAAGAACTATTTCAAATCTCAAAGGTCAAAGTGGATTGCTCAAAATAGTAAAATTGAGATCAACAGGTCTGACTTGGTTAAGCTGGGTAGAATAACATTAAAATAATCATTTTATAGAAAATATAATGTTTCGTTTTAGGAGAAAATATATATGGCAACTTAACAGATAGGCACTTGTATGGTATCTCAACCTCATGCTTTTATGATGGAAGAACTATTATTTAATTAGATACAGCATTTGAATAGATAAATACCAAGTGGATTTTATACATCCAATAGGCACTTGATAATACTTGATGGGAAAAAAGTCATGTGGTAATGGAAACTATTGAATAGGTTAGGATTTTGGGAATTGATATTTTTTACTTTGCTAGTGCAAACTAGCCACAAGTTTCAATCATTAGATGTGATTGTCTTCTCACCATTCAATTATTGTTTCAAATATGAAAGGTCAAATTAGATGGATTTAAATCATAAACTTGAGATTAATTGTTATGAATTGATTGAGTTGGGTAACATAGTTTATAAAATTGGCATTTTTTTATAAAATATAATGTATAGTTTTGAGAGGAGAGGTTTATTGAAATTTAATATATAAGAACTTGTAAAATACATGGCACCAAGTAAAGCATTTAAATTTATAAATGAAGATGATGAGAATACAATTCAAAACATCATGTAGTTGGCTAGATATGAAGAGGATCAAATAGATTCATTTATTTAACTTCAAAAATGAGATAGAGTAGTTGAAAAGGACATTATAGGTTTAATTCCTACTACTATTAGCCAAGTTACTAATCTAACACAAATACAAAAGTGTACTAAGTAAGGTGATTAAATATGTCAAATAAATCATATGGTTAAAATTTAAGAACACGTCCTTAGAGAAGGGCTAATATTTCCTTCACAAATAATCCAAACGGACTATATCAAGTAAGGGGTGGTAAAACTAGGCATAAATTTAGAATTTTCCATGCAAATGTGGGCCTCTCAATGCCATCCCCTCATGAATTTATACCTGATGAATATTTTGTGCATTAATATGTTTCTACATGGGATTTTAATTATTATGATGATGTAATTAATCTTTTCTAAATAAAATATATGGTAGTAAATAGTAATGAACAACTTAAATGTAGTCAAAGTATAAAAGATATAGAATGCTCAAGTTTAGGTAGTATCTTCAAACTACCAATAGAGAGAGTTATGTACAATTCACCTTGATTATTAAATATGCAATGAGATTGATTAGGAAGTCTTAAATTTTAACTACAAAAAACAATTTAAAAATGCTTTAGTTGGTAATTGAGTCATCACCAAGAACTTGTGTAACCTTTGGAAGAAAGAGTATAATATGGAGAGCCACATTGGAACACAACATGATTTGAAGCCAATACACAACCATGTCATGTAATGTTCTACCACATTAGAAATTTAGTAGCAGGGATCTTATTATATATGCATGGGTATTGTTAATAGGGAGGTGCCCATGTGGCCCCAAAAGAGATCCAATGTAGCAACTATATATAGTCCACATGGAAGGTATAAGAAATAGGTAAAAGTTTTAAAATAATTAACAACAACATGGGCCCCAACTTGAAGGAAGATTACTGGAGGGTTGAATAATCAAAATCAAGTTTGACCATCAAATTCCACATGATGATGTTGAGTTCTACAAGAGGTTTATATTTGGAAAAATAAGTGAAAAATTGTGGGTAAAGTCCACAGAGGTTTGAATAGAAAAACATTAATTGCTAATGGGTACCTTGAAACTCGTAGTGGAAAAGAGGAGATGCATGGAGGAAATGGGAGTCTAACATACAATTTGCAACAACACAAAGTGCAAATTTTAATTTGGGTCTCCATCCCCACCTCTTGGAGCATAGCCATATATGAATAGTTAGGAATAAATCAATGAGGAAGGTACATGCCTAGCTAGTTGAGTGGGGAGGCATGCCTACACCCAGTCAAATGGAAATGCCGTGAACACCATTTTCAATAAAAGAGGAAGCGTTATGGTTATAATATAGATTATATATACATAAAATGGAGGATGCCATGTTATGAAATATGATCATGGAAACATATACACTACATAAATTTATTTAATATGCCTTAATTCTATTTCAAAATATTCCCAAACAAAATGTTGTATCATAAAATACAATGGTTACAAGACCAACACATAGCAAGTATAGTGTGGAGGAATAATTAATTTCTGGGCCTGTGTGAAACTTTGGCACAATGTGTAGGATAGTGTACTCATGGGTTTGCCATGAAATGCTGATTTGGAGTTTCTTGCTTAATGGAAAATTTTGAATTTTTCTTAGAGTTCAATTTTTCACAATAATGAGCACTTAAACCTTTTCAATCATGTCATGGAAACCTCAATAACTTCTATGCTCTCTTAGGATTTAGATTTTTTTTTTATTTTGATAGTTTAGCAAACTTCCATTTGGCCTATGTGTTTTAGTAATGCCAATATACTAAGGGTCACAAGATAGCTAGTGCCATGTATTCATAGGTTATGTGTCTTCTCTTAATTGGTTTATGTATGCTCAAAAATCAAGCTCTTTAACCCTTGGGAAATGAGTACTTACAAACCCACTAAGGACATGGATGTATTATCGTCATCCTGATGTGTTTGGTCATTGTATTTCTCTATGGGGATGCACAACGATGAAGGGATCTAGAACATCAAAAATGAACTTTTTTATCTTGAGCGGATACCTATAGAAGATGGTTCTCAAGTAGCTAATATGCACAAAGAAAGGATTGTTAGGGGTAGAAGGAGAGCAAGGTTCTCAAGTTCATTGCTTTTATCTAGAATCATCTTTCATGGATTGTGGAGATGGCTGAAATAATGGCTATTGCCTTTGCCATTGGAGCTAACATAATTTTTGTCCATGCTACTAATTTAGTTAACTTCACTAAAAATGTTGGGTAGTTTTAGATGGGTCGTATGGAAATTGAAAAATTTTATATTTATTCTATTCCAAATGGAATTTTAGTGTAGATAATTGTGATGTATCCCAATCAACATACAAAAAATAGGGATGGGATCAAAGTGTTTTGGTTCTCTTGATTGGTGATATTCTTATTGTCATGCCTACTATTCTTTCTGTGACAATGGATATTAGATCTCACTGACTCTCATAGTAGGGTAAAATTATAAGATATAGATTGGTTGGTTATTAAGGTAAGTAATGGCTACATGAAAAAGTATGACTTATAGTTAAAATCATACATGGGGTACTCTGCTACAAATAGGTAGATGAAATGAAGTGGGGTGAAAATTTTGAAAAATCCAAAATTTATAAATTTATAAAAAGTTATAGATGTGCCCCCGAAGGTCGCTGGGAGAAATATGTGTGAAAAATCAAATTAGAAAAATCAAAGTATCCAAAATATAATGTGAAAATTATGATCAACTCTCCCAACTCCACCAGTCAAAGCACATGGAAAAAATCAACTCAAGGAGATTTAGGGAGATGTTTAGGATAAATGCAATTTTTCAATTTTACACTTGTGCAAATTGTAAATAGAAATTAGATTTCCCATTTCCACTAGTCAACACTAATAAACATGGGTTCATAGTACAAATGGGAACTTTTAGGGCCATTTGCAATTTTGGAAATTTGTAAAATTGCAAATTGCATTTGGAGTTCCCATTTCCCAAAAGGATGCTTTTTAGGGAAACAAGAACCCCAAGGGTAAATTGTACTTTTATAAAAGTGAAAAATGGATTTGGATTTATAGATTCCCTAAAAGGAATTAAAAATGGGAATTATAATGTTTCAATTTACAAGTCTATAATTTACAAAGGGACCTTCCCAGAGGAACTACACATGAAAATTGTTATTATGCAATTTTCAAATTGCAAATTTACAAAAAGGGCCAAGAATTTAATGAAAGGTCAAAAGTCAAAAATAATTCAATTATTCATTAATAAATAAATGTGAAGGAAACCCTAAAAAATAAAATTTTCAAAAAATGTAAAAGTGTGAAAAATAAAAAATGTGAAAAAACAAGTTGGAGCCAAAAAAAAGGTAAAATACCTATGTTTTTCCATTTTCTCATGTTTTCTTGTTCAAGATCTTCCATGGTAGAGAAATTATAGCTCTAAAAATCCAAGGTAGGTCACTCAAAAAAATATCATTCAAATAGTCATGGATCTAGAATATTCCCATGCCATCATTGCAAGAACAAGTTATTTTATTCCATGGATAAAGGGAAGGGAAGCTATCCAAGATGTTCCAGTTGTACAAGCAAATGGTCCAGGGCATATTTGGGTAGTTACAGATAAAGACAAAATACTTTTTTGTCCTCCACCATGAATATTCTCCTTCCATCTCGTTTGAAATCATATCTAGCTAAGAAATCAAAGGATGTGCTCTAAATCTTCATCATTCCTTTTAGAGGTAGTTAGAATAATGATTTTTCATGCAAATGGGTGAAGAGTACAGGTGGGAAAAGGGTTTTTATAGTTGGTAGAATCTTGGTGGAACTTTGGGGTACTGAATTTAATTTTTAAAATTACAAAATGAAACCCACATTCCCATATTGCAATAAAATCATGTAAAAATGTATAAATGGAAGACTTGTCTACTATTTTAAGTTGTTGTTGGTCATTGTGTTTCTCTTGAGGTATATGATCTTCAAAAAAATTGGATTAATGACATGTGTATTTTGTCTCACTTACTAAGGTGGTTGTAGTTGTAAAACCATTAACAATCTTTGAGAGCATGTCTATATATCTTCCCTATCGAACATGGAGAAAATCCACCATGATTGTCCCCATGGTAGAATTTTGAAACATTTACGTAAGTAAGATTTTATTTCAAGATAATGAGAATACCTATGGTCCTTACCTTTTTCCTATTAATAAAATTCAATAAGATGTTTTACATGCTATGTTGATTTGATATATAGTTTTTTGCTTATGTATGGTTGTCATCTTTGTCATAAATCTAGGTTAAAAACCCCTTTTTGCATAGATATTTGAAAATGTCTTGTTGAATACCTTTTAAGTTTACCCTAGGTTCATGAATTTGATAGGTAAAGGTATTTTAAATTTTAGTTGTAGTGTATGGTCTAGGGTTTCAGTGATTATTTGGGTGTTTGAATTGTATTGGCACCAATGGATGCAAATTACTCTTGGTAGTTCCCCTTAGCTTGTCAGTCTTTTTTTGCATATTTCCAATAAGTGATGTTTTATATGTTGAAATAAACACTTTTGTTTTAAAAACACCAACATACCACCCTCTTTTCATAACTAACAAACTATTCTACCTTGCCTTACCCTGTAGATAATACACCTTTTGTATACCATAAGCGTTATTTTCCCTACAGATGCATAAATATTACATACTTAACATGTGTCTACATTTTGAACTTTCAAGCATAGTTTTGTAGTTTTATATTTGACCTTTGTTAATAGATTGTATTTTAATCTACTAGATGAAGTAGAGATTTAATATTTTATTCATACACCAATATATCTTTAGTAACTTGTATATGACCTAGTCCATTTGTTCATTTCATGTGACAACCATTCTCGGGTAGAGTAAACAAGTTTGGTTGTGCCTTGGGAATATTTATTGTTATTTTCCCCAAAAATTCCCATGGATTTTGAATTAAAAAATCTCTCCATGTGATCAATCTACCCTAAAGGTCCTCTCACCTTGGTCCATGCAAAGCAAGAAGTAGCAGGGACTTGACTGTATTGTCTATCGCTTCCTCTTAGTGATTTTATTCATCTAGTCCGTTCTTGATGCCAAAACCTCCCATAGATACAATGACATACTATCGAGTTTTTCATCTTTGTTTTCTATTTTCTTGAAGTGTGCAAGGTTGAGAGAAAGATGTGTATAATTGGGAACCAACAGCTTCATCCCTAATAAATAAGAAATAAGGAAATAGAGTAAATTAACATTAGGGGGAAATAAAAATAAAAGGAAATAAATCATCAAGATAAATTAATATGATTTTAAGGAGTATAAAAAAATCTTAGAATGAGATAAAAAGGAAATAAAATGAAAAACAAAGGCAAAGGGAAAATCATGAGAAGGATTAGAAGTATAAAAATAAAAGGATGAGGGAGTATGAGAAAATAATGAAAGATATGGAGAGATAGAGAAGGTTAAAAAACATGAAAAATATTTTCTATAATAAAATCTAATTATTACTTAAATGATGAACATCTATGCTCCTTACTTAGCAAACACAAGGAAATATCTGCTCAATAATCTACTTCATCTAATCAATTAAAAATGATATATTATTTTCAAGAAGGCCAAGCACTAAATTTGAAAGCCATGATAGATGAGATGATTAAAAATATAAAAACATCAATGTCAATGAAATTAATCCCATAAAAATATTTTAAGGAACATTCCCTTGAAGAATTATAAATATTCAAATTTTTGTCTTGAAGGAGCAAGGTCTTTAAAAACTATAATAATTCAATTTTTTTGTATTGTTTTGGAAGAGTGGACAAAGATTTTTTTTATATAAAATAATAAAGTATGATAAAAGATCCTTATTTTACAACATACTCTTTCTAGTCATGTCTAATGTTATGATATGTAAATTTTATGTTATATAAATAATATTATCCAATGATTTTTGTAATTAAATTATTGAGTATTGTTATATAATTGCATTAAACATAGTTTTATTATTCACATTGTCATAACCTTGATTGGAGTGAATTAAAAACATGGAATTATTTACCTCACCAAAGTTTTAGGTGATCGCGTGTAGGTATGGGCTCATTCATACACACAATTTCAGCATCAATGGCGAAAACATATTTGTATGAATGTAATTCATACATATAAATTAAATGATTATTTTTATGAGTTAAAATCATGCAAATGATTGCTTTTATAATATTACACATGCCATATATTACACAATTTTCCCTTAAATGTAAATTATTCTAATATATAATTAATCATTCTCAATGATTCACAAATAGACTAAAGTGAATTAAACTATAATTACAACATATTCATATACTTAGTGTGGTATAAAATTCACAGATTGATTGATAGAATGAAGTATAAAAATAATGGGTATAAAAATAAGGTATAAATGTGTAGGTATAAAATTAATATATTTTAATAATTCACAAAATTAATCACAAAAGGACGTAATTATTTATTTTTTAACAAAACTTTAAATCTTGAGACTTAGTGCTAGTTTTCCATTTGTGCAAAAGTCAAAAAAAAAAAACCTAAAATAATAAAAAAATACAATCATTTAAATCTATGAAGGGTAAATTTAATCCTAAGAATCAAAATAATTATTTACAGATTGACAAAATTATTATTTTTAGTAAACATTAAAATACCAAAACATTCACCTAGTTCACCATTTGTGTATAAGTCAAAATAAGCAAACCTAGAATACTAAATAAAAAACCCATTCATTTTAGTCCATGAGGGGTAAATTTAGTCCTAATAATTAAAAAAATATTTCATATAATGATAAACATAATTTTTTTAACAAAATAATCCAAGCCATATTCATAATTTTGAAACCAATTATTTATTTATTTTAACAAACATTAAAAGCTTGAGACTTGCACCTAGTTTTCCATTTTTGCAAAATTCAAAAGAAATAAAACAAGAATACTTTAAAAAAACACATTCCTTTAAATATTTGAGGGGTATATTTAATTCAAAGAAACAATAAATTAATTCATAGATCGACAAAATTATTTTTTTTAACACACACTCCATGGCATAGTCAAAAAATTTAAACCATTTGGCTCATAAACTTAGTGATGATACAGAATTGCACCTATAAGTAGTTATTGAAAAAAAATCCAAGTATTAATTTTGTTTAAAAACACTAGTGAAAATCTATATGGATCTTATAAAATATCTATTTTATTTAGGTTATGAAATCTCTACATTTGTGAACCTTGATACCTACACCCAGCTCATAATTTATGCAAAATTCAAAATAAATAAACATAGAATACTATAAAAAAGACCATTAATTTAATTATATGATTGGTATATTTAATCACAATAAGTAAAAAAATAATTATTAGATTGAAAATTTATTTATTTTTAACAAATATTCAAATCCATATTTATAATTTTTTAAGCATTGCACTCATAGGCTTGTTGAGGTATTAAAAATGCCAACTGTAAACAACGATGGATAAATAAAATACAAATCTTCATCCACTTGGAAAACACATTTTGAAATTGAGATGCCTCTCTTAAAACCTCTACATGATTTTGGCTATTAAATATCTATGTTTGTGAAGCCATAGACCTACACCTAGTTTGCCATTTTTCATAAACTCAAAATAAATAAACTAATAATACTAAAGAACAAACCCATTCCTTTTAGTCCATGATGGGTATATTTAATACCAATAAACTCATTAATATTCTTATTATCATATATGTAATCTATAAAATCTCTACATGTTAAAATCCCAAGCCCTACCAAAGGTGAAATTCCAATGCCATCACCCAAAAGATTAATTCTATACAGAATAAATTTAGTTATCAGGAAATAAAATATCACATAGTTTTGATTTTATTCCATATCAATCTCCATGAGTTTTCTAGTGTTTTCCTTAGTAGGTAAGGATTCATCTTCTGGTCTTCCCAACATGTAAAATGCATTGCATCTACTCTTTCCATTGATAATAACACACATGAAAAGTGACTTATATCAAAGTAACTAGGTAGGTGTGATTTACAATGGGGATGGTCTCCTTCAATGCCTATTACTAGGTTTTAAATTTAGGGTGGGAAGGTGTTAAATCTTGTCCACCTTGAACTAGGTTCATGCATAGTGTGGGTTGAGCACTATTAGCTAAAGTTTCAATGTCCCACTTTTGGCACGCACTAAATTTTATTTTGGATTTTAATGTAACACTATTGGTACCCACATAATTAATTTTTTGTTATTTCATTACCAATGATTTATTTGACCTTAGAAATGGATCTACAATAAGTCATTGCAAGGTAATCAAGACCATGCGATAACACTAGCATGTCACACACTAAAAATATATAATTAAGTAAATACATTAAGTTAACTATCAATATCAATGTTACGTGTTGACATGGCATAGTTTAGATGCCACGTAGGTTTGATGTTAGGGTATAGGACTAATGGGTCCTCTCACCTACTAAAAAATAAATTGATATAAAACATTTATTAAAAATTCCACATCATGTGATGTATGACACTATTCAATTTAATTTTCATTCATAGTTTTATATCAATACACACTATTTGAGATTCACATCATGGATTAATAATGTGCAATGAATTATTTAATAAAATATTAAATAAAATAATATTCTCATACAAAATGTCATAAAATATCCAAAGAATAGGTACACATATTTAAATGAAAATAACTTACATATTAGTTGTTCACTTAATGCATAGCTTAATAGTGTGTGTTTGTTTGTGTGTGTGTATGTGTGAGAAATGAAAGATATGATAAAATATCAAAATAAATAATATTCTCATACTAAATATTATCAAATATCCAAAGAATAGGTACTGATGTTTTAGCAAAAATAAGTGATATATTAGTTGATATGTGTAAAAATAAAATTTAATAAAAATACGTGCCAAGGACACCTTAATTAAAAATATGTCAATTTATATACACTTATACTCACTTGTATGTTTATATATATAACCAATAGAAATTTGTGATGATTTTTAGTTGTATTTGTGTATTTTTTGTGACACAGTCTCTCTCATGCTACATATTACTATATTAAATCAATTCTTAGAAAATATGAAGTAATATTATTCTTTAACAACATATAGGATTCATGGAGGATGTCATACAATGTGACATATTACTAGTATTATATTATTTATACTATTAAGAGGTTTTAATATGAGAAAATTGAGCTTAGATTTTTATACATGATTTGTACACAAAAACTAGTAAATGCTACATGATGTTGAGATTTCCCTTAATGAGTGGGAGGAAAAATATATGTCATTTTGTATATATAGACCACACATATGATGATGAAGATAATAGGTGTCCTAAACTATGGGTTGATAATGTAGTAGTGACATAGGCATAAAGGATATGGCTATTTAGGGACCATATTACATCACTACTTTAACTAGGGGAGGAGAAACATGAGACCAAGGATACAAAATACTATAATGATCGATAAAAAAAGTTAGATAAAGTGTAGATGGGAAAAATTATAAACCAATCAAACCTCCAAACTAAAATAGAAGAGACATGTAATTTTAATAATAATACCGAAGAAAAAAATTCAAATGTAGTTATTCTATTATGTATAGTTAATGTTATATATTTCATTTATTAATTTATAAGGACTATTGTGAATAGTTTAGAACTATAAACACTTAAGTGGACTAGAGAAAACTTCAAACCAAGAATAATATTTCCATATTATAAATAAATTGAACCAAGTATGCAAAATATTATGGACTTATTAGTAGTGAAAATTTTGAAAAACTATAAGAAATAAATTGGACTTTACCAACAATTAGGTGGACTTATTACAAACAAAATTCCATCTTTCTAATGTATTTGTATTAAGTCAAAGTTAATTCCAATGAAGCCATTTCTATTGAATAATTTAAATTAAGTTGGACCTATTAGTAGTCTAAATTTTGAAAATCCATCAAAAATAAATTCTAATTTATCAATAATTAGTTAGACATTAGAAATAAACAAGATCTATCTAATGCATTTATAATAAGACAAAATTATTTCCAACCATGGATTTATCTTCCTATCATAACCTTTAATTATTTTCTAATATTTTTCCTTGGATTTAAATAACTTTCTGATCAATTCCACTTTCTCCCACTATATTTGTAAGAATTTAGGCCATCATATAACATACCAGTAGCTTGTGTAATGGCCTAGTTAGGAAATACAATATGTATTCCTCTAATTCTCACAATATTATCATCCTAAATCTTGGAAAATTCCACAGACAACTAATAGAGTCATGTCCTTAACTCTTCTCCATAAACTGATTCATGCCACATTTATTTAAATTGTCCTAGACTGCTAGGTTAGTTTGGACACATAACCCCTTAAGTGGACTAGAGATAATTTCAAAAAAACAATAAGTTCTCTATATTTCAAATAAATTCATCTAAGTATGAAAAATATAATGTAATTATTATTCAAAAAAAATTTAAATGTCATAAATAAATTGCAGCTATATAATGTATTTTTAATAGTCAAAATTATTTCCAACAAAGGAATTTTTTAAATAGTTTTAAAAAATATAGACTTATTATTATTCCATATTTTTAAAAACTATAATAAATAAATTGGACTTTATCAATAAATAGTTTGAGTTATTACAATTAAAAAACATTTATCTAATGTAATTATAATAAGTCCAAATTATTTTCAACCAAGACTTTTCATTCATCTAATAACTCATAATTAATTGATTTGTTTTTTCCTTATATTACATGTGCCACCACATCATTAAGCACACGACATATTAAAAATGGTTTTAAAATGAGGAAATCTTGGGGTCATAATCATGACATAGTCAACTGAAAAAATAAATAATAAGCAAATCTAGGTCCCTATTTTCCAGTTGGCTCTAATGTGTCATGATAATGATTGAATCCTAAATTCCATTTCACTTCCTAACTCTCCTAGAATCATCAAATTTGAAAAAAATGAATGACTGTTATATAGTATCTAGTGTCCAAACATAGATGTTTTTATCTAGGTAGTGTCCAAACATAGCAGGAAGTTTTTCCATTTTTATCTTCTAAGAAATTTTATTAGTTAGATAGTTGTGTTGGTTCCCAATTGTACACCTCTTTCTCTTGGCGTTGAACACTTGAATAAAATGACAAACAAAGATGAAAAACCTTGTAGTATGTCATTATAGATAGGTAAGGGTTTGGCATCCAGAATGGACTGAATGGTAAAATTGATTGAGGGGCACCTATAGAGGGTATGGTTAGCTCCATGCTACTTTAAGATCTACCTGAACCAAGGTTAGATGAGTTATGAAATAGATCTATCACATGGTGAGTTTATTCAATTTAATATTCATGGGGATTATTGGTACAAAGAGACATGAATGCAACCATGGCAAAACCAAACTTTTTCAATCCACCCAAGAAGGGTTATCACATGGAATGAAAAAATGCACTATGTCACATACAAGCTACTAAAGATAGATGAGAAAGTGCATGTAAACATCAATCTAAAGAATTTTAAATAAAAAATGGCTGAATAAAATATTTTAGCATTGGTCTTTAAATAAAAAACTATAGACACATTTTTAAGTATGCAACATTTATACATCTATATGCAAATAACGCTTAACATATACAAAGGGTGTACTATTTGTAAGGTAGGACAATGTAGGATAGGTTAGATAAAAAATTGAAGGGTGGTGTGCTAGTGTTTTTCAAATATCAAGGTTTTATTCAACATATATAACATCACTTATTGCAAATATGTTGGAAAATCTAATATACAAGCCATCGAAACTACTAGGAGAAAGTTTCATCCATTAGTGCCAATATAATGCAAATTCCCAAATGATACCTACAACCCTAGAACATATAGTGAAACTAGAACCTAAAATACTTTCTCCTACTAAATTAATGAACCCAGGTTTCCCTAATGAGGTATTCAACAAAATATTTCCAAATATCTATGCAAAAAGGGGTTTATAACCCAAATTTAAGCCAAAAATGATAACCAGTAGTGAATACAAAGCTAGATCCAATCAACACAACATGTAAAACATCTCATTGCATTTCATTAATAGGATATAGTAAATAACCACATGTATTTTCCATTAACTTGAAATAAAATATTACATACATTAATGATTTAAAATGTTTCCATGAGGATAAGCATGGTGGATTTGTTTCATGTTAGACAGGGGAGACATATAGAGATGATCTCAGATCTTGTTAATGGTTGTAAAAAATGAAACCATCTTAATAAGAGAGGAAAAATGCACACACAATAGTTATCCTAAAAAATGGAATAGCCTATACTTAGAGAGAAAAGGAAGGACCAATAATAACTAACCCTTGAATAGAAGACAAGCCTTCTATTTATACATTTTATCATTTTCAAATCTAACAATGGGGGTTAAAATTTGAAAAAGTACCAAAAACCCCTCCAAGTTTCACCAAGATGATCCCAATCGGAATAATCCTTTTCCATGCCTGGAAATTTTATGTACTGACATAAAAAATTATTTTTAAAACTAATGAAGATTCAGAGCAAAGCCTTCGCTTTCTTTGTTTGAGATTATTTCTACATGGGCTAGAAAGACAATAATCATCTGAGGAGACAAAAAAACCAATTTATTTACATAAATACCTAAAGGTTCCCAAAGACCTCTTGGACATCTACCTTTCCCTTTATTCATTCCATGGAACAACTTGCTCTTGTAATGATTTCCTAGGAATATTATAGATACATGGCCCTTTGAATGATCTTCTCTAGAGTGTCCCACATTGGACATACAAACCTAAAATATCTCTCCCATGGAGGTGCTTGGATAAGCAAAGCAAATTAAAATACAATAAGTTAGGTTATTTTCAACATTTTACTTTTTGGCTTCAGCTTGTATTTTCACACTTTACTTTTTACAAATTTGCTTTTTTGGAAATTTTCCCTTTTATGATTTTCTTCATATTTTTTAATGCATAAATATATTATTTTCATCTTTTGCATTTTGGGGAAAACTTGGCTCCTTTTGTAAATTTACATAGGTGTAATTTACACCATTATAATTTACACAGTTGCAATTTGCACCATTGCAATTTACATAGGTGTAATTTGCACAATTGAAATTTGTACTTATAGCTCCCCTTAGGGAATATACAACATAAAATGGACTTTAAAATTTTGAAAAAGTACAATTTGTACTTGGGGTTCTTGTTTTCATCAAAATCTCCTTTTAGGAAATCTAAAAGTCTAAATGCACTTGGGGTTTATATTTCCCTCAAAAGCTCCTATAGAGAATATATAAAAATAAATTCACTTTGCACCTTTGTCAAACTATAAATTGCACTTGGGGTTCCCATTTCCCTTAAAAAATCCTTAAATTGACTTTTCTCCTCCTTGTCTTGACTTGCAGGATTGGGAGAATTAATCGCACTTTGTGCGATGCACTTTAGATACCCTACCTTTTTACGTGGTGTAATTTAATAATTTAAATTTTGCATGGTGCACTTCCCACTCAAGTTTTCCATAGGATTTTGGGGCCTCATCTGCACATTTTAAAATTTACAAATTTTTGGTTTTTTAAACTTTCTCCATTTTATCTTCTGGTTTCATCACCATGTATATGATTTTTACCTAAAAATAAACCTCCTTTGTATGATACAAAAACATATAAATATACACTTGAAGTGTTACATTTATATTCCAAATTCTTGAATATCTATTTAGGCATTGAATCTGAACCATTCAGCAATAAAATATACATTACCTAAATCATGAAAATATCACTTTCAATTACATTTTAATGGTGCAATGCAAAACTTGTGGAGGATTTTATGCAATGTCCTATTGGATCCTTAAAATTTTTATAGACATTAGATGATTGGTTGAGCCTCTATTTAAGTCAAACTTGTCTTTACCAAGTCCCTTTCAGAAATCCTATAATATATCATTGCATTGGTTTTCAAGCTAGACTTCTTAGGAGAAATATAATCCTTCATTGAGCTATTTTTAATGGCCACAAGCGTGAGCACCAAGTTTTTTTCTTATTTTATGGCATGCACCATACACTCATATTAATGATCAATTTTTTTTTGATCATTATAAGTTCATAATATATAATAATATTCACACCAAGAAAGTCAAGTCCACATACGATAACACCTACAACAACCAATACTAAAAAGTTACCTTTATGAAACCCAATCAGTGGTTTCTTTCATTGATACTAATAAATATTATCCTATAAGGATAAATAATTAATTTTATTACTCAAATCCATTAAAATGTTATCATAATAGTATCAATATTCCTTTTAATAGAATTTTATTATACTTTTCATTTATCATATGGGTCTCCAATAGATCTAAAGATGAAATCTTTATCATAGGTTTAGAGCATTAAGACCTTTCAAGGGAATACTATTGATAGATCCGAATAGTCCCTTCACCATCATCGACATCCTTAGTTATGGATATGAATCTCAAAATGGGCATTATTAGGTAGTTCCTACATGTACATGCAGGCTTGGTATTACATTTAACATGTACTACATGGATTGCATTCCTTTTTGCATATTCTAATAAAATCATAATAGTAATAAGTCTTTATAGGGCTTAGATTCTACTTATTACATTTTTATTTCAATGGTATTTCTATTTGACTGGCTATAGGCACGTATTTTAATGTTACAAGCTAGGCATGTATTTGGTTCTCCCACTCATTTCTTCTACGTGCCTTGTTCATGAAATCTATAAGGGGGGAGCATGTTTTAATTTATACCTTAAGTTGGTGGAAAGTGCATGTTGACCTTCTAGATCCACCATTTCATTCTCTTGTCTTCTCTTGGTGGGATGTGGATCCCACACAACACATTGCACGTTTAAAAGAATTACATTCTGGGTGATGCATCTCCTCCACACTTTCTTGTGGGCTTATCTTTTCTCCCTTTCATGAAATACAAACTTCAATGTGCACACTATACTTTACACATTGTTTAGGTAAAAATTTCATGTGAAACTCTACCTTCCACTATACTCATCATGGTTTACATAGCCTTCTTACACAATGTAGAAGTGGAAGAATGCATTGTAAGTTGTTTTTTGAAAGTTTAATTTTTACATGTATTTCTTCCATGGAACTCTACCAACCATTTTTCACTCATCAAATTATAGTAAAAAATTTTACCTATACTATTCTTCCACACATTTGATTTCATAGGTTACAGAGGTCCATAATCATATTTCACATTACACGTTACTAGGTTCAAATTGTAATCTATGCCCCACATTCTGCCATGCTCCTAGTCAACATACAGTCAAAGATAGAATCTCCACCACACCCCTTCCAACTAGGGCCAAAAATTTTATTAGAAAATTTTAAACATTTACCTATTATTTTACTACCCATGTGATCAGGATATGTGTAACATGGTTACAAATTCTATTATGTACAGTTTTTATGATTGTATATAATGTTGATGCATTCCAAAATTTCTTTCAACATCTAATGTGGTCCCTATTAAGGTGACCAATGCATTTTGGAACCAACATTGGCTCTTATAAATGGATGTAAACCCCCCATTGGTGTGCAAAGAACCCCAAAACAAAAGACCATGTGCCAATCTATTGGGATATATAGTTAACACTGAGCAATTTCAACATAAACACCAATGAAGGCTCAAAAAATAATGGTAGATTGACAAAAATACATCAGGAGGATATGAAGATGAACACATGATAAAACATGAAAGGAAACTATAAAAATAAGGCCCAATGCTAAGGGTCAATAGAAAAAACAAACAAGAAATACTATACACTATACATTATGGTGCATAGGTTATGGAATTAGTTAAGGAAGTATTTCAGATGTCTATCAATAATTGATATCTCTAGTATTTCACCATCTATATCTCTCAAAAATAATGTATGCTCCCCAATCTAAGATTCAATGGAATAGGGATCCATCTACAAGGCAGTAAACTACCATGCTTTCCTTTCTTCTCATTCCTGTTGTCACAAAGTATAACTAGATCACCTACTTGGAAGGTTCTTGGAGTGATATTTTTATCAAATATTTTATTTCACTTCTTTTCAAACATGAGGTGCCTTTCATGAACTTGTCTTCAAATTTCATCAAGATCAATAACCTTGTTTACCCTCCTTTCATAATGGTGGATTTGCTCATCATCCCCTAGTTGCTTCATGAGCTAATTAGTGGGAAACTACAAATTCATAGGTAGAACTCCTCGACATCCATAAACAAGATCAAAATGGACTCTACATGTAGCTCTCTTAGGCATGATCCTATCCATCCATAAATCAAAATTTATATATTCACCCTACTTGTTCTTGTATGCTTCCAATATTGATCTGATGATCTTGGTCAAGTTCTCCTTACTTGATTTATCTTACTTATTCCCTTAAAGATTGTAATTGGAAACATAGGTCAGTTCAATCCTATAGTCTTTGCACAATGCCACCAAAGGTTTTGATTTCAATATCATGGAATTATTATAAATTATATTAATAGGCATACCAAATCTACAAATAATTTGATTTAGTAAGATATCCATGACTAACTTATGTTTTGCTTTATTTGTATCGATTGATTTAACCCATTTGGTAAAGTATTTAGTTGCAAATATTATCTATATATGTCCAGTGCTTGATAAATCAATTATTTATCCAATGAAATCCATTCCCCATTGTTTGAATTGGCATTTAATCATAATATGATGCAAGGGAAGAGAAATTGAAGATTTCATCATCCCAACAAAGTGTTGACATTTCTCACACCTTCTAACTATCTAAGTAACATCCTTAAATAATGATGGCCAACAATAACCACCTCTCATTATTTTATGAGCTATAATTGTAGGTGTAAAGTAGCCACCACATACTCCACTATGGAAGTCATTAATTAGGACAATAGTTTGTTCTTCTAGCATGCATATTAGGAGAACCCCATCTAGATTCTTCCATGTTCATCTATTTTTAGTCAAGAGGTATTTTTGGGAAACAAGTTTAAGAGTTCTTCTTGGATTCTTGTCCAAATCAGGGTGATAACTCATATTTTACAAGTAGTAAACAATATTTATATACCACGTAGATATGTTAAATTGATTCACGGAATCATCAAAATTAAAAATAACAGTGTTCACCTCAAAAGGTTACAAATTGATCTCAGTGATAATCTTGGTTATGCTCATCCCTCTTATTAAATTAGTGGTCTGGATATACATGTTATACTCTTGTAACTTGTTGACCCACCTACACCTCTCGCTGGATACTTTAGTCTAAGTTAAAATGGCCTTTACCATGGTGTGTAAGATGTAGGTAATAATATTTAAACTCAAAATATATGGCTTGAACATTTTAACAGCTTTCAAAAGAGTATAATATTGTGTTTCTATAATAGTATAGTTTATTTTAGGACCTTACATGGATTTACTAATGAAAGTTGTGGGTTTCTCAAAACCATCTTCATTATTTTCCAATAGGATAGCACTAACAATATTGTATGATGCAAAAGATAATACTTGTAACATCTTTATGTAATATAGAATAGCTTCCAATAGGATAGCATTAACAATATTGTATGATGCAAAAGATAATACTTGTAACATCTTTATGTAATATAGAATAGCCAAAATAGGGGTAGACTTCAAAGCTCCATTGATGTTATTGAATGCTTGTATGACCTTCTCTTCCCATTTGATGGTTTGGTCCTTCTTTAACATAGAATTAATAGGTAGAGTGATCCCTACAAAATTAGAGACAAACATCCTTACAAATTTAATTTTTCCAAAGAAAGACTGAATTCCTTTCTTACACTGTGGGATAGACACTTTATTAACGTCTTTGACCCTTTCAAGATCAATAATGACACCATATTTGGATACTATATGACCCATTAACTTGGCCTTTTGTACTCCAAAATAAAACTCCATGGGATTAAGAAAAATGTTGAATTCCTTGCACCTAATGAACACCTTTTTCAAATTTTCCAAATGCTCTTCTCTTGATTTGGAGTACACAATAATGTCATTGTGATACACAACAATAAACTAATTAATTATTCTTTCAAAAGTGACATCCATAACTCATTGTAATTTCTCCATTGCATTCATCAACCTGAAAGGCATCCTCATATATACATAAGTGACCTATGGAATGGTGAACAATGTATTGGACCTCTTGAATTCCTTCACCAAAATCTAGTGGTAACCTGAGAATCCATCTAATGTGGAGAACATTTTTGATCTAGTAATGCTTTGTAGCAAGTTATTCATAATGGGCAGGGGATAATTGTCTTTTAAATAAGCTTTGTTTAAATTCCTAAAATACACACACAAGTAGATATCACCATTCTTATTTCTCATAGGGACTAATTTACAACCCAAAATCAATACCTAATGGGATGAATGATACCACCATCCCTCAATTTCTTCAATTCATCCTTCATCTTGGTCACCAAGATGGGTTTAATGGGTCTCTATTTTTTCCTAAAAGGGTTATTATTAGGATGCAATAGAATGTCATGTTAGAACAAGTCTTCCATATATGCTTTCAACTTAGAATAGTATCACACTAAGCAATCTTGTTACTTACTTAAAATTCACATGTAATCCCTTTCTCTATTACACTCAGGTGAGTACCCATCCAAACCTTTCTTCTATTCTCATGAGAATCCAAATTAAACTTAGTCACATCTTTTGAAATAAATGAGTATCTCAACTTGATTCTATCTATTCCATCAAAATATGCTTCTTAAATTACCAATCCTCTTACGAATGTGTTTTTCTTCAACTGAATAATGTTTTTTCCAAACAAGGTTTCTTTCCCATCACAAACTTGAACCATAGATTCCATGTCCATGACCTAATAATGGAACTCAACTTCATAATTTTGAAACCTCTTGATTTATTCATCACCATAAAAAATCTTTCCAATGATGAACATTGTTTGGGATTGAAGGTTGAACAAGCACGTCCACATGATACTAAAAATGAGCATTTGTATTTAAATTATCAAACTAAGCACCTAACCCTACAATTTTTTTAGCTTCTTTGTTGATAATTCTATCATGATATAAAATGTTGAATGCATCAAAGAAGTTAAATAAATCCCAAATATCATTATTATATTATTTCAACCTTTTATTCTTGATGGTGTAAGCACTGCATATGTACTTAACCACTAGCTTAGAATCACCCTTGACAATCAAACATTTTATTACATAGTCACAAGAAATCCTTAAACCAAGCAAGAGTACCTCATACTCAGAAGTATTGTTTGTGCACTCAAAATAAATTTGAAAAGAAAACATTAAACATTTACCATTAGGGGAATAGAATACAACCCCATCTCCATTTCCAAGATTGGATGAAGCCCTGTCAAAACATATCTTCCAATCTACACCTTTTTTGTTAGGATCAACATCAAGAACAATAGGATATTCAATAACATCAACATTCCCAATAAAGCTGCCCAATTTAACATCCATATACAATACTTCATTAAGAGCATTTTTTGGATCTTTAGTTACATGTAACATCTTCATATCTATATAAATTTTAACCATCTTACCCTCTAATGGAATGGTGTTGAAGTAAAGGTTCATTTTCACACTTCCACACATACTAGTAGCCCATTTATGTGACAACAACATCCCCCACTTAGGTGATCAGTCGACAACCACCATGTCCATATTCAAATACATGGCTAGATGCATTTTGAAGTACACTACCAACCCTTTGACTTGTCCAACAACTAGAAATTCTTCTGAACCAATGGCTTCACACTTATCAAAGGCTGATGTAAGCTTAAATCTGATCTCATTTAGGACATCCAAGGGCATCACATTGTAAGAAGCTCTAGATTCAAACATATAATTGTGAACAATCAAACCATTGTTCAAGAGAGTAATGTAAAAGGGGTCCATGTTCAACTAACTTTCTACAATTGAAGTCCCCAAATAAACCTCCAGAGTAGGGTCAACAATGTCTTATAATTATTCATCACTATTTGAGGGTGTTTGGGGTAACTCAATTTCATTTTTAGATAACTTCTCACCAAATTCAAAATATTCAAAGGTGTTCTTCATATGTTTAGGTATTTGTAATAATTCAACAAGTGGCAGGGTGATTTTTAGTTGGCTCAACACTTGGGCCATATCACATGTGCTATAATAAGGAAGATGAGTATTTGGTGTAAGGGTAACAACACATTCAACTAGGATGAAATCACTTAAAGTCTTAAGTGCAGTAGATTGGGATGGATTTTCACTCTTAGTATCAGTCTTCAAGGGTGTAATTTCTTTTACTTCCTTCAGACCCTTAGGGATACTAGACAAGATGGGCACTCAATTCTTAGAGGGAACACCTCGTGGTTTAGAAAATTGTGAAACTGGCACTAGTTTGTAAGCTATAGGGACTACATTAGTTTTCTTAGCTTCTTTATTAACATCCCCTACCTTAGGATTTGTAGGGGCATTGTATTGAGGAGCAATAAATTGACATTTTCTTCTCAAGTGATATTGTTTCTCTTGGGAAATTACTACATTAATTAGCAGCTACCTAACTAATGACATCCCCCATAAAATTTATTAATCATTATAAAATTTAATAAATCAAAGTCATGGATGGGAAATTCATATGCTTATACCATATTAATGTCACAATAAAATTTGGGAGTTGGGACACTAACCTTTTCAACTGCACTCCAAAATTGATTAACAGTAATACCACTCAATAAATATATGGATACAATCATCTTAATTTATGTTCTCTAATAATTTAAAAGTAAAATCTCATCACCAGATGATTCAAACTCAAGTTCATCCACATCTTCATCAATCAGTTTAGCAGTGTCACATGGGGGATGGGGAAAGAAACACTTGTCACAACAATTAATGTAAATGTCATAATCTATAACATTGACCTTGACATTTAAAAGACCAAGCACTTATTTTATAGACCCTCTATTCTAGTTTCTCTCTCTTGTATTTCTTCACATGTAGGCCTCTTCTCTCTATCATTTTATTTATTATGGAATGTAGGCCCCATTTATGCTTGATTTGGATTTGGATCCCTTTTGTAGCTGGTAGATACATGAAGGACCCCCTTTTTAGCTCTATCCAGCTGATATGACATTTCCTTGACAATAGAGGCCAAATTTTTAATGATCTTTTCAAGTCTGGTTGTCTTAACGGACTATGTTTTCTTTTGGATTAACTAATTTTACATCATCTCACTTTTTCATGGGCCTTCCAATAGCCTTTATGTTATTTTCAATTTATATGGCCATATTGAATGCCAAACGTATGTTTATGGGTGCTTTGTCTATTAATTAATACATAGCTTTCTTATCAAAAGCATCATAGTACTTTATCAATCATGTTGTATGACTGGTCCTGATGATTTTCGATAGCCACATGATAGACTTATTGAATCTTGTATTGAACTCCTAGACACACTCATTATTATTCTTCTTAATATTTTAAAAGTCAACCAAGAGAAACCTTGTATCAATCCTAACACCATATTAAATTCTAAAACCATTTTTCATCTCTTTAAATGAATCAATGCATCTGTCAATAAGGTAATTAAACCATTCATGAGCATCTTCCTCTAGTGTGTGTGCAAAAAACTTGATGCACACATCCAAATATGCAACCTCATAATATTTAATCAAATATGATAAACCCTTAGGTACTTGTTATCACTAACTGCATTATTCCATTGGAATTTCAGGAAGAATTTCCTAACTTCATTAGGATAGCCTTCCATCTCACTAAAATTTATAGGCCTAAATCTAGGAACATGAAATTAAAGATGTGCATTCTCATCTAGGTCCCTATGCCTTATGAATGGTTTAATTGGAGGTTCAAGAGCAACTAGAAAATAGGTGTGAGGGGGTGAATGAGGTGGACTTGGTGGATTAGACTTGGGAGGATATTTAGTTGGTTAAGATCGAGCTAGAAAATAAATAGGACTATGTGTTTCAAAATTATTAGAAGTGTTGTGATAGTCCTAAATAATGGGGAGTTTAACAAAAGTCTCAAGACTATCAAAATCTTATCAATCAAGACATTGTTTAGCAGCTAAATTTTGCCCTTCAACAGGCATCCCAACTTGTCTCTATCTTCTATGATGCAAAATTAAAGGTGAGATCAGCCTTTTGGATGAGCCACCTTTGAAGGATGATCTCATTCCTTCCATCTTTGCAAGTAAAATAAATAACACTCAAGGCTAAAATGGAGATATTCAAAATAGGCACTGATCTTGAAACCAAGTGATAAGATTTGAGTCACAACTAGAATCAAAATTCTAGAATATAAAATTTAAAAAACTATTATGATACATGATAAAAACATACTTTTCTAAATTTAATGATGTGATAATATGCAAAGATACTAAAATTTTCAAAATAATGTTCAAAATGGAAAAAGTGCCTTCTAACATACAACTTTAATATCTCTTTGTAGTAAATGCAATAGATGTCAATTATGAAATATCTCAAATCTTGGAATGCCCCCAATGGAGTAATGTGGCATTGACACCCAAGATAGTTTTAATGTAGTAAACAAAAATAGAGAACTTCACAACATGAAAATACTTACAACTCTCTGTAAGAGTAACCAACAACATGGGTGACAAGAATTATCCCAAGTAACGGTGTCAATAAAGTATTGGTTCTTAATGGTACACCTCTTTCACTTGGACTTGCACACTTGAATAAAATTACAAATAAAGATGAAAAACTTGCTAGTACATCATTGTATTTGGGTAAGGGTTTGTAATAAATAATGGATCAGACAAAGAAAATGACTAAGAGGTACCTAAAAAACATATGATCAGCTCCCTACTACTTTCATCTATACCTAAAATAAGGTAAGAGGACCTATGAAGTAGATTTCTCACATGGAGAGACTCTTCAATTCAATATCCATGGGTATTATTGGTATAAAGAGACACAAATGCTACCAGGGCACAACAAAACTTAATCAATCCACCCGAGAAAGGATGTCACATAGAATGAACAAATGTAATAAGTCACATATAAGACACTGAACATAGATGGGAAAGTGCATGAAAACTTCATTCCAAATAATTTTTAGCAAGAACAAGTTGAATAAAATATTGTAGTAGCAGTCTTTAAAGCACAAACTACAAACTTATTTTTAATTATGCAACATTTATACATCTTCATGAAAATAACAAATAACATATACAAAGGGTGTATTATTTGTAGGGTATGACAAGGTAGGAAATGTTAGATTAAAAATGAAGGGTGGTGTGCATGCATTTTTAAAACACCAAGGTTTATTTCAATGTGTATAACATCATTTATTTCAAAGAGGTAGGAAAAGTTAAAATACAAGCCATGAAAACTACTAGGAGAAAGTTACATTCATTGGTGCCAATACAATGCAAATGCCCAAATAATCCCTAAATCCCTAGAACATAAAGTGAAAATGGAATCTCAAATACTTTATCTAGCTAAATTCATGAACCCATGGTGCCCTATTTAGGTATTCAATAAATTATTTCCAAATATCTATAAAAAAGGGGTTTATAACCTAGATTTATACCAAAAATGATAACTGAAAGTGAATACAAAGTTAGATATCCAATTATCACAACATGTAAAATATCTCATTGAAATTCATTAATATAATAACATAAAAAATCACATGTATTTCCCATTAAATTGAAATAAAATCTTACAAACATCCATGTTTTAAAATGTTGCCATGTGGACTAGCATGGTGGATTTGCTCCATGTTGTATGGGGGAGACATATAGAGATGTTATCATAGATTGTCAATAGTTGTACAAGATGCAACCAACATTGAAAAAAAGGTAAAATTGACACACAATAATGATCCCAAAAACTTTAAAGAGCTTATACTTAGAGAGAAAATCATTGACCAACAACAACCAACCCTTGAATAGAAGACAAGCCTTATATTTATTAATTTTTAAAATTTTTAAATCTAGGAATGAGGGTTTCAATTTTTAAAACTAAAAAACACCACTATAATTTATTCCAAGAAGCTCCTAGCTATAATATTACTTTGACATGCCTAGAATATTAATGTTTTTTCACAAAAAATGATTGTTTCAACTACTTATATAAGCAATGATGAAGAATCAGAGCAAATATTTTGATTTTTTGGATGGAGATGATTTCTACATGATATGAAAAGAGAATATTTTTTTTAGGATCCAAAAAAACTATTTGTATTTTTTGTAATCACTTGAAGATGCCTTGAAACCACTTCGATAGTTGCCCTTCCCTTGATTCACACCACAGAACAACATACTCTTGCAATGATTTATTGGGAATATTTTAGATCCATGGCCCTTTGAATGATCTTCTATGGAGTAGCCCAAATTGGGCTTGATAAATTGCAATTTATCTCCCATGGAGGTGCTTAGATAATTAAAGCAGATAAAAATACAATAAATTGGGTTATTTTCAGCTTTTTACTTTTTGGCTCCAACATGTATTTTCACACGTTACTATTTGTATATTTGATTTTCTAAAAAATTTCCCTCTTATGGTTTCCTTCATATTTATTAATGCATTATTTTCACCTTTTATAGTTTGGGGATATCCTTTCTCCTTTTGTAAATTTGCAATTTGTAATTTCCACCATTGCAATTTACACCATTTAAATTTGCATAGGTGCAATTTGCATGGGTGCAATTTACACCATTAGAATTTTCACCATTGCAATTTACATCATTGCAATTTACATGATTGTAATTTGTACAGGTGTAATTTACACTTGTAGCTTCCCTTAAGGATTATATAACTTCAAATGCACTTTTCAATTTTCCAAATGTAGAAATTACGCTTAGGGTTCCCATTTCCTTCAATATCTCCTTTTATGGATTCAGGAACTCCAAATACACTCTAAACCTTTGTAAAGTGTAAATTGTACTTGGGGTTCCCATTTCCCTCAAAATATCCTTTTATGGAATCTAGAACTATAAATGTACTTTACACCTTTATAAAAGTAAAAGTTGCACTTGGGGTTCTCATTTCCCAAAAAATATCCTTAATTGAACTTTTCTCCTTTTTACTTTGACTGGAAAGATTGGGAGAATTGACTTCAATTTACATGGTGCACTTTTGATACCCTTCCATTTCGCATGGTGTAATTTAAGAGTTTGCATTTTCCATGGTGAATTTCCCACTCAAGTTTTCCATAGGTGTTTTGGGCCTCATCTACACTTTCTATAATTTACAATTTTTTGGTTTTTTTTAAACACTCTCCATTTTAACTACCTGGTTACAACACCCTGTATATGATTTTTACCTAAAACTCAAGATACTCTATTTGATAAAAAGACTCAAAAATATACACTTGAAGTGTTATATTATGATCCCACAGTCCCAAATAATTATTTAGCCATTGAATCTAAGCCATTCACCAATAAAATCTACATTTCCCAAATCATTTAAATCTGACTTTCAACAACATTTCAAAGGGACAGTGAAAAACCTAGTGGGAATTTCATATAAAGTGCTATTGGATCCTTAATAATTTTAAAGGAATCAGATGATTGGCTAAGCCTATATTTATGTCTAACTTAACTCTATCAAATCCATTTCATAAATACCAAAATATCCCTTTACACTAGTTTTCAAGCTAGACTTCTTAGGAGAACTATATTATTTCTTTGAGTTATTTTTAATGACCACAAGACTAAGCACCATGTTTTGTTTTGTTGTTTTCTTGCATGCCATGTATGCCCATATTTAGGAACACAAAGTTTTGGGTCATTATAAGTTCATAATATATAATAATATTTACACCAAGAAAGTCAAGTCCACATATGATAACACCTGTAGCAACCAATACTAAAATTTCCCTTTATGAAACCTAGTTAGTGTTTTCTTTCATTCATACTATGAAATATCAGCCTTTAAGGCCAAATAAGGAATTTTAATACTAATATCCAATGAAATGTTATTATAAAAATATCAAAATTCCTTTCAATAAAATGTCCTTCTACAATTTATTTATCAAATGGGCCTCTAATAGATATGAAGATGCAAGCTTTATCGTAGGTGGAAATCATTGAGACATTTCAAGGGAATACTATTGATAGATCCAAATAGTCCCTTCACCATCATAAACATACCTAGTTATGGTTGTGAAGCTCAAAATGGGAATTATTGGGTAGTTATTACATGTAGCTATAGGATTGGTATTAAATTCAATGTGTACTACATATATTTCATTCGTCTTTGCATTTTACAATAAAAACATACTGGAAATAAGTCTCTACAAGGCCCATCTTCTACTTGAAACATTTTTCTTTCAATGGAAATGACATTTGTTAGGCTATAGTCATGCATTTTAATTTTATCAACTGGGCATGTATTTGGTTCTCCCACTCATTTCCTCTTCATGACTTATTCATGAAACCTAGAAGTGGGGGAACATTTTGCAATTTTCACCTTAATTTGGTGCAAAGTGCATGTTGACCTCCCATCTCTTCCATGTCATTCTATTTCCTTCTCTTGAAGGGATATGGAACCCACTTGACACTTTGCATATTAAAAAAAATGCATTCTAGGTGGTGCATCTCTGTCACAATTTATCACAAGATTATCTCTTCTTCCTTTCATAAAATATGGACTGGCACATGCACACTACACTTTTCATGTTGTGTAGGTACAAAGTGCATGTGACACTCTAATTTTCATCATCCTCATCATGCTTCATGTGGCCCTCTTGCAGAATATAGAAGTGGAGGAATGCATTCCAGGTCATCTTTTCAAAGTTATCTTTTAACGTGTATTTATTCCATGGAACTCTACCAACCATTTTTCAATCATTAGGTTTCAGCCAACAAGTTGACCTCTACCCTGCTTCCACACATTTTTTTTAGTAAGATGTGGAGGTCCATAAGAACATTGCACATTGCATGTTACTAGGTGAAAATTTTAATCTAGTCCCTGCATTCCACCATGATCCTAGTCAATGTATAGTGAAACCTACAATGTCCACCATGCCTCTTTCAAATAGGGCCTATGCTTTTATTTTAAAAAAATTAAACATTTACCTAATCTTTTACTACCTGTGTGAGAAGACTATGTCTAGTGTGGTTGTGAATGTTATTACGTGCAGTTGCTATGCTTTGATATTTTATTGATGCATTCCAAAAATTCTTTACACATCTAACATGGACCTTGTTGAGGTGACCAATGCATTCAGGCACCAACAAGTTTCATGTCATAAATAGAGAGAAGGATAAGACCTGTTTATATCAATTTTAATAAATAATTCTGAACTTGATGTATAATTTTAATTAATAAAAGGAGGATAAATGCATGAAAATCATTTGTGGTACTCAAAAATAATTGAGAATAATAATTACAATTGATAGTTATAATCTATCATTTTATTTAAAATTTTCTTATTTAATGCAAGTAAACATAAATGGAATTTATGATATTTACAATAACATTTTTAAAAATAACTAGTCAATCATTCCATCATATTTAGTATTTATTAATTTTTTATTTTATTATTTAACAATGTTAAGATTATAATATCATTTTTTTATAAAATAGAACATAAAAATATACCAACAAGACAATCACATATTAGTATATACAATTTAGAAATAATAATATATACAATGATAATATTGTGTATACATTTGATCATAATATTCATGACTATGAAATATAATCCATCGTAGTTTAGAGAAGGATATTTTTAGTAATATGACTATGTTATTTTATATATAAATAGAAAATAAATAAATGAATTATTGAAATAAGCATGAAATTTCTTAATCTAATAAAACATTTTACATGCCAAAAAGATGAACTAAAATATGAGAAAAACAATTCATACTTGTCACTCAAAATTTTAAGGAAAAAACATTTCAAATTTCCAATATCATGAAAAAATTTAATAAATCACAATTTATTATCACTATTTTCAAATATGCCTAATTTGATGATGCATTCAAATAGTTTTTTACAATGCTTTCCAAACAATAGTGAGAATAAGTGTTTGATATTTCCATGTTTTCTTTGGTTTCCAAGCATAGATTATATTATACATAAGAATGGATGGTAAAGAGGAATATATTGGGTTTGGCTTTTACTTATTTTCCAAAAACCCTAAATAATTTTCTACTTCTCTATATTTTTTCTTGCATAAACTAGGATGAACCAAGTTATTTTAACACTATGTTATAGATCTTCATTTATTTTTAGTATCTCAATATTAGTTTCATCTCTAACAACTCATATTTTTTATTTCACTCTTTTAGAATCATGCGGTCCAAAAAACATAATTTTTCCTTATGTAGATCTTGAACTAGATTTAAAAAATGGCTTTTTATTCTTGGACGAACATATATATCTATTCTTGCCACATAAAAATTAGGTGCCCTATCATGAACCATTTTGTGTATATATCTATGTCTAGGTATTTTGTGGTGAGTTCTAGGTTAGAAATCTCTGGTATATTAAACTTCATAAAGTAAGATGCCTTCCTTCATTGTGTCACGGATATTTTGGAAGTAATATGCTACATCCTTACACTTACTCTTTCTAGTCAAACAAAATTCATTAATTTATTTTACATACTTGAACATGTTATATTTAATTTATTTTTATTTCTTTTTTCTAATTCTATCTAAGTCTTTGACAACAATGATTCTTGTTAATTTTCTAAACTTTTAAAGTCTTTCAAAAATATTCTCATAGGATTACCATATGGAACGTTTGTCTCACCAATTTATTTTGTTCCCCATTATTTAATTGGGGACAAGGGTGGGCAAGGTGGTGGGGTGGGGTAGGGATCAATTTATATATTTTTAGAGTTTTTAAAAGGCATAATGGTTTGGCCTTTATCTTAGCATAGAATAAAATATTTGCCTCTTATCAATATTATTGTTTCCTTACTTCCCTTTAACTAGTAATTATTAATAAAGTTTTTAAAATTAGTTTTTTATTTAATAAATATGGCATGAAGTTTCTTATATTTTCACATCCTATAAGTGTCTATCATATCTGCCACACTCCATACATTTTTTGTTTCTGTACATTCAAATATGTTTCCAAATTTGTCATCGATATTCTCATGGGTATATCTTATAATAAGAAAACCAACCTCAACCTCGACATCAAGTAAGATACATTCATAAACAAGGATAAATAAAGAATAGAACACAAACCTATATAAAATACATGATTTTATGTAATTCAAAAACTCATATAATTACATTTAGTTCCATATAATGTCAGATATTTTTTTCATAATAATATAAATCTATAATTTATAATATATTTATTGAGAGATGCATATATGATCATGGAATGAGGGTAAATTACCACCACATTATGTAAAACAATATAAAATGGCCTTTCTAGTATCTCAAAAGTGTTGCATTCATTTAAAATGATTATAACATGTCACATGTAGTCATTTTTATAAGACTTATTAGGTATATGAAAAAAATTTGATTAATCCTTTGATAATTATCACATTAAATATAGTGGAAATGAAACTATACTTGGTATCCATTGGTATCTCCTAAGTGATATATTAGTATTATCCCATGTATATTATTAAAAAAAATCTTAACACAACACATTTATTTTTTCTATATACTTATCTTTCAAATGATACCCTAATTTTAATCAAAATGATTATGGTTCCATTACACCATCTTTTAATAATATAGAAGGAATAAATCTAATTATTTTATTAAGAGACACTAGAAATAATAAATGAAGTGGATGTGTTATTAATACATGTTGTTTGATGATATTCAAGGCATACTATGACTGTATGGATTGAGAAAATATTTTATATTAAGACACTAAATGTGGTACAATTATAATTTATTTGATAATTTATAAGGGGTAATGTAAATGTATCTTGACAAACACATAACAAGATAAAGGGGACTAGTTGGGACTAATTTTTTAGAAATAATCACAATCGATAAATTAATTATTATGGAAATGGAAGATGTAATAATGAAACATTATATATGTATTTTTTTAAACATAAATTTTAAATAAAAATTGTGAATGAAGTACTTGTTCTTATTATCACCGTAATAGTTGTCAAGTTGAAGGTATAGCCTAGAACGAAGTTTTTTGAAGGAATCAATAGAGTGTGCTTCATATATTTATTTATTGAATTCAAGGTAGAAGTTATTAGATAAACATGTATCATATAATGGATATTTTGAAGATATAAGTTTATATAGTAAATATCCATATGTATCTGCAATCATTATTTCCATATCCTTCAAGCACTTATTTAATGAGGTGATAGTAAAGTTAGAACCTACAATAACATATGGTAAAATAATTCCATATCCACATGTACCATAACCATGTGTGATAATTACTACCATTGAAAACTCTACTATTCTATCGGTAATTACATTACTTTTTGTCAGTGTCCTTGGCACAATTATTTTTTGGCATTCTACCTTTTCATGAATGACACTAAGGAATTCTTGAGGTTACTACTCAAACATTAATTTGTGTGCAAAGTGTTTTCATTACATAAATTATTTGATGTGAGTGCATCATCAATTCTTTATCGATGTGCTCTACTTGATTTCTAGATAGGGATCAATAGTATTTTTTATTGAGTTAAATAAAAAAATTCTACACCTAGTAAAATCATTAGACTCTGAAATGGTAAATTCTCCACATGTTATTGAATTTGGGATGGTATATTAGCTCATATTTCATATCCACTAATTGTTCATTGATGTGGCACCTCATAAATTATTAAGTGAAAGATGATGGAAGATGTCAAACATTTCCTTGTGCACCATATATATCTATCTGGCATGTAAGTCTTGTATAAACATCTAAAAAATCATCCATATTTTGGTTAGATAAATCTTTACCTATCATTGAACTCTTTTATGGATTTTTTTGAAACTGCCCTCCATGGAATACAATTTGTTCCCAATTTTTGTGACAAATTTGAATGTCAAAAAAAATTTTATCTTCAATCAATCTGATGGTTATTTCTCTCATAGATTTTATCGTAAATCTACCCACACTTATCTCTATCTGCATGTGGATTCCCATGACTGTCCCCCTCAGAAATTAGGTGTCCTAAAAACCATTGCTACAAGAGAATTCAAAAATTGTGATGATGAAAACTTAGAGTATGAGATCCTACACCATTATAAAGTGTTTAAGTTGAATGGGTATAAAAGTGAACAAATTAATAGGGATTTCAATTCTAACAAGAATTCCCTAGTGAGACCCAAGAGTTTGAAAGTTATTGAGAACAAACCTACTGCTTTCCTCCCCTTTATAGAAGGCATCTTTAATAAAATTACAAATATTTTAAAAAGAACCAACATCCATACTACTTTCTTTCCCCACAAATAATTGAAAAGTATGGTCAAATATTCCAAAGATAAATTAGGTTCAAATCTGAGAAGCAAGGTGTGTAAAATTGACTTTTCTTATGGAGTATCATATATTGGTGAGATAGGGTGATACATCAAGACTAGGATCAATGAACATGTGGTAGACATAAACAAAAAGAGGTTGGTCAAGTCTTCCCTAGTAGAACACTCCTTCAAGATGAGTCGTCATATGTATACTGAAGAGACTGTAGTTATTGCCATGGAGAAAAATTTATTTAAATGTCATCTTATAGAGGCCATTCCAATTTGTAATTATAATAAAAACCTCAACCATGATAGTCGTCATGAGTTAAACCAAACTTAGAAGCCTATCTTAAACATAATCCCTCATTTATTTTTATCCTAGATAACCACCCTTACCCCCACCCCTTATCTTCTTTTTCTTTCTCTTTTTCTAGTTTTCCTACTTATTTGTTTTCCCCACCATTTGCCCCACTCTAACCCCCTCCCCCCTCAGCCAAACCCCCTTGTACTATTTTTGTAACCTCCATTTTTATCTCTCCTTTTTGAATTTATTATCTATAACTTTATGTTTTTTTCCTACTTTCAGGTTTTGTTTGATATATCATAATTTTTGGGTTTTTTATTGTGCAAATAAATTATAATTATTAATCTACAATACGAAAATTTATATGTAACAATCTATAATTTTCATTTTACGTTTTAGATTCATAACTTTTAATTCAAAATTTACTAGGTGTAGTATTTATTTCTTATTTTAATTTCATTTTTGCGTTAGTCTTATTCATAATCAAAATTGACATTGTTAATTTATAAATTTATTGAGGCCATTTCAATTTGTAATTATGATAAAAAAACCAACTGTGATGGTGGTCATGAGTTGAACCAAACCTAGAAACCTATCTTAAACTTAATCCCTCCTTGTTCATTTTTATCCTAGCTAACCGCGCTTACCCCCACCCCTTATCTTCTTTTTATTTTTATTTTTATAGTTTTCCTAATTGTTTATTTTCCCCACCCTTTCCCCACTCTGACCCCCTCCCCCCTCATCCAAACCCCCTTTTACTATTTTTGTAACCTCCTCCATTTTTATCTCTCCTTTTTGAATTTACTATCTATAACTTTCAGGTTTTTTTACTACTTTTAGGTTTTATTTGATATATCACAATTTTTTTGTTTTTTGTTGTGTAAATAAATTATAACTATTAATCTATAATATGCAAATTTAGATTTAACAATCTATAATTTTCATTTTACATTTTAGATTCATAACTTTTAATTCAAAATTTACTTGGTGTAGTATTTATTATTTACTTTAATTTCATTTTTGTGTTAATCTTATTCATAATCTAAATTGGCATTATTATTTTATAACTTTATTTAGGCCATTTCAATTTTTAAGTATGATGAAACCTCAACTATGATAGTGGTCTTGAGTTAAACCAAACCTTGAAACCTATCTTAAACTTAATCCCTCCTCGTTTATTTGTATCCTAGCTAAACGCCCTTACCCCCACCACTTATCTTTTTTTTCTTTTTAATTTTGTAGTTTTCCTACTTTTTTATTTTCCCCACACTTTCCCCATTCTAACCCCTTCCCCCCTCTTCCAAACCCCATTGTACTATTTATGTAACCTCCTCCATTTTTATCTCTCCTTTTTGAATTTACTATATATAACATTAAGTTTTTTTTTACTACTTTCAAGTTTTGTTTGATATATCAAAAATTTTGGGTTTTTTATTATGCAATTCAATTATAATTATTAATTTAAAATATGAAAATTTAGATTTAATAATCTATAGTTTTCATTTTACAGTTAGATTCATAACTTTTAATTCAAAATTAACTAGGTGTAGTATTTATTTATTATTTTAATTTCATTTTTGTGTTAGTCTTATTAATAGTCAAAATTGGCATTGTTAATTTATAACTTTATTTAGGCCATTTAAATTTGTAAGTATGATAAAAAACTCAACTGTGATGGTGGTCATGAGTTAAACCAAACCTAGAAACCTATCTTAAACTTAATCCCTCCTCAATTTTTTTTATCCTAGCTAACCGCCCTTACCCTCACCCCTTATCTTCTTTTTCTTTTTCTTTTTCTAGTTTTCCTACTTGTTTATTTTCTCCACCCTTTCCCCACTCTTACCCCCTTCCCCATTGTACAAACCCCCTTGTACTATTTCCATAACCTCCTCCATTTGTATCTCTCCTTTTTGAATTTACTATCTATAACTTTCAAGGTTTTTTACTGCTTTCAGGTTTTGTTTGATATATCCCAATTTATGGATTCTTTGTTGTGCAGTTCAATTATAATTATTAATCTACAATATGCAAATTTAGATTTAAAAATCTATAATTTTCATTTTACATTTTACATTTTAGATTCATAACTTTTAATTCAAAATTTACTTGGTGTAGTATTTATTTATTATTTTAATTTCATTTTTGTGTGAATCTTATTCATAATCAAAATTGGCTCTATTAATTTATAACTTTATTATATGTTATTTTATATATTAATTTAATTTTACAATTTATAAATTAATTATTTGTAATTGATAATTTATTTAGGTTTATATACATGACTTATAAGTTATAGTTTGGTCGGTATAATTTGTAACTTATATTAACAATTATAAAATTAACATAATTAAAAACATTTATAATCTTGTATAAAATTTTTACTTCTTAATGATTCATATTTATTACTTTTTAATATTAATTTTAATTTATTAATGGGGTAATTATTTTTGTTTGATTTGTATTTTTTTTATTTTTTTTATTTTTTTGTTTTATTTATAATTTATAATTTTTTATCTCTCTTTTCTTTGTGTTCTTTTCCTCCCCTACTTTTTGACACACAATGACATCACTAAACTTTATTATTGTATATATAAAGGAACAACTTGGTTTTCAATATCAAGCAATTTTTTTTTAGACACTGATGATGGTTCATGGAGTGTGAAATGAAAAGTTAGTCCAAAAAACTCTTACATAGTTTTATCCATAAAAATTCATTAATCTAACTAATGGACTATGTAAATATTACCTCACTAATTCAATCATATATTTTAAGCCAAGACTTCAAATGAATATCAATACCTTGAAAATCCATAGTAGTTTTTCTATTAAACAAATTGGTAGAAATGGAATCCAAGACATGTTCCTTCTTATCTGTTGTGGTAGAATGAAGAAATATTATCCTTGCTGATTTTATCATTTCAAATGACATAGTGATTTAAGACATATTTTAACACAACATTTCTTAGCATACACCTTTATAATATCACTATTTATGTATGCATCAAATTATAATTGGATAAGTGAAGATTTGGCTATAATCATTTTCTACCATAATACTTATAGGCATAGCTTAATTTTTTTGGATGCCTCTTCTCTAAGAGTTTCATGCAAGCAATGACTTCATTAGACACTACTTCTCAAACATTTACAATTTATTTATCCTTTGGCTTCATGTATGGTATATTTATTTCTTTACCTGCAATGTCTATTATGTTGTTGAAAAGCCATATAATGATAGATGGCATAGTTAATTCTATGTTGTAAGTCTCACATTGTTGTAGAATATGACTTATGTAAATTCCCAATTCATTTTATACCATTGCGAGTAGAATACAACCAAAAACCTCTCTTGGATGTGAAAATTAAATATTACCATAATCAATTCTCTTATGTCTTATAAGAATTATCCATTTATGCAAAAAATGTAACCTTTTTCCAATAAACTCATTTTTCAGGCTATGAAATATTGTTAGATCATAGATATAGTAAATGAACGAATCCAAGTAAGTAATTTATTGTTGAAATGGTTTTATATACATAATTAATCTAATTTTTTTTTGTCTTTCTTCCATGAGATACTCTATATAAATTTTTTCTATGAAGTGTTGTATCATTCTTGTGCTCCATATAGTAAAACTATCGACTCCATCCAAGTATCTAAAAAAGCTCTTAGAAATGGAAGTTGTAGAGTCATATAAAACTCTTTCGTTACATTAACACTTATACATCCAAAAGGTATTTTATCATTATGACATGGTGAAGTGGTAGTTTTGGATTCCAAAGAGTCAACATTTGCATCTGTAATTTTTTGTATTCTTCCTTCACTAGTGATCTTTCCATTATTTATGAAAGACATAAAGTCTCCACATTTAAAATCCATCGATTCATGATTTTTTTGTCTATATATTTTTGAAAGAAATGTGAGATTCTTGATCATATTAATTATAAAATTAGTTCAGTGTATACCTATATGTAGGAGATAGAACTTTATTTATACCATAACATAAGCATGGATATTTTTTAAACCTAAAAATATTAAAAAGTTAATTTATAACACATATTTTTTAATTACATTACTTAAAACAAAATCAAGGATATATCACATAAATTATATATATGTATATATGTATGTATGTTTACATGCATGCATGCATGCATACATGCATGCATGCATGTGTGTGTGTGTGTGTGTGTGTGTGTGTGTGTGTGTGTGTGTGTGTGTGTGTGTGTGTGTGTGTGTGTGTGTGTGTGTGTGTGTGTGTGTGTGTGTGTGTGTGTGTGTGTGTGTGTGTGTGTGTGTGTGTGTGTGTGTGTGTGTGTGTGTGTGTGTGTGTGTGTGTGTGTGTGTGTGTGTGTGTGAGTGAGTGAGTGATTGAATAGATAAAATAATATCTTTGATTATCATCTGTAGTTTACATATGTCCTCACTTGACCTAGGTGATAAATCCCCCAAGGTTAAATATGATTCCCAATTTAGGTTCCATATAAAAAATGCACACTTTAAAATGTATGTGTGTGTGTGTGTGCACGTGTGCATGTGTGAACGTGTATGTGTGTGTGTCTATTATTATTTATTTTAGATGTAATTATTATTAAATATAATAGAAAGTTTGGGTTCCTTGTCAAAAAATATAAATTCAAAATTAAAAGATAATCAAAATAGATTTTGTATAAACAATTTATCGATATGTAAAATTATAGCTTTAATTATCATACACTTCCTACTTAAATACTCATTTCTCCTTAGTGATAACTTCTCCAAGATTAAATACAATTCCAAATTTTTTTTTCTTATAAAAAAATACAAATTGAAAAATTGTCACTCAAAATAGAGTCCTTATGAGGTAGTTATGAAATTAACTTGGTAAATACCTTGTAAGTTATCTACATTCTAAGGGGTTTATATATGGATATGTTTTGGAAACATAATTTAGAGATGTTATAGTTTTTAATAGATATCATGAAGTTATTACTATTTTCTTAGTGAAGGTGATGGATTTGAGGACCAAGGTATCTCTCAAGAGATACCCTAAGAGGTATCTCTCGAGATACCTTGAGAGGTATATCTTTAGTGATACCTTTAGAAGTTTTTATATGGTTCATAAAGCTTAATAGATTTACTATTTACTTGTTTATGGTGTTGGATTTGAGGTCAATGTTGTATTCATGGATACCTTAAGGCATTTCTCTTGGATCATACTTTATGTGGGTTATTATTATTATTATTATTATTATTATTATTTATTTTTTTATTTTTTTTAAAATGCGATATAATATGCCATCTCTAAATTCGTATCAATTTAGTAAAGAGTAATTAATCACAAATTTCTATTTTATTGTTGATAGTGATTAATATGAGGCCAAGGTATCTTTTAAGAGATATGTTGAGGTATCTTTTAAGAAATACCTTGAGAGATATATCTTGGGTATAATAGGTATTTTTTGAGAGATACATTGTGAAAGATACCTATAGAAGTATAATTTGATATGATAGGTGCATTTGGAAAACATATAATTTAGATATAAGAGGTAATTGCTAGGAGATTCTTTAAATGAATTACTTTTTTATATTAATGGTAATTTATTTGAGGGACAATTTATGTCTTTTATCATACCTTGATAGATGTTTCATATAAAAACCTCTCAAGGCATTTTATGCAATTAGAATGCATCTTTTCTATAAATCAATCCTAACTTGAAGCGGATAGATCATACAATGCACTTTCAATTCAGGACATATTTTTTAATTAAAAAAATGACCAATAAGGGGATCTATTAGACCTGTTTTAGGGATATCTTACAATAATATAGCATGATAAGGAAGGTTCCAAATCCTCCAATCTAACACAATCATTCAATAAACCTAAGGGGGTCCTAAGCTTTGATATTTCACCTAAACTAATAAAAAAAAATTAAACCTAATCTAGTGATCACCAAAGTTTGTGGCACAACACGAGAGGTTAGTAAATAATAAAAACATGTATAGGAAAAACTCAATTTAGCTATGTATGAGTAAGACCCTAATACATGTAATATGAATAGTAATATTATTCAAATACAATACTTATGCTACTTCTATCTACAAAAGAGAGGACCAAAGTTAGAGAATACTTACCTAAATGATGAGCCCATCAAGACTCAATATCTCCCTTAGATAAAAGGGATTTCAAGAGGTTGTTTTGATCTATAAGTATCATCTAGAAAGGCCAAAGCATTCAAGACTTATCCACAACACTAGATCTTCTAAGTAGAATCCATAAGATACGACTCCTCAAGTAGAATGGTGGAAGAGAAAACTGTGAAGAAGAGAAAGAAAATAATAAATATTGATTGAATCTTGAAGTAATGAAAAAATTATCTTGTATTTATAGGTGGATTTGATCCTAAATCCTTCAAAAGTATCAACCAATAGGGTGAATCTAGTTGACCTAGCATAATTTTGGACAATTATAAAATAAATCATGAGCTATGTTGGCCAAAGGCCAAACTAGTTCTTATCTGAAAATCACCTAAAATTGTATGATGTTGACTTAGTAAAACTAGTAAAGTCGATTAACAAAAGGGTAATAAGGTGAGGAAAAGAGGGATGGAAAGTGGAAAATGACTAGAGGAGTATGCAAAGGAGGAGTATTATCTTAGGGAATGATTTTAGGAGTTGGTTGGATTGGTAATAATTTTTAAATAAGTCACAATAATCTTATGAAGCACAAATGTTTTACCTACCCCTTTCCTAGTGCACCCTTTAAGGCATGCACTCAAAGGGATAGAGTCTCAATGGGTTCCTGCAAGATTTAAAGATTTAGTAGTTGATAATATTGTAATATATTATGTATATAAATATGCCCCACTCGAATGTCATTATGTTTTACTAAGGTTAAATAGGGTATGATAATTATTCAAAGAACATAAGAATAAATAATGATGATGCTAAAAATGTGGTAGTATTTTAAAGCATAAAATAATTGAAAGTAAATGATTGAAAGGCAAATAACTAGAAAGTAAATATTTTGCGTACTTTGACTTACCTTTATCACTAAATCTTTTTATTCTATTTTGTTAGTTTATATTTTATAGGGTAAAAATAATGATTTCAATAAACCCAAGAATACATAACTAAAGAGCAAAAAAATGTAGGAAAGCTAAGATAACCAGTGGTATGTGAATGGAATGCACTTTGGAATTTGGCAAGCTAGGGTGACAAGTGCTATGTTAAACCAAATTACCATGTCAAAAACAAGAGTAAATTCAGTAGCCAAAAATCCAAGGCTACTAAAGACCAACAAACTCAAACAAGTAAACCTCAAGCAAGAAGGGAAAACTCACCAAATCAAATTAGGGATACATGTCAAAAGGAATGGTAATAAAAAAATTAATGTAAAAAAATAATAATCCTTACATAAAAAAATATGGACAAGTGAAAAAAAATGGTAAAGTAACATTGATGAGTGAGAAGTAACAATCCTTATCTCACTCAACAATGAAAAAAATGTGCATAAAAGGGAAATCAATATTCATTAATGAGAAGTAACAAGCCAATCTCACTCAACAATGGAAAAAGGGTACATACTAAACTATCTACAATAGAATGGTAGTACAATAAATGACAAATGGTAAGAGAAAAATAAAACAAGTCTATAAAAGTAAATTGATGGTATAAAGATAGTAATTGTGATTTCTCAAACATGTTGTTTTTCTCTAAGGATAGATAAAACTAAAATAAATTAGTGCTAGCATGTTTTTAAGAAGTGAGGAAAAAGGAATTATAGAAGAGGGAAAATAGATTTGGAATCATAATTTGTCTATCAAAGGGGGAAATGAAATGGGTGTAGCGGAGAATGAAGGAAAAACCAAGGTTGAGGAACTCTTTATCAAAGTCAAGACACTCAAATTAGGTTTGTAAAAACAAGAGGAATTTTGACATTAAGGGATTTGAATAACTTCTCTCATCCACACAAGTCTTAAGTAAACAAATAAAGTATATAGATCATCATATGAAGGCTATATTCATGAAAAGTAAAATGGACCTACCTTCCCACAATGTGTTCCCCATTCCTTAGGACCCCTTACAGAGTCATCAAGCTACTGTGAATTTTGGGTACTTGCATGAGAAATTAATTATAACCATAGAGTTTATTAAATTCACCTCTTCCAATATAATGTCCTACCAAACCTCAATGGACCTCAGATCTATGTGATTCCAACTCTAATGTTTGATTTTTATTAGAAATAGGATATGTGCTTGTATTCACATATTTTGGTGTGATTTTGAATTTTGATATTTGTAAGTTGTCTTTTGTATATCACTACCTTTTTTCAAATGATTTGGATTTTAGCTTTCTTGATAGCCATTTTTTTTATTCCTCCTCCATATGGATTTGTAAAACCAAACATGGGTGTTAAATATGACTTTCATTTTAATACTTGGGACTTGGTTTCTAATAGAGAAAGATTCAAAGATTATGGGGTCTAAGTGTCTCATAAATGTAGGTGAAATAAAAGTGCTATCTTGAATTCAAACTTTTTTTATCCAATGTGGAGTGAAAGGAATGGAAAATCAAGAGGAATAACAAATGTAATAATTCTAATTACTTCAAATCACAAAAAATTTGATAAAGGAAAAAAAGGGATACAATGATAGTAAAGTGTGATTCTTTATCATAAGAATGAGGTAAATAAAGGACAACATGCTAACAAATATTATTGTGCAAATTCCATCTAATAAAATAATTAAAAGATAATGTTAAGAGCAGGGATCAAGAACTTGTAACCATTTTTAAACATAATATAGAAAAGGAATGATAGGATGGTAATTTTATGAGGAAGGCCATGTCCTATCAATGATCTTACATTACAACTCATAAAATAAAACCAATGAGTGTTCCAAAAAAAAATTGAAAACAAATTAGGTATGAAAAACATGGTATTTTTTGGAGAGGGCCAGGTCCTATCCATGGTCTTAACTAAAACTCATAAAACATAAATAAAGTAAAGATAAAAAAGGCTATGGTACATCATGAGGATGATCAGGTCATGTGCTTGATTTTATAATGTAACTCATAAGATAAAGGGGAAATAAATAGACTAAAAAGGACGGACTAAAATTTTATAAAAAGAGGGAACTAATATAGAGGGAGAGACCCATGTAAGTTACATGCAAAAAGTGTTAGATAGATAGCATATAGAAAACATGAAAAAAAAGGATCCTACACTAACATATATATCAAGGATGAACATGTGAGAGACAAGCTTGTGTATCATAAGGTTTCTTGGATTTGAATTAGTTCAATATCATGTAATGGAGAATATGAGTGGGAATCACAAGATGCCCTGAAGTATAATTGGATGTAGGGATGGGCATTGTAATATGACAAAAATTTAGAAATGATATGTGGGTGGGAATCACAAGATAACCCAAAGGATAGATAAATGTGTGAATGGGCATCACAATATACCCCACAAGATAAAAAGAGAAAGAAAACAAAATAAAGAAAAATAATCAAGGAGAGCCCCATTTAGTGTCTAAATGGATTCAAGTTGTCCAAGATAATTTTTATAGGGGATATGATGCTTGAGGAAAGAAAGAGGATGCTAGTCAATAAGAGTGGTAGGAAAAGACAAAGAACTAAGTCAAATAAATATAGAGCTAAGTTATATAAACAAGGAAGGCAAAAAGATGTATAGAGTCAACTGGGTCAGCCTAGTATAGAGAACAGGGTTTAAAAACTATACAAAGTCAACTAGGTTGACCTAGCATATAAAATAGGGGGTGTCAAAGTGTATAGGGTCAACTAGGTCAACCTAGTATAGTAGATAGGGAAAAAAAAACATTTAAGAGACCGTGTCAATAGAAATGACTATGTATTTACACAAGATTAATTTTGCAAGTACTTTAGGCAAACAAGAAATTAAAAGAAATACACAATCAAATGGATCAATGAGGTTGATTGAATTGAGGCACACAACATAAAAACTTGCACTAATGCTTGATAATGTAAATTTTTACAATACAACATATAATTGATCAAAGATAAATAAATCAACTTAGAAAGTAAAAAGTAACTAAGTGGTGAAGCTGAATGTTGTTATATTATAAGTGTATACTTTTAGATGTTGTAAGAAGTTGGCTGAAAGTAAGGAAATAGAAAGTAATCTAAGGATGGTTTCAAGATGTTTGTGTTGAATGGGATCTATATTAGAAATGGTACTAAGTTGGTATTGGGGCTGACTCCCTCACTTCACACACTACAATGATAATGATATATGGTGCTTATCCAAAATATACCATTAAACACATGTTTATACTTGGCCAAAAAACCAAGTTGGCTTCCCCCTTGGTGATGAAATCAAATTAGGTTAGACTTGGGTTGATAATTATTAAAATCTATTTTAATATTTTGTGATTTGTTAGTGTGTGCAGAAAAGAGAAATTAATGAAACTAAATAGTATACTAAAAACCACTTAGTTATACTATGTGATACATTCTAAGCATGCAAGCAACAAAAAATTAAAGTGTGAACTAATTACTATTATATAAGTGTTAATTATAAAGTTTAAACATAGTATAATGTTATTGTAGTAGATAGTGTAAGCAAAAAATATATAATAGTGTCGAGAATATCACCTCTATACTACAAAAGAAAATGTTTGAAAATGAACTATGTCAATAGGTTCAACCTACATTCTAGATAGAACACATAATATAGAACTACATCAATAGGGTTGCCATAGTTGATTGTATAAGGGTAGTTTCACAGACTATAAACTATAAAAAAATAGGACTGTAAAGAAAGAGAGAATGAGAGAAAGGAATCTTGGTGGGTTGGAAGATGTAGATAAATGAGATTACTACTGAATAACCTTGATTTATACTTTAAAATTTTGAAAACCATGTTGATTGGGTTAACCTTGCTTTGCATATACTTGTTATTGAAAGCCTAAAAATATACAAGGTTGATTGGGTCAACCTAGTATGTTGAACTGGATGCTTGAAAGTCTATAGGGTTGACTAGGTTGACCTAGTAGTCTAAACTAGATGTCTGAAAGTATGAAAACCTATACTATGTCGACTATCTTGACCTAGTAGCATGAACATAGCAAAGAACCTGGATAGATAGAATAAAGTGTTATGGATGTGATGGTGTGTTAAACATATGCATATAAATTAGTACTATGTTGATACAATTGACCCATTATTATGAATATATGATAATAAAAATGATGAAATAATGAAATAAGTGAAACAAAACCCATAAGGATTATATTCACACTCAGCTCACTAGAATACACCTAATTAGGTTATCTATTATCACAATACACCATGCTAAGGAGGGTTCCAATCCTCCAATCTAACACAATCATGCAATAACCCTAAGGGGGTCTTGAGTTTTGATATGTCACCTAAACTAATAACAAATAAAGTAACTCTAATCTAGTGCTCACCAAAGCTTGTGGCCCAACAAGAGGGGTTAGTACACAATCAAAACATGTGTAGGAGAGTCTCATATAAGCTAAGTGTGATTAAGACCCTAATACATGGAAAATGAAGAGTAATATTATTTAAAGCTAGTAATTATGCTACTTCTATCTTCTAAATATAGGAGCAAAGTTAGAGAATACTTACCTGAATGATGAACTCATCAAGATTCAATCTCTCCCTTGGCCAAAGGGGGTTCACAAGAGGTTGTTTCAGTTTGTAAGGATCACTAAGAAAGGCCAAAATATCCAAGACTTATCCACAAGACTAGATTCTCTACGTATAAACCCTAATGTAAAATTCATCAAGTAGAATGGTGGAAGATCAAATTTTAAAGAAGTGCAAGTGAATAATAAATCTTGATTGTCTCTTGAAATAATGATGAAATTATCCTAAATTTAAAGGTGGATTTTAACCTAAACCCTTGCAAAAATATTGGCTGACAGTGTCATCCCAGTTGACCTAACAAAATTTCAAATAATTATTCACTAGATCATGAGCTAGGTTAGCCATAGACCAAACTAGTTCCTAAGTGAAAATCACCTTAAAATATATAGGGTCAACCCAGTCAACCTAGTATATCTGACTAACAAAAAGGGATTAAGTTGAAGAATAAGAGGGATGATAAGTCGAAATAGACTAGAGAAGTGTGCAAAGGAGGAGTAATAGCTTAGGGAATGATTTTAGGAACTGGTTCAATTGGTAATAATGTGGAAATAAGGGAAATTTTTTTATAAAGCACCAATGGTCTTATCACCCCTTCCCGGTGTACCCATTAAGGTGTGTACTCATATAGATTGAGTCTCGATGGGTTCCTATAAGAAGTAAAGCATCATTATTTCATAAAATTTTAAAATATTATGTGTATACATGTATCACACAAGATTGACTTTGGCCCAAATACATTACCATCAACAAGGAAAATGTAGTACCTTTAAGTATCACCCAAAATACACATCTCAAGGTGTCGCACAAGTTACATTGGTCCTAAAATTAGATATCAACAAGAAAAAATTAAAACATTCCAAGCTATATCCAATAAGATTACTTTAAGGTATTACAAGGACATTTAATGTATCTCTTAGGATATGCCTTGAAGGTATTATATGGACCTTAGAGGTATCTCATATACTATACCTTAAAGTTATTTCAAGGACCTTCTAGTTATCTTCGAAGACCCTCAAGTTATCTCATGCGAGGTACCTTGAAGGTGTTACAATTAAAGGTGTCAGAAAGAGGTCCTTATAATACCTTCAAGGTTTATTCTAAGATATACCTTGAACTTAATACAAGGACCTTTTTAGAATACCTTAAATTATAACATCTTCATGTTACCTCATATGAGATACCTTGAAGGTATTACAAGGAACTATGTATATTTGAAGGTATCTCCTAGGAGATACCTTGGAATTATTACTATGACCTATAAAGAGATACCTAGAGGGTATTACAAGCATATTCAATCTATATCCTAAAACCTTTTAATATCTTCAAGGTATCTCATAGGTTCCTTGTAATATCTTCTAGGTATCCTAGGATATAAATTGATGGTATCTTCT
>JARHVA010008369.1:57500-105000 GCA_037957365.1 Torreya grandis | reverse complement strand
TTTAATACATGACATGATCTTAATTTTAAAATGAAACCCTACATATCCTAGTCTTGATCATATATTATGTTGATTTCTAATTGGTTCTTGCATCTTTATATTTTGTATTCAAAACATTAAATGATTTACAATGTTTTTTTTGTTACTTATGTGAATAGATGATGCACATTATAATTTTTATTTATTTATTATTTTATCATAAAATTCATGATGACATTTGTATAGGTGCATAATATGGTATCTTCATGTGTATTATTTTTATTTATTCTCTATAATATTCACATGTGCACAATATGGTATCTTAATATATACTTTTTAATTTATTTTACATAATATAACTAGAAAGGTTTGATATATTGGTTATTAATATGGAAAATATGGATTTTAGGTGAGAATATGGTGATGCTTAACTTTTATCCAAGGTGGTAAAATAACACAAGTTTTTGTTAGGAATTTTTATAATGATTTAGTTTCTGAAGTGTGAATAAAAGTGCACAAATGGTGACCTAGTCATTATGTATCCATGTTATCCCCACTTATCTAGTTGACCTACAACTTATTATTAAGATTAAATATCCCACAGCCTAAAATTTGGATTGAACATAAGATTAAAATAATTTAATTCAATGTTGATCAATATATAATTAAAAACTATCATTTTTCTAACATCATAGTTAAAAATGTCAAAAGCCTTTTAAATTAGCTTTGAAAAAACATTAATTTATTTGATATCAAAGTTAATATCTTTGGATATTTGTTTCAATATAACTCAAAGGTTGGAAAAATCATGTCCCTAATATATCCTAAGATCTAGACCCAATGTCCCACCTCATCATTGAAGCCTACGTATCTACTCTTCATAATAAGATTAGGATGTAGTTATCAACTACAACTTGTGAAGATTATTCTCTATAATACATAATCAAATATATTTTTTGCATAAAAGTCCAATAATGGAGGGACTAACATAAATCCAATGAATTTTTATAAGCTATATACGTTTATGAAATAAGATTAGATATACACTCATGACAATCTCTATCACCTTGACTTTTTAAGGTGTGAAAACATACCCAAGGGTACTAAAATTACATTTTAAAATTGATTAAGATAATTATGACCATGATTATTTAAATACAAATATAATTCTCAATAATTCTCCCATTAAAACAACTGGCATCTAACACACATTTGTTGAGATAGGTAATATCGAACATAATCACCATGTTATTATTCATTACCATACTTATGAATATGACCACATGTATAGGGGTTGATATAAAAATGTATTTATGTTATTTTCTCTCATAACATTACACCAGTCATAGACATAGGAGTAGTACACACTAACAACATGATTAGCATATTCATAGGTAGAAATTCATATGTCTAATCTAATGAAGTCAATCTACTCATTTGGGAACATGCAGGTCAAATCCTTAACATTAATTATGTAGTGGAGTGTAGTAGTTTTCTCTCACATAATCGATACAAAAATAATAAATCATTTACCTATTATATCAAATAGCTCAAAATGTAAGGGTTTTGAGTACCAAATCACCATTGATTTATAAGGAGTTTAAACACCTTTAACATGCTGAAGGGTTATTAATTGTTTTACTTCAAGAAGAAAATGAAAATACATTTACAAGAACTCTAAATTGTATGTAAGGTTATGTTTTAGGTCTAAATATATCAATGGAGTCATGTTCATACTGTTTGACTATGTATACTTTTAATCCAAGTATTCTAATGTCCTTAAGTTTTGACATAGTAAAATAAATGTCCACTATGATTTTAAGTATGTATGACTAATAAGAGAGTATATTTACTTCAAAGTAACATAGAACACAAGTATTTAAATAATTGATACATTTTGTGAGAGAATCAAATGTGTTCTGAGAGTTGCCAACAAAGTTAATTTTAGAAGAAAATAATGTCTTTATTATAGTAATTACTTAAAATTATAACATATTGAATTGATAGAAAGTGTAAATGTGTTGTATATTATGAAGGTCACATGAAACTATAGTTTATATAATATAATGGTGTCTTTAAAACTGTAAGTCTTCTAAGTGCACAGATGAATTCATAATTGTTAATGCTTAATAACTATAAGTAGTATTTTAATGTAAATACAAGTTGTTCGGACCAACATACCCCCATTTTTATGATTCTAAAAAATAACGAGCATTGTAAATGTTTCAAAACATCTATACCTTGAATTGGATTTGGAAATGTCATTCTTTCTTAGAATTTGAAGATTGCCCACTTGAAAACGGAATGAATCCTTGCATGCTTAATTGTGATTAAGATTTATGGGCTAACCCTACTAATGGTTGTATTTTGATGATGAATTTTAGGTTCCATGGAAAATGGGAGGGTTCCCAAATAGAAAACCCTGTGATTTGAAATCAGAAAATAATGGGAGAAGTTTAATAGGAAATCATATATATATATATATATATATATATATATATATATATATATATATATATAAACCCCAAGTTTAATTTTATATTAAGGCTCGATGATGTTTATGACATGACCAAACCTTAATATAAAATCATCCCTAGACCTTTTTTATTTTTTCTCCCTTTGTTAACATCCTAGCCTTTGCCTAATTTTTATTCCATAGGCCTCTTTCATTTATAGCCAAGGATTTATTTTTATTTATCCTAGGCTTAAATCTTAAATGTCTTTGTGTTTATTAACATAAACACCATATTAAAATTGAAACCTTAGTCTAAATTGTTACACATATTGGGTCCTAACTTAATTATTTGATTTAATCACAAATGCAATGGATCTCAATTCCCTAGAGATATAATATAATGGTGTGAGATCACTTAGAAAGAACCATGCATCGACTTCACTTTCTATTAAAATGTTCTTACAAGATTTAATTTGATAGTGTCACTTCCATCATTTGATGCTTACGAGGATGTCTTTGATGTTAGCAAGATTGTCAAGTTGAACCTCATCCAAACTTTTACCTAAGTCCTAAGGGGATGACATTAATATTTTAACCTTAGGCTTAACATAATAAAAGTTAGCTCTAAGTTCATTATGTTTATTCACACAATTAACTTAGGACTAATCATTTGACTTAAGTCTATATGTGACCAATTAGTGACTTAAAATTCATGCACTATTGTAGATTCAATGATCTGCATTCACCCTCATATCTTGATCTAATGACATGAAGACAAAAGAGTCCCCAATAGTTCAAAGACAATCAACTTTGACCTCCTAGATCATAACCAATGGCCCTCATTACATCACCAATCTGATCTAATGACATGAATTCTTTGATCGACTAGCCCTAAGATGTGATCATATGGACTAAGGCCATAATTTCTATTTGAAGATTCATTGTCCTCATAAACACAATATGACCGTGGGACTCAAACTTGAGCCCTCACAAACTGAAATTCAAGACTAAATTTATTAATTTGATTCCCATCATTTAACGTATGCATGGATGTCTTTGACATTAGTAAGGCCATCAAATTAAAGCTCAGCTAAATTTTTAGCCTATGTAAGAGGGACAATTTTAAAACCCTTCATAAGGGAGCTTAGTTTATTGATATGGAAAACATAGCATAAAATACCTTAGCTTAAAATTTTTAGTGTTTATTAACATAAATAAACCTTAGGAATATATATTTTAGGCCTATGTTTTAATAGGACCGAAACTAATTAAGCCATGTGCATCTTGCAAGATCCAATGAACCACACTTGATTAGAGGTATTGATCCAATAGATATGAATGAAGGATGAATTTTTAATAGAACATGCCAAATCCTAATACCTCAACATGTGTGAAAACAATGTTAATTCTAACACCAAGCTCCAAATTCATATCTTGAAGAAGAAAAAATACACCACTTGGTGTAATTGAGTAATTCAAAATTTAAACAACCAATCAAACAAAACCTCTAAGATCTTCATAAATGGTTCATGCTTATATGGGGTCTTGATCCAATAGAGTGAAGATAAAATACTTGATATGAAAACCAATGGCTAGTTTTCAAAGGTTTTCTCATGTAGAGGGCCACGTAGGCACCAGGTAAGCACTAAATTACAAATCCAAAGATTTGGCACTCCCAAAAAGATAGAATTTACATAAATGAGGCTATCTATAAGATCTAAGGCATTAATGAATCTATGAAGTCTACCACCTTTAACATTAAATCTCCAAGAAACCCTAACAAAATAACATAAAGCCATAATTATTAACTATTGAGACATGATTACATTAAATGAGCTCAAATTTCATCTTGATCAAAGTAAAGCCAGTCATACACCTAACACAATTAAGTAATCATGGTAGTAGCAAGGAAATAATGAAGAGAAGAGGTAGAATTGTATGTATCTAAGGATAATGAGGGAAGACATTTTGGGGAAATATAATTGGACACTAGGGCACTCAATAATGGAATGAAGAATTGGCCTGAGATCTTCTTTATTGTCAAGGAAATGTAATGTCTATCTTTTATGAATAAATGATCAAAGCAACCAAGAGGAAAATTGATGACATAGTTTTAATTTAGATTTCGAGTCTTCACTGAGTAGCTATAAAACTAGACATACTCCATTGCATGGATATCCTTGCACCTATGTTTATCAATTATATAATTTATGTGATTGGATATTTATGGAAGGTGTGTCAAAAGGGATATCATACATTATCCTTATATATTTTTAGGGCTACTATAAACTTCCTAGGACTTATATAGACCTCCCCACCATCAAGGATTGAACAACCAAGCATAATTTGGACACTATTTTAAGACCCTGGTTAAACGAGGGAACCCACATATCTAGGAAACATAATGGGAAGATCCCTATTATACATTATAGGGAAGGCATAAGGATAATCATGAACCTATTGAATAGAGATTTATGGGTAGCCACCAAACCTATGTCGACCCTAAATGGGTTTCCTACATATATTTCATGGTGGAAGAGAAGATAAATCCACCTATTAGAGAAATGGCTAACATTCAATTGGTAAGATAATTATATGGCATAAAAAATAAGACTAGCCAATAATTCACAACGATGTCCTATCTTTTTCACTTATTGATGGCCTCTATGCATATGCTTGATATCAAGATTACCATATCCCATCATTATTTAAAATTATATATCCTTAAATATAGGGGTCACATGCAATTCAATTTTGAGTGTATATATCCTACTTTGGTTAATACTATCATATGGAACCCTATGCCCAGAGTGCACCTACTCATCAAGAAATATGTAAAGCCCTTGGGTGACATATGGTATTACTTAGATTGCACCATCATCAAGATGGACGGAGTCATGACTCAGCCATATAGATTGCCTGTCTATGTCACTATCAAATTGGTTGAATAGGAAATTACTTCCCAACTCCTCCAATGGATTGAAAATGTATGCAAAGAGAAGATCAAAAGAATTTTACATTCTTTTCCATTCTTGATTGGAAAAACCATGATCCATGGCTGAAAATAATTGGACATTATGTCCAGACATAGATATGCCTTCTATTTTCAAAATGATGACCTAAAGAAATGGGACACAAATAACAAAATTTTCCCCCATATTATCAAGCTAGTTAACCAAGGTGGCCTAAGAGCATATGGTTGGCACATATGACAATCTCTACACCAAGACTGCAAACTTTGAGGAAATGCTAGCCAAGTGTAGGTAATATGGCTTCAAACTTGAGCATAAATTTTAAAGAGAGTAGAAGATAACTATAAATTTTTTTCAAATGAACCCATTGAAATATATTATATTACCTTCAACCTCATGTGAACCTCCAAGACTACCACAACATCCATTACTCCAAATTCAAGGACCTAATGAGAGGAAATTGGAAAAAAGGTCAGGAGAAGGTCCATCATCAATTCCACCTCTGAAACAAACTTATCCAATAGATTAAATTGATATGGTATCCCAAAAATCATATGAAATAGTTGAATTATTATTCAAGGAGCTTATAGAGACCTATGGGTCAAATTGGGAAGATGAGGGAATTGAGGAAGCCACAGTTAAGGTGGTACAAGCTGAAGAAACCTAGGCAAGTGAGATGGAAAAGGGATAGGAAATAGCTTTGGATTTAATCTCTATCTTACAAAAGAAAAGGGAAGAAAAGATGGTCTTTGTTCTTAGGTCCAATAAAAGACCAAAAGTGTCATGGACCCATCCTACTAGTGAGGTAAACTTGAATAGTTATGAGTTCCCCATACATGGACCTATCATCCGTGACTAGCTCATATATGGAAAGTTCTAAAAGATTCCATCTTGGTAACATTAATTGGAACTTGATATCTCTACAAGAATTGATACCTATGATAATATTAAACCCTAGATTAGAGATCTCATGAAGAATCAGGAACAGAGGAGGATTGTTGAGGTAACTAAAGAGAGTGGCAAAGGAAATAAGGATCATGGAGCATTAAGTGGTATTATGATTGAGATCCTAGAGGTACCAAAATTATCTATACCAAAAACCATTGTGTTGTATAATATAGACATAGTTGGGTTGGAGAAAGTAACAACAAATTATTCCACTAGAGGCACTAAGGATTTTACCTTCCAAAAAGTGGAGCCTTTTGTGGGTATAACTCCTATACAAGGGAAAAAAATAGGGTATCACCCCATCCATCAAGATTAAATATAAATTTTGATTGAGGCCCAATCAATAATGAACTTAGTTGGGGTCAAGGGAATGAAACAAAGATTCATCAACCTAGAAAAGAAGAAGCAGGACTTAGAAGCACAGGCTACATTTTCAGTCCCTAAGGACATATTAAAGATGTTGAATAAGTCTCTTGACATATTTTAAGGATTGAAGACCATGAATCTTAGATTAAGTAACTTGACCCAAGAAGCTAAGATGGCATAGGTAGTAATCATTCAATGGTAGGACAACTAAATTGATCAATGTGCATACTACAAAAAAGATTTAAGATATCAAAATCATTAAATTGGGACATTTAAACATCCTCCTGGGAGTTCTAGTGGATAAAATAAAGGACCTAAGCACATAGTATAATAATGTCAACAATTTCATGAAGGAGGACAAGGACTTGATAGATCAAATGGTGAAACTCTTAGGGACCTTGTTGGTAAACTCCTCTCAACCCACTACCATGAGCCTGATAGATGATGAAGAAGTCAAGCAAAGAGTTAATTTATTCATCCAAAACATCAAAGAGAACCAAGGATAGTATATCAAGGATAATTAGAAAGTCCTTCACATCATTCTTACCTCAGGAAGTAAAATTTTAGAGGCACAATCCATCCAAGAACTCATGGCCAAAAGTGACAAAGAATTCAATACATTGATGGATCAAAAAGAGGATTGTTGGATGAAACATGTAGTAGATTTTGAGATGATTAAGGAATAACATACTAGGGTGAAGGACATCCTCAAGAAAATATAACCAAGAGGACCCACAAATGTAATATGAAAATAATATTCTTTTTTAATGCATATATGCTAGTCTATTAGCATACATTGGTTCTATTTGTCAAATTTGACATACGAGGTCATGCGTAGTGTAATATTTTTATGAAGGATAGTTGTCCTTGTCTTACATACAAATGATTCAATAAGTTAACTGGTACACCACCTATGTTCTCTATAAATTGGTAGGGGTTACCACTTTAAAAAGGGAGGACAAGAAGGCATTTTAATACAACTAAGGAATTCTGAAAGGATTGTCTGAATAGTGTGTTAAAAGATAATGTTATCTATCAATTACATGATATTGTATTAGATTTTAATGGTTATTTTAATTTTGATCTACATTTTATATCATAAGGTTTTTAATTTATGCTATGGTAGATTAGCTAAAAGATCTTAGGTGTACTTTATTTCATTTGGTCTAGATTTGGATGTGCTCATGTTATTCATGTTATAATAGTAAATTGTTTAAAGCAAACCTAGTTATTTCTTATGATTTATATATTTACTTTGATTCTTGCTTGGTTTATGATTGAATTTGGGTTCATACTTTTTTACATCATAAATTGGTTCATGTATGATCAAACTAATCAGAGCCTTGTCATGATATTTGAGATGGAACCCTGTAATCACATTTTCTTTTCTATCTTACCATCCTTTTTTCTATTTTCTTGATCAAAGATCACTTTAGTTTAAGACCAATTTTAATATCCACCTAAGTTAGTTTATGGATCATAAATATCATAAAGTTCTCACACTCTGCTTCTATTCAACCATAGACATCCCAAATTGCCAAAAACTACAACTCATGCCTTAGATCATTAGGATCCTTAAATGAAAAGTGTTTATGAACATTAAGAGCACCTGTGAGGTAGTTAAAGCATCAATAGGAGAAATATCTCCATTGTGCTAGAAAGAGGGCATTTTATCAGTTGTGATATTTATTGCATTAAGTTTCAAGGATTCTTACCCCTTATGAGTAATTATTCACTCTAAGTGAAAATATCCTTGATATTTAAGTGGTTTCCCAAATATATTTGCACTTTGTAAGGAAAATATCTTAGTTATCTGTAAGAAATGGTTAAATTCTAGTAAAGACAGCTTCAGGGTTAATAATTGATAGTATTTGAGATTAGGATGACTTATTTTGGTTGAAGATTGACAATTATGTATGAATCCTAAGTTTACTTAAGTCATAGGTTTCAAAAATGGTCATCTTTGTATAATTCAACACATCTTTGAGCTTTCTTAGTTAAAGATCAGTGTCCTTTGTCTCTTTATAAGCCTATATTTATAAAATAGGCTTAGTGTGTAGGTGGATTATTGTTCTTTGTGAAATCTAACTTGACACACTGTATTTCAAATAGAATCTTTAATATTCAAGCTAGAATTTTCAAGGATCAAGAATAGATCACATTCAAAGACCAGAGAACCCTTACTCGAGTTAGAAACCCACAAAAGAACTAGGAAAGATATAAGAAGGCATATGCATTCCAAGTGTCTACCATCTTCATCCTTACAAGGAGTTCCTATGTTTAATCTTCATCTAGATATTGCATGGCTTGGAAGCTTCCCCATCAATATACCACATGTATTTCATTACTTAACATGTAATCTAGAAAACTACTTGCCGATATTTAATCCAATTGGTGTTACAACTACAAAAGAAATTGTTAAATATTTCAAGGTTGCTTTAATATTATTAAATGTTATCCATGAATATGTAGCATGTAGGTTATTTCCATTTACATTCAAGGATGTTGCATATGAATGGTTCCTCAACTGGACTAATAGTTTTATTACCTCATGGAATAACTTTGGTACTATATTTATTGATCAATTTAGAAATATAATAAGCCCTTGCATCATTTATCACAAATTCACAACCATTAAGAGGGATGTAAGTGAACCTATTAGATCCTTCAATGCTAGGTTCCAAAATATATTTAGTAAAACCATGGATCCATAAAAATCTAATGAGAATTTAGCTTTAGAAGTTTACAAATATGGAGTGGACCCTATGAATTTTATGTTTCTAAAAAAGGCCCTCCCAACTATCAACAAATTGGCCTAGGATTTTTATAAAGTGGTGGTTATTAGTGACCAAAGGCAACCCCAAGAGAAGATGGATTATTTTATCACAAAAATTAACCCGTAGATGTCTGTATTGAACCTTTTCCCAACTAATAACAAATATGATCTAGCTTTAAAATAGGTCCTTGCTCTGAATGTATTACCTACTAGCCATGTTGCTCCTAATCAGAACCTAGGTTTGTTGAGTCATCAAGCTACTACTAGATCTCACACCAATGACCAAAAGTATTTAGTGCCATTAAATGGTACTAAAAATATCCAAGTCCAAAGATATTCAATTCCAAATAATGATAATGAATCTATATTAAATATGGTCCAGATGCTCAGCACAGATTTCTTGTAACTACAAAAACATGTTGGCAATGCAAATGAAAACTCTGGAAGGAACTTCACCTTATTAAATTTTAACAAGACTGGAAATACATTTCAAAATGATAGCTTATACAACAAAAAATCTAGTGATCCTTCTCCTATCAAGAGGACCATGGATATTAATCTCACTGATATTATTTTTTCAAACTATTGTAGGGTACATGCCACATCTAAACATGGTGAGATTGATTACATTGAGTTTTACAAATCTTTTAAATCTTTCCAAGAAGAACTTGATACATTTGAAGTAGTCCAAAAAAAATATGCTACTACAAGTCCTTCTCGGTCCAAGCCATCTAACCAAGTTAAAATGGTAGAGACATTTTAATTCCCTTTCCAAGAGGATAGTGATCCTAAAAATATTCTTGAAGAGAATCAAGCATTCCATCAATTCTTGAAAACTTACCCTCTAAGAAATAGAAAAAAAAAAAATAGTAATTGACTACTTTAATTCCCCCTAATAATTATGGGACTCCTCTAGACACTACATAAAGGAATGAACCTAAACCACCTAAGGTTAGTTCTTCCAAACCTACTGCTAAACCATCATGCAATACTAGTTACAACATTTTGGAGGATATGAAGAAGATAAAAGCCAACATCACTCTACATGAGATATCATAGATTATAGAACAAAGATACTTATTCTTAGAATCATTATCTAAGAAACTTGGGAAGCCTCTAAAAAGTGATAGTGTAAATGTAATTATGCAAATAACTAAGGCATAGTCTCCACCCTTCCTACTCATAGTCAACATATTTAGAAATAATGTCCATAATTGCCTTTTATATTCTAGATCCTCAACCAACATCATACCTATGGAAATATTTGAATAACTTGGGTTGACCCAAATCAATTATAATAGGGTGGTCATGTAATTGGATAGGTAAAAATTCAAAGTCATTGGGGAATTATTGAATGTGCATATGGAATTAGATAGTGAACCAAGAGTTCAACAATTCATGGACATACAAGTGGTGGATATCCCTGGCACTTATGGATTAATCCTTAGTAGATAATGGACTAAGGCCCTAAATGGATACATGTCTACTGACTTATCCCACTTATGGTTACCTTGGAAAGGTGTTCCAAATCAAATAAGGGTGGAAAAAGAGCCAAGGATGAAACACATAATATAATGTTGTCAATGAAAAGGTGAACTTCTTGGATTTTCATTTTGGAATCTTCACTTTTGAATCTAGAAAAGAACCTGGCTCCAAGAACCCTCCTCCAATGCCTAGCCTATGGAGATTATATGTTGATGATGTTAGATGTAAGTTACGATCAGGAGCTACTATTCTATTTATAGGCCCTATAGAAAAACAATATCATGCATCTTATAGATTATAATTCCCATAAACTAATAATTTGGTTTAATATGAATCTCTCATCCTAGGGTGTCAGCTTGCTATTAAGCACAACGTCAAGGAACTCCTTGTTTATGAAGATTTTAAACTTGTGGTCAATCAAAGAGTAAGTATCAATGCAAGCTACCTTACCTTAAGAGGTACAATTTTAGGTTTTGGGACTTGGTAGAATATTTTGATGCTTTCAACATATTATCTATCCCTAGGGAATAAAAAAAATCTACTAATGAGCTTTCCTCTACTATAGCTAATATCATGCCCAATCATGATTCCCCCAACTTCAAAATTTAGCTAGCACCATGCCCATTAGTCCCAGACAATGTGAATAATTTTCAAGTCTTTAATTATTATCAATACATTCTAGATTTCTTGACTAATTTTGGGGCCTTTGAAGCTCACATCACTGATGAAGCTGATAAAAGTTCTCTTGAAATGGAGTTTAATGGTAAAATCATTCAACTAAATTACAATAAGATAATTAAAGGGATGATCTCATTGGAAAGGTTGTTTGATCTTGAAAATATTATTGAAACACCTAAGCTACCCAAAGTATGTGGTAAAGACTATCATGTAATAAATCATGGCCCACATGATCAATCCCAATAAGTGAACATAGGAAAGTCTTGTACTAAAATGCAAAATAAAAAGGTTAGGGAGCTACTTATAAAATATAAGGTTGTAATTTCTTTGTCCTATGAAGATCTAAAAATATTTGACCCAAAGGATATTCCTCACACCATACACCACAAGGAAAATTACAAACCCTTTAGGTAGAAGCAAAGACCTATCAAGCCTATCTTGGAACCCATGATCTTTAAGGATGTCAACAAATTGCTAGATGCAAGCATTGTGTTTCCTATTAGGCATTCTAGTTGGGTCACATTCTTGGTCCAAATCAAAAATAATAATGGATAAATTAGATTATGTATAGACTCTATAAATCTAAATAAAACATCTAAAAAGGATAACTAGGCCTTGTCTTTTCTAGACGATGTTATTCAAGCTATTTTAGGATCCATCATGATGTCTTTCTTGGATGGATTTTATGGATATAACCAAGTGCTAATTGCCAAAGAATATAGAATGAAGACAACCTTTACCACTAAATGGGGAACATATGGTTATAAAAGAATGCCTTTTGTACTGATTAATGCAGGGGTAACCTTTTAGAGAGCCATGGACCATGCTTTCTAAGTTGTAGTAGGAAAATGCATCATCATTTACATGGATGATCTAATAGTGTTTTCCAAGAATACAGAAGATCATTTCATGAACCTACAACAAGTGTTTGAAAGGTGTAGGAGGTATGGAATATTCCTCAACACCAAGAAGAGCATATTTTATGTTACTAAAGGAAAAATATTGGGGCATGTCATCACCTAAGAAAAGATCTCCATAGATCTTGAGAGAGTAGAATCCATTACGAAGATTGAGATATGTAAAAATCAGAAAGAAAAAATGTCATTTTTTGGCAAGATCAACTTTGTAAGGAATTTCATCTCACACTTTTTTGATATTGTTGAAGTCTTAAATGATATTCTTAAGAAAGATACTAAAAAGCATTTGTTGATATCAAGAAGGCAATTAGTCAATGCCCAGTCTTGGTAAGTCCTAACTTCTCAAAGGACTTTTAATTATATTCATTTGCTTCTAACCACACCATAGATGCAGTCTTGACTCAACATATTGATGGAAATGACCACCTTATATCCTTCATAAACACTAATTTCAAAAATGTAGAATTAAACTATTCCATGATTGATAAGCAAGCCTATGTACTAGTGAAGGCAGTAAAAAAATTTAGACATTACATCCTTAGAAATAAGGTGCATCCCATCTTACCAGATCTAGCCACAAACCTTATGCTAAGTTAGAATGAGCTTAGGGAATGAAGGGGTAAGTAGATGTCATTCCTATAAGATAGTGACATAGAAAAGAAGATTGACAAACTGGTGAAATGTCAAGGTCTAGTCCAAATGATTTCCAATACTAATCTTAAGCTTCATGTCATGCAAGTTGATTAGCAAAACATCCAACCCAATGAATTATATGAATCTCTAATCCACCTACTTATCAATAGTAGTTGTCCCCTAAAACTCACTAGATAAGAAAAGGGATCTTTAAGGCTCAAAATAAACCATTACCTCATCAAAGATGGAATCCTATATAAGAATAAGTTTGAAGGGATCTACTTAAGGTGTGTGTCTAAAGAAGAGGCTTCTCAAATAATATCCACTTTTCATGAAAACATAGGTAGTTGACACACCTCAGGGAGAACCACATCTCACAAGATTCTAAAGGTTGGGTGTTATTGGCCCACCATTTTCAAGAATGATCACAAGCATGTGAGGTAGTGCAACTCATGTCAAATATTTAGCATAAAGAGCCAAAGGGAGGCATCCTTTAGAACTAGTGATGGTAGAAACCTTTTGAATAGTGGGTGTTAGATTGTGTGGGGGTGATTAAATTCAATTCCTCTAAAGGCCACAAGTATATTCTGACTACTACATATTATTGCATAAGGTGGACTAAAGCCATGGCCACCAAATAATGTAGGATAAAGGAGGTGATCAACTTCTTGGAAGAAAATATTTGCACTAGATTTGGAACCCTAGTTTCCTTAGTTTGTGACAATGAATCTACAGTTATATCTATAGAAATGATTGAATGGGCTTATGATAATGACATCTCTTTGAACTTTTCATCCAATCATTATCCTTAAGGAAATGGAGTCTCTAAATCTACCAACAAGAATTTTATGAAAGCCATCAAGAAGTTTGCTATGGATAAACCTAAAACATGGCATACACTCCTTTAGTATGAATTATGGGCTGATAGGATAAGGATCCAGAATGAACTCAAGGATTCACCATTCTTGTTGGTGTAGGAGCCTATCTTTCTGATTACCCTCAAGTTACCCATGTTCACATTCGTGCAAGGATACATGGAAGAGAGCCAAGAACTAGCCATTGTTAGGTTGTTAGATATCATTCAAATGGAGGATGCTAGAGAAAAGGCATTTGTAAACTTTAGTAGACATAAAAAAAAACTATGAAAATATGGTTTGATAAGAGGTCCAAAGCGAAGGTGTTCATATAATGATACCTGGTCCTCTTTTGGGATAAGACATTACACCGTTGTGGATTGGCCCATACCAAATTGAAAAAAAATTATGCAACAACACCTTTAAGTTAAAAGACCATTTAGGAGCTGATTTCACATTGCCCACCAATGCACAATATCTCAAACACTACTTTGTTGTTGGTCCACCAGGAGTCTTCATGGAATAAAATCTGTAAGATTGTTTAAGGTTTGAGTAGGTAATATAGTTAGTTTATTTCATCATTTTGCTTTCTTTATTCTACTTTTTTATATATTTTTTCTTTCTATTTCTTTGCTTTCTTACTTTACTTGTCTATATTTATTTTCTTTATGTTGTGTGATTGCTTCCTATTTTGGTTGTGCTCTTTTGCTTCAATAAGTATTGTAGATGGCCCTTTATCAAAATTTTCTTGTATTACTTAAAATTTTAGTCACTTAGAAATGTGAGTGTGAACCTTACAAAGGAGAGCATGAGGTTGTGACAAAGCATCATTTATAGCATAAGGCACTAGCATAGATTGGTATATAGGTTGATTATATCACAAGAACTCAAACCTTATTCTAAATCAAAGTTTGGTTTTAATAAGACTCATATGTGTAGGAGGTGGATTTATTTTATTAAGGAACAGTCATGATTATGCTTAAAATAAATCCTTATTAGGGACAAAATTTAGGTGATTACCATAGGAACTGAACATCTAACTAAATCCTTAAAACCTAGCTATATTGGCTCCCAACATTTGCCAAAGGACCTATAAAACAAAAAAGGGGAACTTATTGCTATATCAAAATATAAAAATTCAAAGTTGATTTAGGAAACCACCATTGGGGCTATAGATGCCTTAATGGTAGTTGAACAAGGCCATGAGTAGAACCAAAGTTATCTCTATCAGGGCTATGGATGCTTGGCTAGCAACAAAGCGATTCCCAAGCCTTTACTGAGCTAAAAACAACTATTCTTAATGAATACCCAAATATGCATCAAGTCAATGTTATGGTCAATGGTATGAAACCTGGATGTTATATTCCAATGTCCCATGACAAATAGTAATTGGAATCAAAGCACACACTACATGTTTATGTTTGAACATTCAAGTTCAAATTTTACACATGAGAGGATTGTTTCAACCAAGAATTAACTTGGATGATGGTGTAGGACAAATGAGATGAAATACTTATGTACAAGTCTAAACCATAGCCATGGGTTCTAACATATTTCTATGTTCCCCTTGTAAGTCACCATTTTTTGGGACCAACATATCCCCATTTTTTTGCTTCTACAAAACAAGGACCCTTGTAATGTTTTAAAACATCTTTATCTTGAATTGGATTTACAAAGGTCATTCTTTCATAAACTTTTAATACTGACCATCTGAAAATGAAATGAATTGCCACATGCTTAACTATGCTTATGCTTTATGGGCTAACCCTACTAATGGTTGTCTTTGGATGATGAAGTGTATGTTCCATGGAGAAAGGGAGGGTTCCCAAATAGAAAACCCTATGATTTGAATTCAAAATTTTATGGGAGAAGTTTAACAAGAAATCATATTTCTTTTTAAATAAAAAACCCGAAGTCTAATTTTATATTAAGGCTCGATCATGCTTTTGGCATGACCAAAACTTAATATAAAATCATACTTAGACATTTTTATTTTTTCCCCCTTTGTTAATCTCCTAACCTTGCCTAATTATTAGTCCATAGGCCCCTTTAATTTATAGCCAAGTCCTTTTTCTATTTACCTAGGCTTCAATCTTAAGTCTCCTTGTGTTTATTAACATAAACAACATCTTAATATTGAAACCTTAGTCTAAACTATTATAAATATCGGTACCTAACTTAACAATTTGATTTAATCATAGATATAATGGCTCTCACTTCCCTAGAGATCTAATATAACTTCATGAGATCACCTAGGAATAACTATGCATTGACTTCACTTTCTATGAAAATGTTCTTCCAGGATTTAATTTGATAGTCTTTCTCCCATCACTTGATGCTCATGAGGATGTCTTTGAAATTAGTGAGACTATCAAGTTGACCTCATCCAAAATTTTACCTAAGTATGAAGGGGCCTACATTAATCTTATAACCTTAGACTTAGCATAATAAAATTTACCTCTAAGTTCATTATGTGTATTCACAAAATTAACATAGGACTAATAATTTGAATTAAGTATATATGTGAATGATCAGTGACATAAAATTAATGAACTATTCCAGATCCAATGATCTACGTTCACCCTCAAATCTTGATCTAATTGTGTAAAGACAAAGGAGTCCTTGACTATTTAAAGCCAATCAACTTTAACCTCCTAGATCATAATCAACGGCCCTTGCTACATCATCAATTTGATCCAATGGTATGAATTATTCAATCGATAATCCCTAAGATTTAGTCATATGGACAAAATCCATAATTTTAATTTGAATATTCATTGTGTTCGTAAACATAATATGACCTCAGGACTCAAACCTAAGCCCTTGTGGACTAAAATCCAAGACCAAATTTGACATTCTCACTCCCATTATTTGAATTCCATGAGGATGTCTTTGATGATAGTGATCCAATCAAATTTAAAATCAACTAAATTTTTATCCTAGGTAAAAGGGAAATTTTTAAAACCCTTCAAAAGGGACCCTAGCATATTAACATGGAAAACTAGCATAAAAGACCTTAACCTAATTTTCTTAGTCTTTATTACCATAAATAAACCTTAAGAATATATTTTAGACCAAAGTTTTATTAATACATAAGACTAATTAATTCATGTGCATCTTGTAAGATCCAATGAATAGTGGTTAATCATAGGTCTTGCTCCAATAGAGCAAAATGAAGGATTAATTTTAAACAAAAGATGCCAAAGATTGATATATCAACACATGAAATAACCATGCTCATTCTAACATCAAACTCCAAAGTCATATCTTGAAGAAGTAAAAATATGCCACTTGGCATAACCAGGTAATAAAAGATTTAAACAACTAATCAAATAAAACATCCAAAATCTTCATCAATGGTTCACCCTCATTTTGGGTCCTGATCAAATGGAGCAAAGACAAAAGACTTGATTTTAAAACTAATAGCTATTTTTCAAAGGAATTTTCATAGAGAGGACCATGAAGGTGCCAACTAAGCACTAAATGACAAATCCAAAGATTTGGCACACTCAAAAAGATATAATTTGTTCAAATGAGGCTATCCATAAGATCTAAGCCATGAGAAAATTTATGAAGTATTCCACCTTCACCATTATATCTCTAAGAAACCCTAACAAAACAACATAAAGCCCTCATTCTTGATTGTTGAGACATGATTGCATTAAGCAAGCTCAAATTTCATCCTGAACAAAGAAAAACCAATCATACACCTAAATTAATTAAGGAATCATGGCATCAATTAGGAAACAATGGAGATAAGAGATGAAATTGTATTTTTTTATGGATAATGAGGAAGGACATTTTGGGGACACAAAATTGGACACTGGGGCACTCGACAATGGAATCAAGAACTGGTCTAAGATCTTTATTGTCATGTAAATGTGTCCTCTCTCTTCCAATGAATAAAGGATCATAATAACCAAAGGTAAATTTGATTACTTGGTTGTAATTTAGATGTTTGGTCTACACCGAGTAGTTGTAAAGCTAGAGGTTCTCCAATGTATAGATATCCTCTTACTTATGTTTTTCAATTATATAATTGATGGTGATTGGATAGTTAGGAAAGGTGTGTCAATATGGATAGATAAATTAACCCTGTAGATTTTTAGGGCTACTATAAACTCCCTAGGATTCATATAGACCTCCCCACCATCAAGGAGAGGACAACCTAGTATAATTTGGACACTATTCTAAGATCCTAATTAAACTAGGGAACCCACATATCAAGGAACCATAATGGGAAGATCCTTATTATACAATTTAGGGAAGGCATTAAGATCATCATGACCCTAATGAATAGATATTTATGGGTAGCCACCATAACGTATGTCAAACCTAAATGGGTTTCTTACATATATTTCATATTGGAAGAGAAGCTAACTCCACCTATTAGAGAATTGATTAGCATCCACATGGAAAGATAATTTTATGGCATAAAAAGGAAGACCAACCAACAATTCACCGTGATGTCCTATCTGTTGGACTCATTCATGGCCTCAACACATATTCCTAATATCAATAATTGGTCCTCTCATAGCAAGATTACCATATACCATCATTATTCACAATTATATATCTTTAAATATAGGGGTTACATGCAATTCATTTGTGATTGAATATATACTACTTTGGTTAAGACTATCATAGGGAAACATATACCAAATTTGACCCCATAATCAATAAATATGTAGATCCCATGGGTGACATATGGTATTACCTAGATTGTACCATCATTAGGATGGAGGGAGTCATGACTCAACCATATAGATTGACATTCCGTGTCCCTATCAAATTGGCTAAATAAGAAATTAATTCCCAACTCCTCCAAGGTATTGACAATGTATGTAGAGAGAAGAGAAAAGGTATTATACATCCTTTTCCATTCTTGATTGGAAAAACCATGATCCATGGTTGGAAATAGGTAGAGGTTATGTCTAGAATTAAAGATGTCATCTATTTTAAAAAGGATGACCTTAGGGAATGGGACCTAAATAACAATGTTTCCCCCCATCTAAAATACAAGTAGATAACCAAGGTGGCCTATGAGCATAGGGTTGGCCCATATGACCATCTCTACACTAAGGCTATAAACTTTGAGGAAGTGCTAGTCAGGTGCAGGCAACATGGCTTCAAACTTGAGCATATATTTCAAAGAGAGGAGAAGCAAATTGAAGAAATCTAGTAGATGAACCCATTTCAATATCATTTATTACTTTCCACCTCAAGTGCACCTCTAATACTACCAAAACAAAAAGTGCTTCAAATTTAAGGACCTAATGAGAGGAAATTGGAAGAAAGTCTAGGAGAAGGTCCTTCATCATTAGTACCACCTCCAAGACCACCTTCTCTAATAGAGCACATTGATATGGTTTCCCTAGAACCATATTAGATAGTTGAATAATTATTCAAAGATCTTGTAGAGACCTATGGTTTAGATCAAGAAGATGAGGGAATTGAGTAAGCCACAACTGAGTTGGCACAAGATGAATAACCCCAAGTAGGTGAGATGGAAAAGTGGAAGGAAATAACTTTGGATTTAGTCCCTATCTCTCAAAACAAAAGGGAAGCAGAGATGGGCCTATTTCCTAGGTCCTAAAAAAGGCCAAAAGTGACATGGACCCATCCTACCAGTGAGGTTAACTTGTTTAGTGATGAGTTATCCACACATGGACCTGTCATCCTTGACTAGTTCATACATAGAAAGATCCAAAAGATTACATCTTGGTTACATTCATTAGTACTTTCTAGTACTACAAGTATTGATACCCATGATGATATCGAACCTTGGATTAGAAATCTCATGAAGGAGTAATAAGAAAGGAGGATTGTTGAGGCAACTAAAGAGAGTGGCAAAGGATAAAGGATCCTTAAGTATCATGTGGTACTAGGATTGAGATCATAGATGTACCTAAATTCTATGAACCAACAACCAATATGCAATACAATCTAGACATACTTGGGTTGGAGATAATAACAACAAAGAAGGCCACTATAGGAACTAAGGAGTTCACCTTTCAAAGAGTCGAGCCTTTTATAGGTATAAATCTTATACAAGGGAAAACATTAGGGGAGAACCCCATGTATCAAGAGGACATAATTTTTTTTATGCCTAATAGATAATGATCTTAACTGGTGTTAAGGGAATGAAATAAAGAATCATTGACCTGAAAAAGGAGAAGTAGGATTTGGAAGCACAGGCTACATTTTCAGTCCCTAAAGACATACTAAAGATGTTGAATAATTCTCTTATTGACATATTTGAAAGAATGAAGACCATGAAGCTCAGATTAAGTGCCTTGACCTATCAAGTTGAGATAACATAGGCATTAATCATTCAATGGTAGGTATCTAAAGACCAAACAACTAAATCAATCAATTTGCATATAATAAAATAGGTCCATGACATCAAAATCATCAAACTGGGACATTTAAACAACATCCTAGGAGTCATAGTGGATAAAATACATGACCTAATAACTTGGTATAGTCATGTCAACAATTTCATCAAGGAGGACAAGGACTTGATGGATAGAATGGAGAATTTCATAGAGACCTTATTGGCAAACCCCTCTCAACCCACTGCCATGGGCCTAATAGATGATGAATAATTCAAGAAGAGAGTTAATGTATTCATTAAAAACATCAAATAAAACCAAATCTATTCTATCAAGGACAATCATAAGGTCTTTGACATTATCCTTACCTCAGGAAGGCAGATTTCAGAGGGACAATGCATCCAAGAACTCATGGCCAAAAGTGACAAAGAATTCAATACATTGGTAGATCAAGAAGAGGATTGTTTGATGAAACCTATGGCATATTTTGAGCTGACTAAGGAACAACAAACTAGGGTAGACATTATCAATAAAATATAAACAAGATGACCCACCAATGTAATATGAAAACATTATTCTATTTTAATTCATATATGTTAGTCTGTTATCATATATTGGTTCTATTTGTCAAATTTGATGTAGGAGGTCATGTGTATCATAATATTTATATGAAGAACAATTTTCCTTGTCTTATATATAGATGTTTTGAGAATTTAATTGTTACACTACTTATGTTCTCTATAAATAGGTAGGGGTTACCATTTTAGAAAGGTTGGGACTTTGGGAAATTATATACAAGAAAGAATTTTAATACAACTAAGGAATTTTGGAAAGATTATCTAAATAGTGTGTTAAAAGATAATGTTATCTCTAAATTTCATGTTAATGTCTTAGATTTGAATGGTTCTTTTAATTTTTAGATACATTTTTTGTCATAAGGTTTTTCATTTGTGCTATGCTAGATTAGATAAAAGATCTTAGGTGTACTTTATTTCATTTTCTCTAGATTTGGATGTCCTCATGATATTCATGTTATATTAGTAAATTATTTAAAATAAACCTAGTTCTTACTTGTGATTTCTTTATTTCCTTTGATGCTTTCTTGGTTTATGATGGAATCTAGGTTCATACTATTTTACATCATACATTGGTTCATGTATGATCAAACCAATTAGAACCTTGTCATGATATTTGAGATGAAAACCTACAAACACATTTTATTTTATACCTTACCCTCTTTTTTTCTATTTTTTTTATCAAATCTCACTTTAGTTTAAGATCATTGTTAATATCCACCTAGGTTAGTTTGTGGATCATAAATATCACAAATTTTTGATTATACATGACACTGGTGGTTCTCAACAACCAAATTAAATAAATATTGTGGAAATCTCTCACACTCTACTTCTATTCCACCATAGACATCCAAAATTATCACAAACTAAAACTCGTGCCTTGGATCCTCAGGATGCTAAAATGAGAAGTGTTCATCAACACTAAGAGCACCTATGAGGTATTTATAAGCATCAACACAATTCAATCAATAACTATGAAATCTTAAATTTACTTCATGTAATCAAATAGTGGAATCAAATATTTTTCCAATAGTTATAATTCCGTTCAATAAGATATAAATTAATGCAATATTGTAAATATAGTTTTCTTTTTTATTGAAAATAAATTCATAGATTCTTATCTTATCTTGAATTTCGTTTTGATAATGGTCACAAACACCTAATAATTACTTAATGAAATGCCTAACAACTACCAATATGACTATTCCTAATCTTATAATATTTTTAGTGGTTTATTAACTAAATATAACATGTATAATAATGGATTATGGGGCTATTACTAACCTTATAATAATGTTTGTGGTTTACTAATAAAATACAAAATTTACAAGATTGCCACATTTCAAGTAAAGTTGATCCCAGGTGCATTCATGGACTAAACTAAAAATAATAAGCCCTTGTTTTGGTCTTGTTATTAAAAGCTTTTGGACCTTAAGAATTGATTATTGTTCAAATTTCATAATGGATAATTAAATATTCCTTGATTAAATAAAAGCCCAAACGATAAATGGTATATTTATTTATACATTTTATTTATTATTTTAAAGACTAATATCCATTTATTTAATTAAAAAAATAAATTAAATTAAATTAATATAAGACATTATCCATATCATGCATTCTATCTACCTCTAGCACTAGATTGAATGATTGAAAGTTAAATAAATTTGGACATGTACAAGACCAAAATAGTCTAACATAGTCCCAAAATGACAAAATAGAGTCCAACGGTGATAATTCACTTTTTAAAGCTTACCTAGTTCAAAACTTGACTAAATGTTTTCCTCCTAGTTATTATATACTATTTGTTCTCAACTTGACACAAAGTCGTCCTAAATTTTATTTTTTTACTCTCTCCCTCATGCATCTTCCTAGAACTTGGGTTCTTCTCTTCTCATTAAGGGTGTATTTATCCTAGTAATATTTTTGTTCTTGACTTTCTTCTTCAAAAGGTGTTCTCTTCTTTTCAATGATTGTTTCTTCCTCCAAACACATCCTTCCTTTCCTTTGTTTGAACCAACCTAGAAAGCCATATTTATAGTTTTAATTTCCTATTAGTTCATTTAATTTATAGTAAGGCATAAACTTTTTTCTTTGGGGTGCAATATATGGAACAATAAACTGAGTCCTTCACTTTCCTTCCAAGATGGAATAAAAGGGTGGAGAGACAATGTTTATGGTTGGGAGAATTTATTATTGAGTTGAAAATAACTCACATTGAAAAAATATAAATTTTCTTTAAATTTTCTTTATTCTAATATATTTCCCTGAGTGCCAAAATATTTAAAATAATTTTATTAAATTTAAAAGACTAAAATATATTGATGTGACCTATACATGAAATAAGAGAAGATGTTTGTCATAACCATAAATTCCACACTAATGAAAATTAAAAAATGTGTATTTTTTTTGACTAATTTCTTTTGTACATTATTATGTTAACTAAGGTTTCATAATGTATGGGTCACGACTTATTTATAAAGTCTCAATACAACCTAATTTTCTAATTTTTTTTTACATTAGTCTTTAATACTAAATAATTCTTTCTTAAAATCTCTTGTAAAATGTTATATAAATTACATTCTTAATGATTAATTTAATAACACCTTTTTACATGTGTAGGTAAAAAATATTTATCTTCAAAGTGATTCACATGGTATATTTACAAATCTACTCAATTAATTTTACGTACCTTAAAAAAAAATCATTAAGCTTCCCACTTCACCTACCTTTTTTTGGATCAAATTTTTACCCTTTGATGAAATGTTTTAACATCATAGGATCTAGGTTTTTGAAAAAATCACCTTTGTTTTATTTATGACCAATATAAAATGTCATCTCTTTTAGATTGCTCTCATTTTCACACATTTCTCTTAGTGCAGATTGTAGTCTTTTGAGGAAAAGCTTTCCAAGGAAAGAAAGAACAATTTTCTTTAAGCCTAGACTTTCTTGAGATGTACACAAAATGAAGTCACCAATCCTTCTCAAAGTGGAAAGATAGAGTGCACTTATTCTATTTATTCCAATGATTTATTAATTAAAAAAATCGATTCATAAGCCAATTAAATAATTTATCTAAAATAAATGATTTTTTCCTTAGACCTCCCATATTGACTATTGTACCTCCCATAATTTCATATTGAGAGTGGATTTAACATTCTTAAAAAAGTTTCACAATTAAAAATTAAGGTTATGCCTCTTGTTTAACCATAAATTTTAGATTGGTGAGGCTAAGGTTAAGAATATACAAGTATCTTAACCATGATAGTGATAAAATAATATATATTAGGACAATTAATCACTAACTAAGATAAATGAATATTATGAATTATAACACTTAGATATGCTAAATATATAATGTACCAAATTTGAAATATGTTAAATTTATTTTAATACAAAATACAAATGTTACATAACTATGTTTTCTATGCATAAGTATATCTAGGATGGACACATGCATTACAATATATGATCAACATCTTAGAATAGATGTTGGATTTGCCAAATGATGTTTTTATAGTCAAAAACACTACCATCGATGTTAATTTTTGTGTTGTGATTCTACTATCCAGTAGAAAATATGTTATGGATTGTGATGTGACCAAATTCATTATTCTGTGTTTTATGTCACATTTATTCTAATGTACACACACACACACACACACACACACACACACACACACACACACACACACACACACACACACACACACACACACACACACACACACACACACACACACACACACACACACACACACACACACACACACACACACACACACACACACACACACACACACACACAACACACACACACACACACACACAAACACACACACACACACACACACACACACACACACACACACACACACACACACACACACACTTATGGATCAAACCATATATCTTCACCCTTCTTTACCATTTGAATGATTTTTTTCAAAAATGGGTTAATCCACTCATGAAGTAGATTTGAACTCAAAGGCCCCTCTATCACTAAGTGTTTCCTACATATCCACTACTCTAAAGAGGGACTCAAACTTATGTATTTATCTCCTGTGTGTGTAAGTGTGTGTGAATAATGGTGTAATTTGATATATGTATATACATGCAGTGATCTAGATTCTAAATTGACAAATAACACTCATGGGATGTTATTTGAATGCTTAAAACCTTTTTTATGATTTATATAAAAATAAAGATGAATATGGAATAATAAATTAGTTGTGAAATTGATTGAATGAGTATCGGTAGGTGTTTTCTTAATGAGAAATGAGATTATACATGTATTAATACCACAGCTTTTGAAAATATCTCATTGTAAGGTTCAATGAGATAAATAAACTGACTCATAAGTTTTGAATACTTTGAAATTTAGATGAATTTTGAGTATAGGACACTAAATAAGGATCTGGACAATAGCATCAGCACTAGGTCCCTTTATGGTTGGTAGTGTCTAGAATGTTAAAAAATAACTATAGATTTGTAATTAACAGTTAAAGATATATATCAATTTTATATTTTTCTATAGTGTATAGGTTGTCTGGTGCATCAAAATTATATGAGCTAGATTATTATGTATTATTTCAGGCTTAGAACTAAATATTACATCCCTGATTAGTATTTGTCAAATGTATAGGATTGAGATGCTATAAATATTTAGTTTTAGTATATGCATTTCTCCCCTTAAATCTAGTAATGCCTAATGATGAAGTTACTATTTTAGAGGAAATAAATGTGCACCTGGGTGTGTAAAACACGCCTTTCCTTCGATTGATCTCAATTTATGTGTTTTTATGGTGTATGACCTATAACCAATATCATGTGACACTATTAACTAGTGCATATAATATAAATTATTAAATAATTGAAATTATTGAAAAGAAAGAGAGAAAGGAATAAGTACACCTTCATGTTGTTGAAACCATGTTGCCCCTTTTATATTTTGCTTGGTAAATATGCTTCCTTATGGAATATTGGCGCTGAGAGAGGTTCATCCATGAACATTAAAGATTTAAAGAGGGAGATTCAAATGTAGTATTCCCTTAATCTAGTGAAAGAATGAGTTATGACATGGCCATAGAGATAATTAAATGTCAATCATGTTTTAATCAAATCATCCTATACAGTTGGTGAGGTTTACTAATTTAATCAACCCAACCTATAGGTTTCGTGAGTTTTAGTGATTTAATCAATTCAACCTATAAATAGAACCAACTATTATAGACATAATACAATCAATAACAATACTTCCCGGTGTGATCAATGTTTACTGGTGATTGTACTTTTCATATATAATTTTTAAATTTTTAGTTTTTGGTGTACTAAAATGTCATATTAACCTCTAATGTGTCTCAAAATAATTTAATTTATCACAATTGTCAAAAAATCTATTTAAAATCTATGAAAAAATGGTGTAATGTATAGGATTCCAACCCAAGTTTATATATGAATCATGCAATTATAATAGATAATGTTCAAATGTGGATTTTATCTATTTATGACATACCCCATTGAAATTTAGAGATATTGAGAAATGAGTAATTTGTAAGGTCATGTATTTATAACATTACCCCACTAAAATATATAAATTTTGTAGATGTGGAGCTGGGCGAAATATAATCTAGTAGGTACCTTACCTCAAAAGTATAAAGTAACTATATAATCTTTGTTTGAATATTGTAGCATATGAGATTAACATGTCTAAGTATGTATATCGATGAAGTGAATATTATGTGATCATATCAAGGCCTAATATGCATGATATAGATCATGTCAATGTCTAGAGGGTAAAAATACAAGCTTATCAAACAATCAAGCATATCCATAAAAGAACTAAATGTAATGTAAGAGGAATTGTCTAAGCAAAACTCATATAAGGGAAATATTTAAATTCCACACAATCAAAAAGAAGTGAAATATTCAAATGTCTAATCAACATATAATAGTATATTTAAATCTACAAATAGCATATAGTAGAAAACAAGGGCCAGTAGGCAAGGAAAAAATTAAAATGTTGCACAAGTAAGATAATACTAAGTGAAAACTACTCAAGGAAGTGACAATGTGAATGAATGAAGTATACACAACCAAAATAACCATACCAAACTAGTACATGCACATATGTGTTATCAAAAAATTTCATGTAACATAACATATTAAGTATGCTATGAAAACTATGAGCAAGGATATATAAATGTGCAAGTGTTATTATATAAGCTCAAACAAGATAATGTATAAATGTTCATAAAGGATAGGTAACATGTAAAAATTGTGATAAATGAAAAAAAATCCCCTAATGTAATACATGACATGGATAGAGGAGAAGTCCAACATTTTTATGTAGATATATCATTTCATTGTGGTATGCATGTATCATACATAATAATGTATGAAAAAAATGTGTATATAAAAAGATCTTTTATCTACAAACCTAAAGTAAACATCATATATGCCAAGTAACTAGTAAATGTGACAATGCTAAACATTTTTTATTTATTGAATTATTTGAATGATTTTTATTTTATATAATATTTGATTTTTTTTATATTTTTGAAAAAAAAAATCAATCGATAGGTGATTATTCCATATAATGGATGTTCATAAGGTGATCAATACTCAGAATATCATGAATCATGTAATTAATACTTACAAGGAACATGGACATGTGTCATATTTAGTTGTGGAGGGTTGAGAATACTCTATGTATGCCACATAATAATATGGGGTCGTGAATTGGTAGTATCATAAGTAATGGTTCATGCAACCCATTATCGAGTGCTCTTTGTTTAATTATTAGTAGAAATAATTAGAACACGTTGAGTTTCTCTACATAACTAGGTATAATCTATAGGACTAAATGAGGATTATGTGGGTTCCACTATATATATCTCATGCAAGGGTATCTCATGTATAGGATGCCTAGGAATGGGGATTTCATATTACTTACCCTTTCATAGATGATTAACCTTAGTAGATTTAATGATTAGTTTTTTTGGAATAAATTTATCTTATTCAAATGTATGTTCATATGGAATTCTATAAATTTTGACTACCCTTTGGTATGAATCTATTTAATAAACTTTTACATTATATAAGGTACTACATGGATCTTATGTATCCAAGGTCATGCCAATAACATAATAAATACTCTAGTTTATGGGTAAATGGAAAGGTAGCAATCACATGTGTTATCTAAACCTATAAAGGTAGGTTAGTCTCACCAGTAAAATGTAGATATTTCCCACCAAATTCTATCACCATTTTGGTCGAAGGGTATAAATCATGATGTGCATATATCAAATGTGTACGTAACATCATTGTATATACATTCCCACTACCACCATTATCAATCATAAAACTATGTATAAGCTAATGATCAAGGTATTCTAGAATGGATATGAATGAAGATCTGAGTCATCTGTTAGAGGTACAATCACTAAGTGTGGGGGTCATTTAGTGAGCTAGATATTTTAGACATTAATTCCAATCCCTTACAACTTTTAATCAATTACCAAAAAAATTTATAGAATATACAAGTCATTCATAAAAATAAACAATAGATATTTGAATATCACACACACGACACAATATATATGTGGGAAAACCTCTTGGGGAATAAAATCCACTCTCAAGCCTACAAACACATCGACTACTTGTCTTATAAGGTACTACAAAGATGAGACTTTGATGGAACACCCATTCCACAAGAAGAACATTACCATATATAGATAATCACCCCATAATAAATAGATTTTCTCCAACAATATCTAATATCTATGTCACATTGAGACATCCAAATACCATTAGAACAAACTCAATTATCTTTCTCAGGTCACTTATAGACTATGGTCAAACACACAATCAACTTAGGAGAAAAATATTTGAAACTATAAATAAATTAAAACATTATATATAACTTTTTTGAATGTGCCTTGAAGTGATTTACAATTTTTCCTTTTACATCACCTTTGAATTCATCCTAAATCAAAAGTTATGGCTCAAACATTACAAACTAGTTTTTCTTTTTGCTAATTCAAATGTCAATGATCAATGTTAAACATTGAACACTTTACCATTATCTCATATACTTTCATATTTAATCAAACATATAACATAAATATCTTTGAGAATAGTTTTATCTTTAACTATGTTAAACATTTGTCAATTTGAACTCATCTCATGTTTCCTGGTAACTTTGAAAAAAATACACACACCATTGTTCTTCTTAGAATTAGCTCGATCGTTACCTTTGCTCACTGTTAAACATCAAATGCTTTTCATCCTCTTGTTTCTTCCTAAAAATTTGGAACAAATGAACTCTTTCAATCTATTTAAGAGTAGCCTAGACTTGAACCTACTAAACATCAGACCCTTTGACCTATTTGACTCAATACGTATCATTGATCTACATCTATATGAATATCCACTCACCATTAGATCTTTATTTGGTCCTAGTCTTTAACTTCATTAAAAATCTATAAATTTTACCTATTTGAATCTATACGCATCATTAATATGCATATGTATAAACACCTACTCACTATTAGATCCTTATTTGGTCTTGATATTTAAATTCATCAAATTTAGCTAAATATGGGAACCATTGCAATCTACTTGGAAGGCTAAATTTGAACCTTAATATATTTTTCTATGCTTAATGTTATGTCCTAAAATTTAAACCATATGATCTTATTTAGTAGGGTAATCCAATAGGGTAATCCATCCATATATCAAGCTTCTCTTTTAACCTTCATGCATGTGAAATATGACACCATCAAACTACTTACTTGGCTCTACTTAAACATAGATATTTAGCATAGTTAAGGCAAGTGCACCATCTTGGGGGACAAAAAAGTGCTTACCCATTTACATTATTTTTTTGAAATTTTAGAAATTTATAATTTTGTATATAATTTGAGATGGCTACACTCAAAATTTGAAGATGGTATAAAAACATGAATTGTAGCATTTTGAGACTAGTTTCGAAAAAAAATATTTGTTTTTATAAAAATGGTTAAGTATAAATAGGTCAAACATCTGAAATTTGAAGAGGATCTCCTATTTTTTTAAGAAAACATAGTAGATAGATGGCCATGAAGCCCACCATTTTTTGAGCATTGTTAAATATTATGAGAAACATTTTGGTGAATATTTAGATAATATATTCTAGTATGTTATGAAATTTTTTATATTTATTTTCTATAAATATTTTTTATTCATTATTAAGTTAAGTAGATCCTAAAAACTAACAAAAAATGTATATCCAATTTTACGACCCACCCTAACTACCTTAAAATAATTAAATTTGATTATTTTTGAATGTGTGTAGAATTAGGCCTAGTTTGTTATCATCTAATTTTTTTTCTACTTGGATCAATGAAACAAAATTAGATAAACATGAATAGGCATATATGGTTGTAACATTTACTAGCCTAAAAAGGTGTTGATAGAAATAAATAAAGTTTAAACCCTTGAAATAACCAAAAAAATATAAAAACTATACATTTAGAAGGAGGACACATGGTCATCATAATGATAATAATTTTTTCAAATTATAAGTTGAAATGCATAGCATATTTGGTGATTGAAGTTTAATTTTTTAGGTTTTTCCTAAAACTCTTGGTCTCCACTATAGATGCACAATCCCAAGCCTTTAGCTTAGAAATCCAACCCATTTTTTAGGCTACAGGATCAATTTTCAATTTAAATTCAAATTACTCATATGAGTTATATAATATATTATTCAATGTGTATGTGTTATATAATTCATATGCATTACTTTTTTATAAATCCAAAACTAACTCCATGAGAATTTGGTAGTTTCACATGAAGCCAAATTTGTCCATAAGTTTATATTTACTACTCTAAATATTGACTATAAGTTTACATTTATATTTATTTTGGCAAATATAAGAAGTTATCATCACTTAGAATCTAATAGAGTTGGTCTCATAGTTTTATGAATTATAATGTAGATAATAGTTTTTCAAAATCTAATCAGGTCAGTAATTAAGCATTTTTAGGGTTTAAGTATTCAACCTATGGATTTTAGGACATAAATTATGTAATTGATATCCATTTTAGGTAAACATATAGTAACTTTTTTGGCTTTTGTGCCTTCTAAATTGATTTATATGATTTTTACGAGTCTTAGGTTTGTCAAAAATTAAAGTTTTCAAACCACTCACTTTGAAATTGATGCAAAGTGGCATTATTGGGGTAGTATAAGTCACATTGATGACATGCACACTTTAAAAACCCGCTTTAAATATTAATTTAAACTAATGATTTAGATGGTTCTCGATTATTCAAAAACATTGATGATAATACCATTTACACTCTTAATAAGAACAATGGATTTTCCAAGCTTTATTATTATACCAAACTTAGGATAAATAATACCAATGTTGGGAATCATCCACCCAATACCCCTCCTCCCATACTCACTCATTGTCCCTTACTATCCCTAGTCATGTGTAATAATTTCTTTATCATCCATAATCACTCCTCCATTAAGCCTCACTATCCCTCATCATCCCTAATCACTACCTCCTTATCCTTCATCATCCTTAATGACTTTTCCTCATCTCACATCATACCTAATAACTTCCTCATCCATACTCACTCCCTCCTCATTCATCCTCATCCCTAATCACTCCTTTATTGACCTTAGTTGTCTCTCATCATCTCTAATCACTCATGATTATCATCCATAAGCACTACTTTATTTATTATCACCATCCCTCATCATCCCTAATCACTCACTTCTCATCCTTTATAATACATAATCAATCTTTCTTCATCCCCCATCATCACTAATCACTACTTCATTAACCCTTACCATCCCTCACCATCCATCATCACTCCATCATTGACCATCACCATCCCTTATCATCTCTCATCATCTACCATAATTATATACTCTAAAGATATATTTTATTCTAATCATATATTGTTTAATCCATTATAATAGAAATTAACTCTTTTCTAGGACTTGTGTTGTCAATACCCATTTGTGATAGCCAATTTTATTACTAAATGAATTGGATTATTTTCCAAATTTAAAGTCAAATAACATAAGTATTAAAAAAAAATAGAGTCTTAATTTTAGTTCATTGAATTATATTTTTTGTGTAGCTGACTAAATGAAACTTTATTTAGTTCCACCTTTGGTATTTTGGCTCAAAAGATAAAAATTAAACACAAATATCATGTATAATTTTCTAATTCTAAGAAGATTTAAATCATATGTAAAGTTATTTAGTGTTTCTGATTCTTGTATAACTTCAATCTTGATTAGGTTCACACATGCACTCTTTGTGTCTGTATTGTATCCTAACTATTTTATATCTTTCATGAAAATTGAACATTTATTCATGTTATCAGAAAATTATGTTTCTACAGAATGTGAAACACTAGTTCAACATGGTGTATATGTTCATCCCATGTTTTATAAATACTAATATGTCATCAAGTTAGATTTTTAAAATGGCATAGGTAAAGGACCTAAGTATTTCATTTAACATCTTGAAATGAAGGAATTCATTATATGAGTTAATTTAAAAGGCATAATCAACTAGTCAATCAATCTTTACGTTGTTTTTTAGACTATAATCCAAATGTCTAAAGGTTCAACATGAATAGGATGATACCCAAACTTAAGATCAATTTTGGAAATGATTTGAACACCATGGATATGTGAAAAAAAAATTTAAATGAGGAGAATATCTCTTCACATTAATCTTGTTAATAATTTTTTAATTGATTCACAACTTTGGCACAAACACAATTGGGTTTTGCCAAGGTAATGTTTTGGGCATGATGTGTCCATTATCCATGATTTCATAGATCTACCACTTGATCTAGTCATTATCTAGAAATGATATGTTATATAAAGAGATTTGAGGATGAGGTATTTAATGGATCAAATCCATAGTATTATTTAGTGTATAGTATGTAGGAACTTATTTAGGTGACTGAAAGATATCCTTGTATTCATCTAATTTATGGTTCAATTATTTCATCTTCATTATTTTTGGATAAACCACACTATGATATGGTGACACAGGGATGTCATCAAGAATTTACTTCTTACCATTAAGAGTATACTTTTTACCATAACTAAAAATATACTTGCACTTCATGGCACTAATGACCAAAAGATTATGAACTAACTATGATATATGTTATTTCAGATCTAGACAATCTATCATTAAATTTCAAGTATTTACTTCATAGACTACATGTTAGTGGTAAATACATGGTTGATCACATGTAAAACATCACACACCTATAATGGTGAGATGTCACTAAGGATTTCATGTTTAAGAGGTTTGATTTTGTACACCAAGTGACACTAATAGGTGATCCATTTCTCATGGCCTACACTAGACCATACACTAGTGTATGGTTGTGGATGATGTATAAATTTCAAGTTCAAATTTTGAAAATAGGATTTAGGAGAAATTAAATTATTTTGACTTCCATTAGAAATGATGAAGTGTATTATCTCACCACTGATCTACATTTGTTAATGAAATAACATTTTTAATTCATATAATTTCTTGTTGGGGAATGTAGATATATTTTTAGTACCAATCATATCATTGGGTTAATAATATATCATATACTTAAACTTTTATAGTGCTAAATAACTTATACCCACTTCTCAAGATGTGAAAGTAGAGAGCTCATAATGTGACACCCTTCATTGGATTGAATATTGAAGTTATGATTTAAGCACCACTTTCCAAACTTTGACTACTTGTTCTAATCTTTTGAAAATTATTTCCCACTCTCTGGTATGATGACTTGAGAAATATACATAAAATAGGTCTTAAAGATAACTATTTAGATCATTAAACATCCTCATATGAAAGGCAATTTATTAGTTTTACAAAATGACATAGCATGGTGATCCTCATGTATTTACTACCCTTTTTTTTTGCTATGATGGTTTTACTTGCTTCACTTTTTTTGGTGGATTTACAATTGTGAATTACATCATTTCTAGTAAGCCCATATTTTTCATAGGTGTTAAATATTTGAGTTTCAAATTTGTCTCCACATCATTTTGATCATTATTTCTTATATTTTATGCTAGTATTAAACTCTCTACTCATATCTCCTAACATTATTAAACTCCAAAAAAATTCCACCATAAAGGTATTGGATGGAGTGGTTAAGGATGAGGAGGGATGAGGAGGAATTGATCAGAGATGATGAGGGAGTCAATAGGGATGATGAGGGTCAATGATTGAGTGATTAGGAAGGATGAGGGAGTGATTATGGATGATGAGTGATAGTGGGGATTAATGAGGGAGTGATTAGGGGAGATGAGAGATGAGGAACAAGTTATTAGAGATGATGAGGTATGATGAATTATTGATTAAGGATGATGAGGTGATGCAGGGGAAACACTACCCAATATAAATAGTGATTTAGTTTACATGTTTTGAGTTTTTAGAAGGTGTTTAAAGTCATGAGAAGCCTGTAGGAGTCTTTCTAATTTTATAGTTTTGTGTAAATTTGAAATAGATTTGTATTGGAATTTCTCACCAAATATTTCATTTAGATATTTTAATTTTCATAAAGACTTCAATATTGATTCAATAAATCCAACATTGAATCTTGTTTTAGCTAATGGTTATTTGTTAATAACAGTCTTGTGCATGTCCTATTTTATATTCATATTCTTATTAAAGAGAGTTGGAGGGGGTAGTATTCAAAATTATGAATGTAAATAACCATGAATAATTTACTAAATAAATTTTTTTATTATTTTTAGACAAGAAAGCAAATAGACCCTGCATCTTCTTGAAATGTGCAAAGATAGTTTGCAGTGTGCATGATAATGAAATATGATTAGTAAAAAGTTGTTTTTTATATTTGTGAGTTGTAAGTTGGAAATAACTTATATTTTATGGTGATTATATCATTTTTCATTTGAGTTTCAAATTTTTTGAATGTTCAAATTACAAACTGTATACACTGTGTTTTTATAAACTATGCCTTAAAATATGAGTGAAGGTCATACTCTTGTGAAGGAGGAGATTTTATTTGGTGGGATTTTGAAATGTATGATTAATTAATAACTTGACATTAAAATTCCTTAATATTATTTAAACATTGTATTTTGTTATGATGCTAAGGACATTTTATGTTAAACAACACAACCCTATCTTCTATGAACAAAAGTTCTAAGTATACATCTGTGTGAGAAGGTATATGGATGTATTGGAGTGAAAATTAAAATGTATCTATTGGTGATTTAATTCTAATATGATAATTAATTATTACATTGTTTCAAGTAGATTTCATATATTTGGATGATCAAAAATAAAACTAACACAGTCTTGCAATCATCAAGAAACTTAACACAGTCAAAGTTGTATCTCATGGAAATTGGGAAATTAAATGTTATAGATGGAAGGTATTGATTTTTTAAAGTGTGTAAATATTATGTATATGAGTATAAACATTAATTTTTATTTACAAATATTTTGATAATTAATTAGAATAGATAACTTCTTCTCAGATTACTACAAACCTATGACTGAGTACATAGTCTATTCAAATTTGGTTAGGTCATTATATTCTAGAATAAAAAATGAAATACAATACTTTGAAAATGTGCATAGGGTCAAATACGACCTAATTCAACAATAAAATTAATTATAAATTCCTTTGGAAGATTTAAATCTCATTTTGACCCTTCTTCGGTCTATGAAACTAGTCCAAACCATGTATTAGGGTTTTGAATTTCAAAGTGAGTTTTTAAGAGTTATAACTATCAATAGTTAATGAAATTTGGTGAAAATTTTGAGTTCAACATACACAAAGATAATATAGTTTTTAAAGTTGTGTAAGTATTGATAAGTATGGATGGGGGAGGAATGTGTGGTAGATAAGGTTAAAGGAAACATAAAGACCTAATCTGATAGTAGAAAGATTAAAAATAAATTATCAAATAGTTGAACCAAAGCTTGAAAATTTGTTAATAAATGGGATACATTAGAGGGTATACATAAATGAGGTTTATTTGATGATTTGAGTCCATACAAGAAGAGTCTATGACAAATTAAGAGGTAGTGTATGATATAAGGACTATGTTGAGAAGTTAAGTAGGGTTTAGAAGAAGTTAAAGAGAAATAAAAGGAGTGGAAGGAAGTTTTTCAGAGCCGTATTAAATCCTAAGGAACTAGAGACAAAATTTGATCCAAGTTATTATAAAGTGTAAAGACTAGTAAGGGGGATAGTCTCAAAGTAATAGAGATTTAATGCATTGATTAAGGAGAATTTAATGAAGAATTTAGTGAGACCATCATAAGAATGGTGTAGAATAAATGAAATTAATAAAATAAAGGTGTGAATTTGAAATGTGTGTAGGGTCCAATGACATATATCAAGCAACAAAAGACAAAGTAAAAGCTACATCGATATTGGCAAAGAGCTTGGACAACAAAATTATGTAAAAGGGCTCTACATCATGAGGGATGGGGAGGGGCAATGAGGGAGTGATTGTAAATTTAATGAATGGTGAAGGTTAATAAGGGAGTGATTAGAGATGATGAGGGATGAGGAGGGATTGATTGGGGTTGAAGATATGGTTATTAGGGATGGTAAAGGAAAATGAGAGAGTGATTAGGGATGATGAGGGACTGATTAAATATGATAAGGGATGGTGAGACTCAATGAGAGAGTGATGAGGGATTAAAAGGGACAAAGAGTTAGTTATTATAGATAATGAGGCATAGTGAGGGTCAATGAGGGATTAATCAAGGATCATGAGGGAGTGATTATAGATGACTAGGATAGTAAGAATTAATGAGGGATGGATTAGGGATAATGAAGAATGATGAGAGAGTGATTAGGGGTGATGACACATGAGTAGGAAGTGATCAAGGATGAGGTAAGGATGATGAACAAGTGAGATTAACACAAAGTGGTTGTTTTATGTGTGTATTCATCAATGTGACCTATGTTACGCTAACCAAACCACTTTGCATCGATTTCAAAGTGAGTGGTTTGAAAACTTTAATTTTGACAAACTTATGACTCTTATAAATAGTAGGAATCAATCTAGAAGGCACAACACCCTAAAAATTACTATCTATTTACCAAAAATGGATAGAAATTGAAATATTTATGTCCTAAAATCCCTAGGTTTAATATTTAGACACTAAAAATGCCTAAGTACTGACTTGATTAGATTTAAAAAAACTATTTCCCACATCATAAGGAATGCAAATATGAGACAAACTCTATCAGATGATAAATGACCCTAATTTATTATATTTAATAAATAAAATTTAATGTTTAAGAAATTAAATGTAATATTATAAATGTAAATTGGTTTTGGACATAGAAGAAAGCAATGCGTACGCGTTATATAACACATACACATTGTATAATAATCTATATAATACATACACATTATACAATACATATTCATTATATAATGCATACACATTATTTAAATTTACAATAAAATATACATGTTATTGTTTTCTAAATAAAACACACATTATGTCTTGGTAATTATTGAGCCATAATTTCGATAACACGATCATGTTAATTAAATAATATGATCGCATTATTTAATAAAATGATCATGTTACGTAAAATATCCATATAATTATCCTCTAAATATACACACATACCCTTAATATTAGATTAATTTCAAATAATATATCTATGATGCAATTAAATGTGCATTGTTAGATCTCCCTTTAAGAATTAGGCCGAGTATGGGAAAATATTATAGTCTACTTGGGAAGCCAACTATGCATAGTTATATCTTTTGATATACACAACCTCATGACTTGAAACATAGAACATAGAAACTTAGGATTAATGTGATCACATCCATATGACCAAATCTCCCTGAATAATCAAGATGTGGAAATGGTGATGTTAATAACTTGCCTACTCAGATTTCTCTACCACTAGAGCCAAAATATCTAGATGAAAATTATGAACTACCATATGAAATACACTCATAAAAAAATAATTTAAATAATATATGACTTCTTATGGGAATATTAAATATCTTTAAATCACCATAATCATCCCTAAAAATCACTAACCATGATAAAATTGAAGATCAACCAAGCCTACTCGAAGAATACAAGAATAATCATAGTGCACACTTTGTCAATGAAACTTAGATTATTAGGACACTTCACAAAATAACCTAGACACCTCCATGATATCACTAAAAAATATCCAACAATATCCCCTTTTTTCATTGATGTTAATGACCATCATATAACTCACCTTCCTTCTCTCTCTTTAAGAACTCTTGCAATAAGAACCTTCTCCCCCTTTGACAAATCATAATGTGGGCACAAAATGATCATAAGGACCTAAAAAGACCACAAAAAAGAGGGAAAAACCTTATAAATATGATACAAACTCCCCCTTACCTTGAGTCTACCTCTTCTTGCCTTGAAAACTTCATCTTGATACATGCCAATGTTTTCTTCAACTAAACACCACAACCAATGAAGAAAAAACACAAAAAATCATTGAAATATAATAAAACTCAACAAGAAACATCTAATAGGGACTCCCCATAAGATATATTATTTAATTCACCTTTTGAACATCTTCATATCTCTACCCACTATGAAGAACCACCACACAAGCTTACTAGTTATCTCTCTCAAGCCACCTCAAGGACCACTAAAAAAACATCATGATACTCACCAAATAGGAAACATGTTTTAACCAACTTGAGAACTCACCTTGAAACACTCATGCCATGATCTTTGGGATAAACTGAGCAAAAACATCAAATATTCACACTAGACCCGTCTAGACTCCTTGTAGCCCTACCTAGAACTTGCAGAGCTCATAAATTTTAGTTGACACACATTAAAGATATAAAACTTAATATATATAGCTATCTCATATGAAAATTTAGGGAAACCAATTTTCATCACCTTGATCATCTTCTAAAACATACTTCATAAATATACTAGCTAGTTAGGCATCCATATTCATAAATACATCAAAAATCTAAAAACCATAAACCTTTAGATCTATGTGAATATTGATTTGAAAAAAAATTTGGACCATTAAACCTATTGATAATCCTTATACCTAAAATTATAAGGTAGCCACTTTTATAGCATAGCCTAAAACTCTAGAATCTTAAAACAAATAGGGTCAATACAGCTTCGTTGGTTAACGCCCACCTCTAAAACTTATTGCAAATTTGGAGATAACCATCAATAAATTCTAGACAAATATTTGAGCCTCCATAATTTTTGGAACCTATATATCCCATAACCAATTTTACACCTGTTTGGCTTGATGCCAACATTGAGAAAATCAAGAGCACTCAAAAATATCTAATTTGACTTCAACACACCTTCAGACCATAAAACCACCTAGAGAATTCTAGAATAAGGTAAATAGACCTTTATATGTAAAAATATAATCTTAATAACTCAAAAATCTTCCTTTTCCACTTGAAAAATCTTTAATTACGGACTTTAGGACCAAAGTCCTTGAATACTCCTAAAACACACAGATCACCACAACATTTAAAGTAGGCTTATGAGCTTGTTTCTCCTCCTTAACCACAAACATCTTTTAATGACCGTTATTTTCCTAAAACATCAACTAAATATCAAGTAGAATTGACCATACTTCCTCTTTCTTATCAAGTGTCTCCTTGAAGCCTAGATAGAGACACCCTACCTCACAATGTTCTAGAATAATTTGAAATAAGGAGTTGCCCATAACTCCTCATATTGCTTCTCCTCCTTGGTCATGTGATAATAATAATAATAATAATAATAATAATAATAATAATAATAATAATAATAATAATAATAATAATTATTATTATTATTATTATTATTATTAAGACAATCAATATGATCATCCACTAAAATATTCTCCTTTTATTATAATATTGGGTTGACAACATATGGAGACAATAAAGATTCATGACATACCTTTTCAATTGAAGAAAGAAACTCTTCAATGGGAAGTGACAATTGATGTTATTTGCATGAAACTTGAGAAACAATTTCAGGATGTTATCTTGAATCCATACACACCTTATAATTAAAATCAACCAACACCTTGGTATTTTCCTTGAGCTTGGTCTCTTCATTTAAAATATGATCAGACAATGAGACCCCTTGCAACTCTTTAACATTTGTAGCATGCTCCACCATAGAAAACAAATTGCTTGGACTTGAAAAATTATCATGACTCATAGATTACACCTTTTGTTTCTATGAGTTATGTATCCTTCGTCCTTACATTCTAGGATTTTGATTAAACTTATTCTGACTTGATGGCCTTTGCTTGCATAACTTAGCAATGTGACCAATCTTCTCACAGTTGTATCAAACCATTCTTCTTAAGAAAACTCAACTTGATTTATTTTAAATGGATATTATTTTGAAAAATGTCCCACAACATGAAATTTGGGTCACTCAACCTTGCTCACACCACTCGATTGATGATTTCACCCATTCTTAGTAGGTCTTCTATACTCTTTAGCCCCATGACCAAATTGATTTTAAGTGTAAAAACAACCATTGAATTTGGCATACCTCATGGAATTTAGCTATATGATCTAATTTATCTTCATTATACCATCATATTCATTTCTTTACTAATTATTGACCTTTACGGTCTGATTGTCCTTATTTATATTAGTTTTCCCCTTAGCTTGAGTTACTATATTTTGTTCTTCTTCATATCCAAGACTAGTTCTATCACTACCAATCTTTTGAATGTTTAGAATGGTGTTTAGATAACTTGAGCTCTTTTAAAAACTCACAAATTACTTCACCTTACTATATGTCTTCTCTAACTCATCTTTCAATGACTCAATTTCAATCATATACGTTGAACACTCATATTCTTTAGCTTCTAGGCTTGTAGATATGATTTCCAATTGATAATTGAAATGTTTGACTATACCTTCATGCTCCTTGGTGTATTCAGTAATTATTTCCTCAAACACACTAAATTTATCTTCATAGTCATAGATTTGAGACTTCATCTTCCTGTTAATATTCTTCTCAATCTTTAGTTCTTCAATAGCATTCATCAAATCAGTCTCACAGTCCACCTCATATTTATCATGGTCTGAATCACTCCAAGTAGAGTCCTTTTGATATTAACAACTTCCTTCCTCAGCCATGAAGAGGGATTCATTTTAAATAGGACCATCATCTTCGTGATCATACTTTGAGTCACTATATTCACTTTAATTTGATGATCTACAATCTTTATTGGTTTAGATTCTCTTCTTGTTCTTGAAGGACTTCCTCTTGTTTTCATATGTTTTGAATACTTTCTTCCTCTTATCAAACTTGTATGTCTTCTTGTCTTCATCTTGGCCTTAAACATGCTATTCATCATCATTCTTCTTATGTTTTGAGGTAGTTTACTAGAAAAATGTCCTACTTTTCCATAAATGAATCATTTTAAGGGTTGTTTACCCTTATACTTCCCTAAACCTATTTTTAATTTCCTTGTAAACAAAGTAATTAATTCATCATCATTAATATTATATGTGCCATCCTCCTTAAGTTTATTACCTTATATCTTCAATGAATTTTCCTTCTTTAGTGGTATATCATCATTTACTCTCATCTCATAGGTAGCAAGGATGCCATACAGTTCATCCATCTTCAACTGAGTAAAATCCTAACTTTATTCTATAATAGATACTTTAGAATCAAACTTGACACATAGAGAGAGAGAGAGAGAGAGAGAGAGAGAGAGAGAGAGAGAGAGAGAGAGAGAGAGAGAGAGAGAGAGAGAGAGAGAGAGAGAGAGAGAGAGAGAGAGAGAGAGAGAGAGAGAGAGAGAGAGAGAGCGCTTAATAGCTTATGAACTAAAATAGCTTCTTCAAGCTTCTCTTTAAGACTTTTGATAATGTTCTTGATCTCATCAACTCTCTATAAAAAGGATGACACATAATCTTATTCCTTCATCTTAGAACTCTCAAATTGTCTTTGGTGAGACTAAAACTTTGCTAATATAAAATTTTAATCTCTTTAATATTTATTATTCAATTTCTCCCACATTTCCTTGGTAGATATCTAATAGATTACCTTGGTGTATTCAGTCTCTAAAAGACCAAAGTGATAACATTCATTGCCTTAGAATTATTCTCAAATAAATTCTTATCTTGCATAACTAGATAGAGGAATAATAGGTATAGAATAACAATCCAAAACATATTTCCTAGTTTCAAACCCTAGGAACATGATGTAGGTCCTCAAACTCACACTCCAAAAAGCATAATTAAATCAATTGAAAATTAGTGCTTGCTTAGTGAAAAAACTTGATTGCATTTGATGGCTTCGCATATTGTACCTTGGATCACCTTCATGCTATCAATTCTTTACCAAAGGACCTTTATCTTATACCAATTGTTAGAGGTACAATCACTAAGGGGGGGTGAATCAATGAACTAGATATTTTAGATTTTAATTCCAATCCCTCCATAATTTTAATCAATTACCATAAGTATTTTATAATATACAGGGCATTCATAACAATAAATAATACATAATGCAAGATCACACACACAACACAAGATCTATGTGGGAAACCCTCTTGCAGAACAAAACCCACTCTAAAGCCTATAAAAACATTGACTACTTATCTTATAAGGTATTACAAACATGATACTTTAGTGTAAAATGAATTCCATAAGGAGCACCTTCCCATATCTAGATAAGCACCCAAAACAACTGGAATTTTTGCAAGTTTCACCTTACAAGGAGGAAATGACCCACTAGATGTTGATCACCCATAATAGAACCTATGAAATGAACATATCCTAATCATTGATTATATACCAATCTAATGGAGATATAATCTATATAAACTCTCTTTAACCCTACATTATATCTCAAGCCTTCACACCCTCTTAATACATCCAAAACCACCTTTTCGATCACTCTACACTTCTTATCAAAAACTCTATTATAAAATCAACAACATGACCAAATGGTTATACACCTAGTTCACACTATGATATTTAATACATCAAATAATAACACATAACCTTCACCTTTCCTTTACTCACATTTAAAGCATCCAATGTAGTCTTTTGGATCAACCTAGATCTCTTCATGCATCCTCAATATTCAAAACTACAAGAGCATTATTAAGACATCAAAAATGGAACCTATAGGTCATACAAATAATCATAAACCATCCCTTATCTTCAATCCATCCAATATTTACCCTTACTATCCTTCACCTTTCAACTCTATACTCTTGCTCCACACTTACATTACCTAGAAATCATCATCTTTGATTTCATTATTTACAGAGCCTTCATAAATATCAAATTCTTAGTTATCCATTAGACATGCCTTAACCCTTAAGGCTTATATAAAATTAAGACATACATAAATACCATCCTCATAGGTTAGACATAACATCCATGGGTCACCTTTAAGTAGTTACACCTTTCAATTAGGCCTTAGTAGCCCTTATAGGACTCATGTATACCTATTCATCCATTTATATATTCAACAATAAAATTAGAAACACAATAATACTTATAAATTCATATTTCCACTCCACATGACATATTAGACATCCTAAAATGATTAAAATCATCATTACACACTTTTGCATATGCTCAATAATCTCAAACATTAGATTTATACACAAGAACACCATGAATTGACAAACAGACAACTTATAAGATTTTTAATATACTTAATATGGATTGGTCAAACATCCAAAATTAATAAAGATCACTTTTAGGGAGTCTACAACACTCTCCAATAGCTAAGTCACCGTGAGACATCCAAATACCATATAAACAAACTTAATTATCCTTCTCAAGTAACTTACAGACCATGCTCAAACACAAAAACCACTTTGGAGCTCAATATCTGAAACTATAAAGACATTCAAACTTTATAGATATTTTTTTATGGATGCACCTTATATTCCTTTAAAACTTTTCCTTTTACATCACATTCTAATTCATCCTAGATGAAAAGTTATGGCCTAAACACTATAGACTAGGTTTTCCCTTTTCCAAATCAAATACCAATGGTCACTGTTAAACATCAAACACTTTTTCATCATCTCATGTCCTCACATATTTTATAAAATACACACCATTTATCTCTTTGAGAGTATCCTGATCTTTAACTATGCTAAACATCCATCAATTTGACATCATCTCATGCTTATTTGTAACTTTGAAAAATATATGCACCATCAATCTTCTTAGAAGTAGCTCAGTTTTTAGCTTTTCTCACTATTAAAAATTAAAAACTTGTCATCATCTCATTTCTTCCTAATAATTTAGAATAAACATGCTCCATTGATCTCTTTGATAATTTCCTAAACTTAACATGCTAAACATCATACACAATGACCTATTTGATTAAATACACATCATTGATCTACATCTGTATGAACACCTACTCGCCATTAGATCTTGATTTATTAATGGTCTTTAAAAATTTTAATCATCTATCACATTAACCTATTTTAATCAATATACATCATTGATTTACATCTATATGAATACTCGCTCATTGTTAGATTTTTATCTAGTCTTGGTCTTTACTTTCATTAAATTTGGTTAAGTATGGGAACCACTGCAATATACATGGAATGCCAAATTTTAACCTTAATAACCTTTTCTATGCTCAATCTCATGTCCTAAAATTTAAACCATATGATATTCTTTCATAAGGGAGTCCATCCATATATAAATTTACTCTTGGAATCTTCATGCATGTGAAATATGACACCATCAAATTACTTACTCAGCTATACTTAAACATAGACCTTAAATGTAGTTAAGCTCAAACTAATTTTGTGTTGTAGGTCTGTGATGCGACTAAATGCACACTGTTATATTTCCCTTTGCAAATTTGCCTGAGTATGGGAAAACATTGTAATCTTCCTAGGAAGCCAACTTTACATAGTTATATCTTTTACTATACACAACCTCATGACCTAAAACATGGAAAAATTCAATTTGAGACTAATGTGACTGCCCCATATGACCAAATCCCCCTAAATCATCTATACACTATAATGGTGATGTTAGAAAACTACCTACTTAGATTTTTTTCCACTAGACCCAAAATGTCTAGATAAATATTATAAACTACCAGATGAAATCCACTCATGCAAACAAGCATTAGAATCATATAATACATCATATGGGACCTATTTCATAGATGTAAATAACTATAATCATCTATAAACATCTGTAACCATGCCAAAACTGAAGATCAATCAAGCTTCAAACATACTAGAACAAGCATACTGAACAATTTATCATTGACACTTAGATTATCAAGACACTTCTTCCACTCACCTTCACAACTACATGACATCACTAGCAAATATTCAACATCATCATATACATTTTCACTATCATCAAAGGATATGAAGGGTTTCTAAATGATATAAGGCCTTTTACATGTGTAAGTGCCAATAATCCCATTTATTGGGTGCCCAGAATGTGTTAGAGGAGGATGTACATGATATGTCATTTACAATTTTGGATATTTCTTATTATTATATTTTAAATAATTTTTAAGTATATTTAGGTGATAATATGGAACTTCAAAATAATTTTCTTAATCTATAATCCACAATTGAGTACACAAAATCACTTTACAATTTTAGAGGTGATATTGGCAAGGCCATGCAAATGAAGGAGGAATGAATAGGAACATAAGTTTAAGATTTTGAGGGTGGAGTAAAGATATTTTTTTATCAAGGTCATTGGACAGGTGAAAATATTTGGGATAAGGAAAATTAATCATAACACAATATACATAATTACTTATGCAAAATCCATATTCAATTATTGTATGCTAATATATTTAGTCATTAAAACAATGTTAAAGGCAAAACGAGATAAAATTAATATATGAATTTTGTTAATGTTGTTTCCTAACTAAAATATATATTAAATATACAAAAAATTATAAAAAAAAAACAAGAATAATTTTTTTATGTTTATAAAACACATTCATGCATATCTAGTTTGGGAGTTAATGTTGTTTCCTAACTAAAATCTATGGTAAATATACAAAAAATTATTTAAAAAAACAAGAATATTTTTTTTATGTTTATAAAACACATTCATGCATATCTAGTTTGGAGTTTATAGTCTCTATTTTTGTACAAGTCATATCGTTAACATAAGCTTAATTTTGAATTTGAATAATATTTTTAAGTCATATATTTTTTAATATTATTTCATTCATTTATAAAAATTAATATATAGAACTATCAATAATTTCATATATGGATGATTTTTATTGTTTATATAATATCATGGACATACTGCCATTAAATTATTACATTCTAAAACATTCATGTATAAGGAACCGTTGTTTTAGATATGATGAAATATAAATATTTTTTTAAAGATCAGAATCCATATGATATCTCAAAACACTCATTAAATAAGGATTAAAATTACCTCCATGTTTATTTGGTAGTCAAACACTCATGAGTTATCAAGGTCTTATCATAAAAGCTCAATGATAGGCCTCATACAGGGTCTGACAGTACACAATCATGTGTAATTTATTAAAAAATTTATTTAAAGGGATGAAAAAAAATTATCCTATCAATAGAAAATTATAAACCATGTGGAAAAATTTTCAAGCTTTTTCTTCACTACCCTAAGAGATGTTCAAGTTGTTCTTCTACAACCCGACTTTCTTGTTTCAATAGGTCTAGTGAACACAACAAGTGTTTATGGATGTTTAAGGACACCCAAGAGTCTGAAATATATTTAAATGTGTATAGAGAGTCTTGATAATCTAATGGAAAACTTTTAAATTTTTGGACTATTTGGTTACAAAGTTAGAGCGTTATTTGTGTTAAAAATATTCTTTTAGGGTTTAAGCCCTATTTTGGAGCTTGAGAACAAATCAAAAGTTAAATATTTTAATTTTGATACTTTTAAAACATATTAAATATTTGAACATATGACATATAACTTATCCTTTATCTTTTTAATGGTTTCTAATATTAGATCATCAAAAAGCACATCCAACTTCATCTATTTGTTTATTGTGTACATAAAAAAATGATTTTCTTGAGCCAAAAGGCCTAAAATTTGACTACATGAGATCAAATTGAAATATAAATATGGGATTAAATTTTTTAAATCCTATAAATACATCTTACCACAAACATAAATCAAAATTTATTCATAAATACATTCACAATGTCATTACATAGTTCAGAACATGTTTTACAACAATAGTTCAACCTCAATAATGGAGAAATTGATCCTTTTTATATCTCCTTGCCTCTATCTTAGATCTTGATGATATGGTTCCAAGAAATCACCGTACGACCATTCTCTTGAATTTGAATAGTATTTTTTTAACCACTCTAATCCCTAAAATTCCCTACCTTATCCTTAGATAAGACTAATCCTTCACATCTCCTATGTAGTTAAGCCTTTTGAAGAAAAAATAGATTAGTACAAGAATTAATGACAAGTACATAGATTATT
>JARHVA010008369.1:2500-52500 GCA_037957365.1 Torreya grandis | reverse complement strand
TATCCTAATCATTATCCATAGCCTTAGAGTCACTCGATGGAGAGTTATTCTCGTCACTGTCCATGTCCTTGAAAGGCATATAAATCATCAAAGTCAAGTTTCATAGAATAAATGTTCCTATATGAATAGATAATAACAAAAAATCATGGTAAATGGTGAACCATTTCCATAATTCTCTAATCAACTCAGTAGCACGCATTCTTGGCAGATCATAATGGTGATTACGAACACTAAATAATTTGAATTGTACCCAACACAAAATATTAATTATAATGAAAGTATTTATCCATAAATATTGGTGTACATTAACATCAAGATTATTTTATATATTGATTGGAATTAATTTTTGTAAAAATGACCTTATGGAAGGTGGCATGGCTCTAGTAGTGTTCCACATATCAGGTAACACTATGTCCCCATTTGGCCATTTAAAAGACCATTATATGAAAATATCCACTCCATGAATTTACATTAGTGTGAAAAAATAATACACTAAAAATGGTAAGTGTTATGTTATATATCTAGTAAGGAAACATATCAAAACATTTTACCATATCATACCATTAGGTTTTACAAAGTTAGCTGTAAAAGTAAGAGTTCACTAGTTAAGGGCAATAGCCATCACATATGAGTTTTTTCTCATTATATTATATTCATTGGTGAGTGTATAAATAATATATATCCTCTTCCATATGTGGAAATATAACTCCTTTATTATCTCCATCACACTCTCCATAAGGAACTCTTATAATAATGAGCATGCCTACCATCCAATAGAGAAAAATGTTAGCGATCGATTACACAATTAGCATTTGTTTCTATAGAAATTATTTTTCAAATCAATTTCTTAAAATGTTATAAATAAATTACATCATATGTTAGGGACAAATTTGAAAATTAGAATCATATTATCCAAGTAAATGAAAACTTTAAATACCGTATCTTTTGTGCATTATAATTATTTTAGTCGTTTGAAATACATGCAATAGAATGTATGAGTTCAATTAAAGGTTTGGAGATGTTAAAGTTGTTATTTAAGGTATTGATACAAGTGTTAATATTTTTATATATCCTTTATACTTTTTTAATGATGACTAAGAAGCTCTCGAGTTAGGATCAAACTATGAAACCCTAAGAAAGAATAAAATCCCTTTATCTTCCAAATGAACTTGTGAAATCCTTAGAAATTATGGAAATCGATACTATAAGGTATTATACAAAAGATTCAATTATTTTTGTATGATTGGAGGACTTGTAACTTTTTTTAATGGCTAATTGTGTATAAGTCTGCATGTAGATGATTGTCAATAAGGGTAGAGAAAAGAGTTTTAAATTGAATTCTCATTATTGTTTGGGACTCAAATTTATTACAGAGTTGGTAGGAAGTTTTGATAAGGCAATAATGGTGTCCTAAGTCATCAATATTCCATACCAGATAAGATATGACATATTATGTTGTTGATTACATAGAAAAACAAAGTTTATAAGATTTTTTTTGGTTATATCCTCATTACAAATTTCTTAGTTTATATAAGCCTCATTGTATGAATATTTAATGGAGTCTTAATCATGATGCAAACATGATTTAAGCCTTGTTAAATCAAAATAAGCATAAGTTACTCAATAAGGTATAATGAAGCCTGTAAGACCTAAAGAAAAAACGTTGCTAATAAGACTACTTTTGAAAAATAATAAAATCATTGGTTTATTATCATTTTTTATAAGATATAAAAATGGAATAGGTAACTCAATATGAGATCACTAAAAATACATAAGGGTATTGTAGTAAGAACCTTGAATTTGATATCTTAATCCACTATTGATTGGTTAAATACTTATAAGATATTATTGGAATAAGTAAATAGAGATATAGTACTAATGCAAGACCATGATTGTCAAATACAATATTTATAATGGAAAAAGGTAGTATATGTCATAATATTGTTCAATTATATTGTAAAATAGTAAATCATCTTGGTTTTTTAATATAAATTGGTCTAGTTATTTTTGAAGTAAATAATACGTTTTTCATCCAAACTAGAATTTGAAATTTCAAATACCTTTAATGTAAATATATAAAGCAATTGTACTCATTAAGAGTCAATATGAATTTTCATAGATTTTTTAGGGGTTCAAAATATTGAACGGATTCTTATAGTTCTTTTCCATATCATAGTCATTATATGAAATCAATAAATGGAATGCTATTTATAACAAGTACTTTCTTATCTTAAGTTGGAAAGGTTGAGACGAATCTCAAGTAAAATTAGTCATTTATAATCTTGGAGACTCCTCCAACTACCTATTAAAAAACTAGTCTACAATGGAGGAGTCATTCAAGACTTTTATGATGCATAAAAGAACCAAACTTCTCATTAGGAAGGACTAATAGTAGTTTGTAGTTCAGGAATATGGGTCCAAGTTAATCAAGAAGTAAGTTATTATGTTACATGATCTTATGTATTTAATATGTTTCTGAAAGAATGAGTAAAATTTTATCTTCATTGAAGTGATTTTTATGTTGTATCAATGTTTATACTTTTGTAAACTGTTACTACTCTATTTTTCTATGCATACACAATCAAGATAGTCATTTGAGTCACATGTATATTAATGCATGAATTAAAATTTAAGTTTGGAGTAGCTGAATAAGTTTCTCAAGAGTTTTTTTACCAATGTTAGATTGATTCAAACTATCTTAAGCTTCATGAATAATTAGTAATGAGCTCTAACATTTTTTGTAAGCTAAAAAACCTTATAATCGGGGTTTCTTCCCAAAAAGACACATATATCTAATTTCAACCCTTATAAATTTTTTATGAAGTTTGTGATATATGTTTTTGATACTCTGGGTATTAGTTAGTAATGGGAAGCCCTATAGAGAGATAAATAGTTGACTATGTTAGAAATTCTTAAGGTGTATATTAAGAGACCTAGGAAGGAATGAGAAATGGTTGGTTTGCATTGTCTTTGACTATAAATAATCTATAAATGTGTGTTCATGATAGATGATATCTAAAATAATATTTATATTGAGTTCCTTGTTATTTGAGGCTTTATCATATCCTATAGGTTCACCTATAGTTGACTATGTAGAAGGTAGATTGCATGTCATTATCTGAGGGAGGGTTAAAAACCATTAAGTGGTTCATGATATTCTTATGGTCCAAATAATCTAAAAAATGGTGTACATTGTTTGGATAATATTTTACACATGGTTTATTGATTTTTTCAATATAGATGTGGTTTGATTATATGAATAATAATGTGTGCATCAGATAGACCTAGTAGTCTAAGCTTAGTATAGGTTATAGGATCAAATGAGAAGTTTTAATTGTTTTTCTATCATTCTGCATTGACCACAACCTTTTATGAAGGTTTTCAATGTTGGAAGACTATTTTAAATCAATTGAAAAAGTTAAACAAGCCTATTGACCATTGAAAAAAATCAAGGTTTTTTAAGGTAAGAAAAAATGTACATGTACACTCGTAAAAGGAGAAGAACAAAGATGCTATCGATTTTTCTCTTCAAGAAACCAATGAAGAGAGATTGGTTTGTATCTATTAAAGTGATCTGTATACCCCAATAATACACACTCTGATTCATGATAAATAGTCTAAAAGTTATAATACTATATTTGGAGACTGAATAAACCTACACATAGTCCTAAAATAGGGTTAGGATAGAATTGAGCCTTTTTGCTATAAAGTGGTGTAATTGGTGTTTGAAATTAAATACTCCCTATAAGTTTCATATAATATCTCTAAATATTGCATTGAATATTTGATATGTATATGTCAATGGACATTGGTGTTTTTAATCTAAGATCAAATGTTTTTAAGCTTCATCTACCATCATTAAGAAGCTCTCATAATTAGGATTTTCTGAGAAACACTATATCAAGGTTTAAAGAACAAATCAATAGATAAATTCATTTTTAACCAATGAAATTACATCAAACTTTGGGATATGGTATAAAATAATATTTATGAGCTAATAATTTTTTTATAATATTTAAATAAGCTACGTGGAATGATATATGATCAACTGAGTTATGTCTAACCTATATGGTGTCACTGAGTCAAATTGAAAAGGTTAAAAAATTGATTATTTTACTTGTTATTTATTTCCAAAATATCTTTGAAGGTATAATATAAATAGAGAAAACTTGAATTGGTACTCCAAGTCCATTTTTGAGTGGTTTGAATTAATATCTATTAAAAAGTTGGAGTAGTCTAGCACAAACCTAAAGAGTAAAAAATGCTATTGAGATAGTTATTTTGAAAAAACTAATATAATCATTAGTTTATCATAATTATAATTGATCTATAAAATCCATGGTAGTATTAAATAAAACATTTGGGGGTATTATAAGAATATTAACATGTTTTTAAAAAAAAATAGTCCTATAAAGAACATTGTAGTAAGGTTAGAATAAATGGTAAATTGTTGTGAATTTGATGGGCTAATTAGTATTTTTAATTGTAAAAGGTCTTGTATCACTATTGTATAAATATACGTAATTTTGTCATAATAACTATCATCCATGAAAATATATAAATATGAATGATCCATTATAATAGATCTGTTTCATGAACTCAGGCCTACTAAGTATAATAAAGGATAGATTACTTTAAAAATCCACTCAATTTTTTTTAATCAGATTATCATGTGTGGATCACTAAATAGAGATATAAATAAATATGCATTGGTATTCCAAGACCAATATTAAAGATATTTTTTTATTCAAGAAGTAATATATCTATAAAAAAAATTATTGTTAAACTAAACAAGTAATAAAGTGTGTATCCCAGGATAGTGAATGAAAAATGTAAGATTTTAATAATTTCCTAATGCACAAACAATATAATAGGATCTTACATCACAAATTTTAAATAATAAAAATAAATACACTCAAAAATGAAAATGTTTTGAAACATTTGTAATCATTTTATTCATATAAGTTGTTTACAAGAACAAGGAGTGTTATCATATTTGTAAGAGTTGACACGGTTGAATATAAAACTTATATCTCCATTTATGTTAGTTTTTTTTTTCCATTAAATGTTGTAGTATATGGCCACAAAAAAGTAAAACTAAAATAAGGTGCTCAACTACCATTCAAAATTTGACTTTTGTAGTACAAGACAAAATTTATATGGCATTTAAATATGGAGTGTGTCATATACAAGATGTGAAATTATGCAAAGACTTATCGCTAGAGTTGACAGAGGTGGGTGGTGAAGCAACATTGTTGAAACAACCCTAATTTGTTTTTTGATGTTGCATATTAGAGTACATAATGGATGTATAATGGACCCAAACCTCTCTTGTTGGATCAAGCATTACACACATAACATACCTACATATGAACAATAAGATTATGAGTCATTAATGCTCAAAATAAGGTATAACATGGAAAGCAAGAGAAAATTGTCCTTATTAGCCATAAAACATACTATCCAACATTCAAAACACATATGGAAACCCACTTTCATAAGATTTCACATGGGTTAGCCTAAGGCTCAATAACATACAATAGGAATAACATATCTCATAAAATGATTTCAATCAATTATTGTGCATGCTTGTCACAATTTAGTACATGGATGAATTTACAATCATGCCTTACTACATCCTCCAACTGGGAATGGTATAATGCTGGTCACTACTTGAATTGTTATAACTGATTTTAAATTGGAAAATAGCAAATACAATAGATTAACAATTATGGGAAGAGGAATTAATACCCATCAAGTACATGGAAACCTACATAAATATAATCCCTAATATTGATTATATTATCAACTATTGTCTATAGTAGGGAAGGCATATTTACCTAATGAATTTACCCTCTCACATTAGCATGTTAGCCATTACTAAATCAAGAATTTATTGTGCATGATTAAATTTTAAAACATTAATGTCTTATTTTCATTAAATAATTATTTCAATGAATAAAATAACTTCATACAATATCTTACTAAGTTATGTAAACATAAATGAGTAACAAGCTTCACATATGCCGAATATATCTTTTTTATGCATGCAATGGTTTCAAATGAACTACACTGCCAAACCATACAATAAACAATGTTTACACACAAGGTTAACTACATGAAACAAATCAGACGAAATGCCATGTTTACATAATGATAAACATTACAACCATCTTGGGAATAAAATGATAGTCACATTCATGAACTATAAATTATCTCAATATTAAGATGAGCATACACCCTTAAGAGAGGACCTTAACAACCAACCAACTCATCCATTTTAAGTAATGTAATTATACTCAAGATTAAGAATCGGAAAAATCACCAAGGAGTTGACTAATACCAAACACATACCAATAGTATGAAATATCACAAGATCTAAGCATGCTAGTAGGATTTTAACTACATTACCCATATATGCATGGCAGCCAACTTGTATGAACTTATTCAGATAAAAGCATATGCAAAGTGGAACATACAATAGTCTCTACATTCCATCCCAAAATTGAAAACCAACTAAAGGAAAATTCCATATACACTTGATAACATAAGATTAGTTCTAAGGCATATAAAGGAAAATGAGCCATAATCCTAATACAGATCCAAGGGAATAACTAGGCAACTGTCATAGTTAGCATTCCATTAATATTTCAGCTTCCTCATGATCTAAGTCAACATATGAAATATGCCTAAATATTAAGTAAGTGATCTAAGAAAATGCATTCATGGAAATCATTACTCCAATTAGATTTATTTATGAGTTGTAGGCTTTTATATTAATTAAACATGAGTGTATGCTTATGTAGTTTTCCTCAAATATCCATTAACAATTCTTATCGATCGAAACAATTTTATATGAATAAGACAAGAAGCTCACCACATAAAGATATAATCTAAGGTTTAATCTAAATTAGTGACCAAATGAAGTCTATATTAACATAATAAGATCACATGATTATATGAAGAGTAATTCCATGTTATTTATATCAACAACATATGCTAGATATATCCCAATCATTATCAACCCATTTACCTAATCAAACTCTACATAAATATTACCATCATGGTTTAAGTCAAGGGAGCTAATAGAATTTGTATATAAATCTCCCAAAGAGTAAAATATACACTAAGTTGGTCAACCAATTATAGGTTATAACTACAAAAATCATTAGCTATGTAGTAACATACTAAAGGCTCAATAACAATAACAATATAGTGTATCACTATGGCATTATCTAAATAAATTCAATTACCAATCTAGGATAAAACCTAATTATATCAAAGGGATTGAATTTATAAATAGAAGTAACATCCACATAAGGCTAAATATTCAACATTTTAATTTTGTACTTCTCATCTCCAAGGATCCTCATCAAAAAAAGGGGAGATGAAGCTCTAAGGAAGCGAATAGATTAAAATACCAATTAGAAATACCTTTAGTGACATATATCAATCCAAAAATTTGAAATTACATCACTAAAATAAGATCTACATTATTTATTCTTGCACTCCCATATTTTAATTCTTTTACATGCCTTGTGTGTTTTACTTCCCACACTTCTTTTATTCCTTACTACATTGTCTCCCTTACATTTTTTTCTCTTCCCACTCTATGCATATCCTTTTTCTCTCATTCACTTCACCTCTATTTTCTTCCTCATTCTCTCTACCCCTATGTATTCTATGGTCTTCCATTTTGTTTCCAATAGTCTCCCACCCTTATACCTCTAGGCATTCCCTACAACCTTATTTCTCATGATTTCATCCTATTCATTCCATTCCACACTTCACTACATTATTTTCCCTCTTTCTCATACCCTACACCTCTTCCATCATATGTATTTTATCCATTCCATATCCCCCTATGTGTCCTTTGAATTTTCCTTCCTTATTTCTTCTCATCTTCTATTTTTTCCCTTACACATCTCCTCACCTACATCAGCAATTTCCATACCTATGCTACTTACCTAAAGTTGTCCACCTTGTCTTAGAATGCCCAATAACCAATCACGTGCTTATAAGTGAATTGATCCACTTGAATATGGCATGAGTAGGTATCTGATACTTAGTCTTTAAATTATTGACTAGCATTGTTTGTATTTTTTTAATTTTCTATTCAATTGGTAGAGAAAATAATGGCTTGGTCGACTATTAGTTAATAGACCAAATCAAAACCTAACACCAAGCCTAACAACAATGCATTAATTAAGATTTAACCCAATATGATAACAATGAAATATTTTAATATTAAATTTATGATGTCAATTTTAATCATAAGAGAGCACATATAAAGGCATAATTAAACACAAATTATTTAATTGATATTTTATCATTCCTGAAAGGATTAATATGCTATTTCTATTTAATTAATTGATATTTTATTAATTGTAATAGATAGATCAAACCACCATAGGATATTGGGATAATAATAAAATCCACCCCAAATATGACTTTTCCAAGTTATCCATAGGAATAGATTAATTCACAAATCCTAATAAGGAATCTATGTCATGTATCTAATGAGATAATTGAAGGTGGGATTGAGGGATGGTTCGAACACCACACAACAGATTCAAACACCAAACAAAAATAAAATTAACATGCATAAAATAGTAAAATAATAAAAATACAATAGAGATAAAATCATGTCACAAAACACAAAATCAATAATTTGATAACGATGGAACCATTCACAAAAACTAAACCATATTTATGTCCCAAATACACATATAACACAATAGTCTGCCAAAAAACATGACATAGATCAAGAATACTAGTTGACCTATTAAAACTCATATGATTATTTATAACCACTCTGTCACCCCAGAAGTGAACACTACCATTAGGCGTATCGCATCGTCATTACTTTTAACCATAAAATATATCCATCAGCAATATATGTTCTAATAATCAATAAAAATGATAAAATAGTAATAAAGTAAAACAAAGTATTAAATACATCAATAATTCATACATCATCAAATGTAGAATTGTAAGAGGATAATTCATCAACCTATAATCATTAATCATATCATCAAGATCTGATAATATAATCTAACTAAATAATGAAGTGCAGTAATAGTGATACTCATGCTAAATCAATCATATAGGCAATAATGTCAAGGTCCATAATGATAGGATCATAACAATTATCTCATTTCTATATATCTAACTCTTTATTTACAACCCTTTTATTATCCTCATTCCAGGCTTCTCATTTCATTTTCTTTAGAGGAGGATTTGGAAAAGGAGTTCCATCTTGTGATATGCTATTATGTCTTATTATATTCATTATTTTTTATGAAATCTCTCTAGGAATGGAGGTACCATACCCATCATGCACTTTTTAGAATGCATGCATCATCATGTGCTATGAGTTTGATATCAAACTGCTTTGGATATTGTCTAAAACATCATGCATATGTGTTTCAAATAATGACAATGTTTTGATTATGAAATCAACTATGACACAGTTATCAAAAATTTCTTGTACTTTGAATTTCAAGGATTCAATTATGTAAACTTCACTAGTAATAATGAACTATTCTAAGAATGAAACATACACTGTTACAAATGTCGATAAACATAAACCAAAATGAGTATGAAAATAGACATGTCTTACATTATTAGTGTTCCTTAATTGCATTTTAGTATCATCAACCAAATATTTTGATTCACCTACATTAGACTAATTTGATACTTGCATATCCACACATGTTTCAACCTCATATCTAGTGTTTGATCATTTGAGATCAATACCTACTTCATCTTTAGCGGTACCTCTTATTGTATTATCTATACACTACGAACTGGAAACATTATACATGAAATTGATATTTTCAAAAAAAATGTAAAAAATAAAAACACCTTCTAATAAAATAATCTTTACATTATGATGTATATTAATGTAGTTGATTTGCTCATAGCCACCCTCCCCCATGTGATTCACAACAACATCTATTCTATAATTTCTCAATAGTTTTACCTTAATCACATGTTTAAAAGTGTAGCCTTGGAGTGAAAATGGGCAATTTTAGATCGACATGGAAGGAATTATAGTGTGGACATGATAATGCAAGATCTCAACTATCTAACTTTGCACCCATGACATACAAATATTTTTTTTGTATAATGTGACATGATTGTATGGAATATTTAAAGTTTTAACCCATGAAACATTTTAAACTCTCTCTAGTTTTAAGTCCTTATGTAGTCCATAATCCTTGCATATTTGTAATTATAAATAGTATGTATACACCATTATGATTAGTTGGTTAGCTATTTGATCAACCTTTTGATGTATAGAAGTGCATATTGTCCTCAAAAAACACATCTTCAAATGGGTATGATAAGTTTGTATGCAAAAAATTATTTCTTACCTAGCATGTCGATGGGTGAAACAATATTGTGACTACATTCACACATGGTAAAGTGAATAATTTCCATAGTATTCAAAAAAATTTACATATGTGGAGTGATAATTTAAAAAAGAATTAAACTCCTTTGTTTACCATGTCTTCATTAGTGCAGCTATAAATTATGTCACCTAGTTCAGTAAACACCACATGATATACATCATCTTCTAACACCTTCCCTATCAAATTATTTGGCCATGCATGACACACATGGCAATTATATAATTATAACTTGCAATTGAATGTTTCCATACAAATCCTAATTTATTTTTAAGACTTAAAAATATATCCTAATCACAATATGTACCAATATTAATGTATGATTATCATATTCTCGATCAAAATATCGAAGACTCTACTAGTAGCTTTTATCTCCATAGCAACATCATCCACCATGAAAGATTTAAGTTTCCACACTATGTATCTCATATGTAATTTTTTTACTAGTATTTCTATCCATTGGCTAATTTCCATAGTACATGTATCTGACATATTGACCTAGGTAATGGGTAGTCCTTGGTGTTGGGAATAAAAGATAATTAATGTGTATAACTGGAACTATATGCAAATAAAAAATAATAATTGAGATTTTAAATTATGAAATATATATATTATCAAATACTATTATAATCATAAAAAACATACCTTCACTAAATTTATATGAAAGGTTGAGTCCATCACCACTAAGCTGGACTTCCCATATTTGAACAACCAGTCTAGTTGTTGTGGGATTTGGATGCCCAGTATGAAGGGAATTTCCCCATCCCTATTTATAACCTAAAATAGTATTCCTTATAGACAAACCACGTATCAATATTTTCTACTGCCCACTCTTGAATAGTTTGAATATTTTTAGGACAATAGACATATTTATACTCCTTAATATTTTATTCTCTATTGTATATATCATCCCTATTAAGGAAATCATTCCACATTGTTTAAGCATTGAATGTCACTAGTTTCTCATGCAACATCTCATGGTATTTAATATGTATAGAATTATTAAATATTACCAATAATATTAGCCTATGAACCCTTTCATTTAGCTGGGAGATGATGTAAAATTCATAAAAATATTTCTTCCTCTTTAACTATTCATATTATTGACCATGGTAGTGAATGCCTTGCATGTTCATGTGTTTTACTTGATTGTATGTGACTAACACATCATTGTTGATAATGGAAATTTAATGTGTGATGAAATTACATTGATATACACATATCAAATGTCTTCAACCTGGTTGGCTACCGTTTCCTATCTTTGGCACTGCTAACATCTACTTTGGTACAACATCCAATTCCAAAAAATAATTAGGCCCATACAAACACCAAGATGTGTATGTAAATTTCAAAATTTTAAAACATAATGAAATTTGAAATTAGCTACATAAAATACATATAAGTGGAAAACAACATAATAATACACACACACTTGCATTATAGAATAATATGTCACATACATGACATTTTTGAAGGTATCAGTGAAGTAGTTTAGCTTGATTGGTTGGAGTGTCTTTTTACTAAAATTAGACACACAAAAATTTCTGGGGAACAAATTAATTTCTTATTCTCCTTTCAAAAAAAATTTCACCCTATCATTATCCATCCAAGTGAATCACATGTCTTCATTGTTATTTTTATGAAAAATTTCCTAAATAATATTACTATAGTCAAATGGACCATCACTTGCCTTATACAGTGTAAGGTGCATGATTTCATCCCACTAGCCACATGTATTCCAAAATCTAGAATAAATGTTTTAGTTTAAAAATACACAATGAACACTGTGAATGATCAAATGTTTAAATATATGAACAAAATAAATTACTGACATGTAAAATAGTGTTTAAAACCTATTTTCATTAAACAACTACAAATGAAGATTGAAAATCCATTACTGCATTTGTATTTAATAACTATATTTAACCCCATTACAATACTAGAATTAATTACGCAACATATATTGAGCATGTCACACATACATGGCTATGGTATGGATGTAATTATGTAGTCAAGAAATTTATCCCAATAATGATTTATTTTTTATATGAACTGCATAGAATCACAAGGACATTTTTGATCTATCCGCTAGTGAATCAGGTAAGGGTATATTGCAAATAATTGAAAAGGACCTTATAAACATCAAAGTAATGGATTTATAGTGTTACATATATTAATATTTGGTTTATATTTGTAGTATCAAAATGAGGCAATATGACAATGCTCACTCCCCTCAGCTTCGATATCCATCTTCAAACTATTAAATTTACATGTGGTAATTATATTTAACTGTAGTGGAATACTAAAATAAACTATATAACATGGATTGGACATGACACACACATATAGCTACAATATGGATGTAATTATGTAGACAATAAATTTATCCCAATAGTCATTTGTTTTTACTATGAACTACATAAAAGAACAAAAGGGTTTTGGACTTGTCCTATAGTGAATCAAGAAACAATATATTATGAGTAATGCCAAAGAACCTTAGAAATATCCAATGAATACAATCTATAATATTACATCTATTCATATGTAATTTATATTCATACATATCAAAATGAGGTCATACGACAACACTCACTCCACTTGATTTATATATTCATCTTTAAACTACAATGTTTAAATGTTGTGAATATATTTAACCCCATTAGAATATTGAAATGAAGTATATAATATAGATTTATCATGACACACATTAATGGCTATGTTATGGATACAATTATGTAATGAGGAAATTTATCCAAACAATCTTGTTTTTGATACGTACTACATAGAAGCACAAAGGTGTTTTGGTCATGTCGACCAGTGAATCAGGGAAGGATCTATTATGAATAATGGAAAACAACGTCATAGAAATCGAAGGAATATAATTTTTGGTGCTATATCTATTTATATGTAGTTTATTTTGCACATATAAGAATGAGGTATTATGAAATAACTCACTCCCTTTGGTTTTTGTATCCAACAATGAATCAAATAAGGATTTATTATCAATAATGGAAAAACATGTCACAAACATAAAATAAATACAAATTATAGTGTTACATTTATTCATACGTATCAAAATAAAGCAATATGACAACACTCACTCCCCTCAGTTTCTATATATACGAGTGAATAAAGTAAAGCTATAGTAATAATCATGCCAAAGAACCTCATAGACATCAAAGGAATATAATTTATAGTGATACATCTATTCATATATAGTTTATATTCAAACATATCAAAATGAGGTAATACGATAATTATCATTCTCCTTAATTTTTATGTCTATCTTTGAACTACTACATTTACAGGTCGTGAATGTATTTAACCACATGGGAATAATAAAATTAAGTATGTAATGAAAATTGAGCATGAAACACATGTATGGCTATAGTACTAATATAACTATGAACTCACCAAATTTACCTACACAATAATTAATTTTTTCTATGAACTACATATAAGCACAAAAGGGTTTTGGGGCAACACATAATGTTGAGTCATTTATTATCCAAATTATTGTTTAGTTTTTTTATTGTTTACTTACTATGCATTAGTCTTTTAGTTTTTATTTTTTAGTACTTTGTTGGTTATGTACCATAGTAACAAACTTTTAACTTACATTTACCTTATATATTTTATATGTAATTCTTTTAAAATATACAACTATTTTACATGAATATATATTTTTGTTAGACTTGTAAGCATATTTGGTTTATATCCCTCCTATGCATAAGGAAAATAGTGGTAACAGATCCACTTTAGTGAAGGAGGATTGGAACAATCCATCAAGAGATAGTGAATCACATAAATGTACAAAAAAATCAAAGAGTTGTATGGAATTTGAAGCTATTACATATTGTGCAAAAGTATGACTTGTCTTATTTATTTATTTGTTTTACCATGGTAAACACATTTAATGAAATTTTTTACCATATATGTTTTTTATTTATTTATTTTATTTCATTTATAAAAAAATATCTAAGCATTTATTGGCTTTATCTACTCCAATTAACTAAATGTGAGGTAGTTAATTAATTTTACGAGTCACTTTGTAAACAAAAAGGGTCCAAGACTCAAAATGCATCGAGGTTACATATTTTGGTCAAAATTTTGTTTGAATTAGTTTTTTTTTAATCTTAATTAAATATTATAAAGGATTTATAAGGGTTAAAATCCATTATCAATAAAAGGACAAGATATAATGGAGATAAAATGGTGTAAAAGGTGATCCAAGGTGTTGCATTCTTTTTTGACAAGTCATAAAATATTTTGTAAATCAGAATCTATTTGGTGGGTAAATGTTAAAATCTAATTGCATTCCTTATTTTTTATTTTTTTATAGAACCATGGCAAAAATTGTAAGCTTAATCTATGGAAATGGAAGTTTAACACCTAATAACTACAATGAATGGTGATTTCACATGGAAAACACATAGAGTTTTAATGATTTATGGGAAATCACAGAAAAAGAAACCAAACCACCTAATGAAGCTGTTAAATTGGTTGGATACCACAAATGTGATAAGAACACACTTGTAATGATAAATCATATTGAATTTCAAAAGTGATTATTGACATTGAATATGTTAAGTTTAGATAATGGGCATCATGGAAATCATTAAAGGATTTGTATGACAAGAAGCTTGTATACATGAAGATTGAACTTCTTATGCAAATTTTTAACACTAAACTAGATAATGATGAATACATATCTAAGCATATTCTATAAATGAAAATATTAAAATAATAATATTTCACAATAGGTGGAAAGATCGATGATGACATGCTCAATTTAATTACATTGAATGGCCTTAGTTCTATGTATAAAAACTTTATTTAAATGTTGCAGCTTAGTGATAAACTTAACGACATAATACTTTATTCTATTTTTGAGCTTTTGACTCAACATACAAGATAATTTTCAAAGAAAAAGAGTAATCCTACTGAATAAGCTCACTACACAAAGTTTAGGTGACATCACCAAGATCATCACCATGTACAATGATAGTTTTAGAAGAATTATTGGAAACACTCTTTGGATATATTATCTCAACTACTCTCTAAGTCATTATATATAGTTTCCACATCATTATCATCGACACTATTCAAGATCCTCAAAATGTAAACATCACCATAAGCACTCTTCACATTCTAGTGGTTCTTCTAGTGATTCAATGTATTCTAGATCTTTTTATCATAGTAAAGATCCCATATGTTTCAAATGTGGTGGTATTGGACATCTTTCAAATGTATGTTCTTGAAAAATTTTCTCTCCACATTAAAAAAATTGAATAAAATTATGAAGGCCATTATAGTAATTGATATTTTGGTTATTATAGATATTTAAATCATTCTAACACTTCCTCTAACCAAGAGGCATCTTATATGGTTGAGGTCTATGGTCCAGATGGATGTTAAAACATGTTTTTAGTTATCAATGAAAGCTACTAGGCTCTAGACTAAGATTTCTTGTAGTACCAATTTTTTATCTTGTTTTCTTGCTTTAAGTTCTAAATTTGGATTTCATTCATTAGCATTCGTGAAATAGATCACATAGTTTTAGTTTATTTTATTTATGTTGATGCACATCATAGTTGATAATGTTAGTTGAGAAGGGGATAAGACATTACATTTATTGTTGTTATATCAATCATAAGTTATAGTATGAGTTGATAGGGGTTTCTATCACTAGTAATGTTAAGAAAAGGTCGTCAAATTTTTATTATATGTTAAGGAGAATTGCCATAAATAATATAGGTTGGTCACTTTGACATGCTTCTAGGTGGATCATTAAATGGATATATGTAGTTGGAAAGGATTTGATTACAATCTATTATTGTATGGTATGATGATCACAATAGTTGAGTAGACCTTGATGATATTCACCATTTTTTTGTGCCAAAACTCATAGGATGGGCTTCTTTATGGAGCAACATTGGTTTTGATCAATACCAAGATGTACATTGTATAAGTTGTAGTTGATTCATAGTTTATTTGATGACTTAAAAGTCATTTATATAGTTTTTTCATCTTCTAAACCCATTTGGATCAAGGGGGAGTTTGTTGGGTCATTTATGATCCAAATTATTATTTAGATTTGTTGTTATTTATTAGTATACATTAGGTTGTTAGCTTTTATTTTTTGGTACTTTGGTGGTTATATCTTGTAGTAAAAAACTTTTAACTTAAAATTGAACCTATATATTTTGGATGTACCACATTTCAAATATACAATGATTTTTCAAGAATATATATTTATTATTAGACTTGTAAGCATATCTAGATTATATTCTTCCTATGCATAACACCAACATGCCAATGAGGAAGGTAACAATATATTAGGAATAATGGAAAAACACCTCATAGGCATCAAATAAATATAATTTATATTGTTATATTTATTGATATACACTATATGGGGGATAAGCACATATCATGTAATTGAAGTTATTGACCAACAATGAATTAATGACATACAATACTTTTAAACACACATTTTATTTTAACTTATTTAAACATTACTTGGATATATAGTACTATATATGTTAAAATATGCTACATATTCATATTTTAAATATAGTATAAACATAATTATAAATTTACTCATTTTTTCACAATTAGAATGTATACCATTATAATTATTGGTAGATCATAAGTAAATGTTGTCATCATTGCATACTAACATGGTAATGAAGGGACCACACATTTTCATAATCAAATATAATATTGTTATGATTTAAATAATATAAATCACATATACAAATATAATGTTCACCAAATTGAATCATTTTTACATTGCCTTGACAAAAATAATATAGATTACCACAATAAAAAAGAGCTTAAATAGTGTAATACAAAAAAAATGGATAGTGGTACATATTGGTTATAATGCCATCAACTCCTAAACTATATGCATCAACATAATAATATTCTACAGACATGCTTTATAACATCATAATTTCAATCTTAGTTGAACTCATTTTCCTTGTTTTCATTCATTCCTCCATTGCTACTTCTTATTTCATACATTTTTTTCTATAACAAATCTTAATATCATGAAATAAATGCTACAATAAGGTGGCATCTTTGTGTAGTTTACCCAAAATACATAATTTAACATATTTTTCCCCTTTTATCTCTATACAATTTTTTTTGAATCAACCTTGATATAAAAACCTATCTCATTGTGAAAGTACAAACATAAGATAACAATGTTTATCAAGACAAGCTAATGAGCACAATGTATACTAGCATAATATTATATCAAGATACCATAAAACCTTATTAAGATGTTTTAATTACTAAATAACATGCTCTTAATATAAAAATCCTTCCCTTATCATGGAATAATAACCATTACATGCCTTTTTTTTATCATCCATTCTACAAATATTGGCAAAGCACTACATGAACATCACAATATTAGAATTGAAACTACTTAAGTTTTACATATGCACTACTTATTCATAGACATAAAATTGAATATAAATGATCATAAATATTATTAAATATATGGTCATTTTATAAATAATATGTGACCGAAATGTACTTGTAGTCATTAGAAGATAATTGGGTAAAAGCTAATTAGTTCAACTCAAATTTAAGATTATTAGCTATATGTTAATTTTAGAAATTATACATGATTGAAATGAATTCATAGTCATTAGATGAAAAATAGGTACAAGATAATCAATTCAAATAAGATTAGATGTGTGTGTAAATCAATCCAACAAATAGAATATACTTTCAAATGCATAATAAAGAATTGATTCATCGAAAATATTGAATATAATTTCACATTGTTATAACTCTATACCAAGAGAGAAACCTCAATTCAATTTTTATAAATACATCCTTTTTCTCCTTCCTACTCCCCATGTAATATCCCAATATGATACACATAACACATAAAAGGGAAGTACCACAAATAAATAAAAATAGTTGCCCTAAACCAACATGTATGCCATCCTGAGTTACCTTATACTCTAAAATATAGTTGCATGTTTTTCATCTCATAATATCTAACATGTAATCATTGGAAACATGTCATGGTTTTGATACAAATGAAAATGTAGCTTTTTTATCATTTGTATTTAACTCTAACTCCACATGTAGCAAACAAGACTCATTTATAGTGTTTTATACTTGCATAACTAGTGAGACCCAACTATTAACACTAGATGAAGAAACACCATTTATTTATGTACCCAACCTCACCAATTATCTCATATCCCCAAAATATTGCACATATTTTGTCTCTACATCAACAAACTAATACACAAGTACTACTACCTAGATATGAAGTGTGGTCAATGTCTTGTATCTTACACAAATCCTTTTAGAAAATTTGTCACACAATAGTTTTGAATTGATTTCATCAATCCCATTCTCTATATTCTCATCATAAATAGCCTTCAGACCATTTATCATAGCTAGGTATTATGAACAATTCAATTTTATACCATCAATAATCGTAGTAGGATTGAAGGTTATCACTTGCTTCCTTGGACCGTAAATAGTATATGCATATTTGAAACACTTAATGGTTGTATCATAATAGACATCTGTACATAATATATATACGGTATCCATAATCCTATATAAAAAATTGAAAAGGATATTTTTCAATATGTATCACACATGCCTAATTGAGGGGTTCTTACTTTATAAATATAAATAAAAATTTATACTACAAAACATTTGATATATACAGTAGGTTCTTCATTTCCCCGTATTATCACTTGAAGTTGATATCTAAGCAATTCATGTTACCCTAGCTATAAAAGTGTGGTTTTCCTAATATTTTATTAGTTTAAGGCCTATTTTTATTTGTAATTTTGTTGTGTTCATAGGGATAAGATAATCCAACCAAAAAAATTCATGGTGCATGCATTGATTTCATACTACTAGGACATAAACTTAGACTAGAATGTAATATTAATAAATATGTATTACATAATATTTTTTCAAGTATTTCACTATGTTTATAATATGTTGTCTATAATATGATCTAGATCTCATTTTAGAGTTTATACATTAAAATTTGTCTTGTTCCAATTGCTTCTTGTGTTTCCATTTCATTGGGCTAGATTATCCCATTTGTATTCCATGTTAGGGTGTTGGCTCGAGGAAATAGGTTATTAGGAACTCTTATTGGGAGGTGAATCTTGCATAGAATTATAAGCCTATCTTTATTTGCAATATATTTATGTTAAAATATGTGCTTGTTTATTACTATCTTGTGAAAAGTTTAGGTCAACATTATGGACTCCATTATAAAAATAAAATTATAATTTAACATTCTTGTGTTCAGCATGAAACAAATTCGATTGACATAAATTTAAGAAAATATAAAGTGACTATGAAAAAAATTACTTCTATTGTCTAATATTTCAATTTAAGCTAATAATTTTTCATATGTAATTTAATTTATATGTGTAATGATGTATAATTGAGTGGACATGACAATATGTATTAAAATATTCTACGTTGATTTTTTTTCCAATTATATAATTTTAAGTATTATGTTCATGATTGATATGATAATTGAATTAGCAAGTTTTATTTTAGTGTAATATTTTGTAATGAATTTTTTTTGTCACTGTTTTGATTGCTTTAATAATAATGAATCATGTTCCCACTATGAATGTGTGAAAATTTAATTTATGGTAGTTTTATATTGAAAAAATATTGGATAAACACAACACACCCTATTTTAATAGTTTATGTGTATTTCAATTTGAAAGGACTATATGTATGTACACACACACATAGACACACACACACAAATATATATATATATATATATATATATATATATATATATATCTTCTTAATTTAATATTACTTACCTTTATCATCGAAATATTTATGATGAAATAGATTAAATTTGAAATATAGTGAAATCAAGCATAGAGACATAATTAAAAAATCATTTTTTGGTGTTCATTAAAAGATGTAGATTATTCCACATGTGCACTAACATGATATAAAGATTTATTTATAGACTTAAAAATTCACTATAACAACTCACTAGGAAATCTAATAAATTCCTACAACAAAATTACTTTTCACATAGATCCTGAAACTCAGTTTTTTCATCATTGTATTTTTTGATGTGGGATTAGTGAGGGAAACATCCATATGTTCCTATTGATAGTATTCAAAATATAACATTCTATTATTTTATAGTAGTTCCTCATACATTCCACAATGGTTATATTGCAACTAAGATCTAACTCACACAAATGACACAAGTAAAATAAATGAGACTCGGTCTTAGTTACTAAATAGATACACAAACATTATATCTAAACATAAATTATGGAACATGATGTCACTTGGTGTATCTCATCTTCTATTAACTGCCTTAAGAAATTGGCAAATTTTGGTGAAAATCAATTTGAAATTTTATATAGGCTCTTTACAAATTGAAAACCTATGTTTTTGACTCAATCCCTATTAATAATAAATAAAAGTATTATATAATATTATTAAATTTAGATAAGTCCTTTCTATGAGCTCAAACCTTTCACCAAGTCACTTGAAGATCTAAGAGCTTAATTCAACCCTAGACTACTATATGATTATTTTATAATAATTAGGCCTTAAGAATGGTGATTTCAAATCTTTAAATCCTTAGTTTTATATTGAATTTCATTTCAAAAATTATAGGTTAACTCTAATTTTAAGAAACTAATCCTAATTCATTGGTTTCTTAAAAAGAATAATTTTGGATCATTTCTGCTTTTTATGTTTTTAGGCCTAATTGACCCTTAGTAGGTCAAATATCTAAGAAGGTTATTCCTAAATCTAAAAATTAATTATTTAGTTTTGTTCAATAATATAAATATGCATTCAAACCTCAAAATAAGGATTTGACTTAACCTATAATCAATCTCACCCAAAACCATTCTTGACTATCTTGATAATCGAACACCTACAAGAAACACCATTAAAATCCCCTATTTCTGATTTTACAGTGTCCCATTCAATAAAATAAAGATTAAAATAGTTTATAGACATGATATTTAAAATAACTTCAAAATTTTATTGAATTAAATATATTTAAAACAATGTTATGACTCTTTTAGTACCATTAAACCTTATTTTAGGGTTTTTTTGGCTAAGTTTAGCATTCAAATGCTTCTTATCAATTGTGCATACATTATAAAACTTATAAAATAAATACAAAACATTATAAATACTATTATGCGACACTTTATAATAGTAAAAAACTCATTTTACATTCATGTATGAGTGTACCCATGATTCAAGTGACTGAAATGATTATGTATACACAAAAAATAGGGGTATATTAGATTCTAAAGTAGTAAACTTTAATATGAACATAAAATAGTTCTAGATTTGAATGAATTATATTCATTTATACATATTAAAAATAAATACATAGGATTAAATAAAAATTTTCCTTTATTGACAAGCAATTTTCTCATCCAGACTTATAAAACCCTATTTTGTAGATTATAGACTGTAAATCACTATCAGACATGGATTCTTGGTATTTTTATGCTTCTTTTATTCCTTGAATGTCCTCTTATAGATGGTTTAAAACATGATTAGGTTGTTGAATTTTCACCCAATCTTGGATTTTCCAAATTTTTTTTGAGATTTTTCATCAACTAACTCTTCTTACAATGGTAAAGTGACCTTGCAAATGAATCCCTTAGTCGAATGGTTTATAGAAAATCCTACTACTTTGGTAAGGTTATTATGACTTTAATACCTTCCTAAAACTCATAAATATATTGAAAAGTCTATGAAGACTCTATATTAACCCATCCATGTAAAAATTGACATGATGAAAATGATTCTCCTACATCAAAATAAAAAGGTATTTAATATTGATATTGGAATTAAATCCATGTCGATTAAACCTATAAGTATTAATTGCATCAGTATATAAATGCATAGTGTGGTGGTATTAATTTAAGTTTTAAAATTATATTGATAACTTTGAGGGCTAAATTCTGACCTAGTTTTGATCAATTTCAAGATAAATATAACACACATATGATAGGGTCTTTAGTTTCCAACATATGTGTAGTTTTCTTCTATGTTCTATGTGATTGAAAAGGTATTGTATGATGGATAAAAAAATAGGAATAAGGAAATTTTAGTTTTTTGAAACGAAGCAATAAAAAATATATCACATAGAATGTATAAGATCTATGAAGATTTATAAATATCTATGAAGAAGTTGATTTTGATTACTATGTATCCCAAAGTAGAGTTAATAAAAGGGATGAGGATGGGTATAACTCCAAAATAATTTTGAAATAATGAAAACCTCCTTTTACACCTACCATATAAGTATAAAATATGTCCATGTTGTGTGTTATATCTATCCATTTATATGCTCTATTAAAAATGACATGTTATAAAGTTGATGCTTTCACAATCAACAAACATATAAACTCTATTAATGAAATTTACCATAAAATAGATGAATATAGTGTTGTATAATGCTAGAAGTTTTAAAGTTTATAATATTCCAACATTCTTTTGTATTTTTGAAGAATAAAATCTTCCTACCTTCATCTCACTTGAAAAGGAAAATTCACAAAATAGACTATACTCATGGTCTAGAAAATGATGAAAAATAGTATTTGAATTTATTTATATACTAAAAACTAAAATATTAGCAAGCCAAAGATTTTATATGTATGAAATAATTAAAGCATATATGATCCTTATGGTTTGAATAACATGTCTATATGTTCTTGTATTGGGTAGGGAATCGTTCAAAACCCACTTTTACCATTTATAAAAATAATCCAAAGATTTTCTCTATGAGAAAGACTTAAAGAGTTTGATATGAGTAAATTATATGAAAAATAATGTAATGCTAGAAAAAGGACTTCCCATGATCATAATCGGTATCTTAAATTTGAACTCCCATTTCATGGTAGAGGAAAGGCAATTGTTACAAATCAAACTTGATTTTAAAAAAAACAAACCTTTTTATTCAGGTAGATCAAAGTGATGCAGTTAGATTTACCTCTTCCTTTTTAGCTAGAATGAAATTTCAAGAAATGGTAATGTGTAACAATGGAAGTGTGGAACAAATGTATTCACAATGGTGATGTTGTTAGTTTAGGTTTTTATTTTTCCCTATTATTTAATTAGGGAAATTATATATTTGTGCATACATGGAGTTTTCCTACATTCATGGGATAGGCTAGCTTATGTGGAGATGTGTGTCATATATGTGTCATAGGTGTCATAAAAATGTCATAAGTAACTCCTTTGACCAGCTATTCTAGGTATGTGAGTTACTTCTTTATTCTTAGCACCCTATCACCACCTCTCATGGAGGAGTTAGAGTCTATTCTTGGGGTGCTTTGACGACCTTTTGTGGAGGAGTTACTTACGTGCTCTCCTATATATATTATTCACTTTGGCCATCGTACATTAATCAAATATTGGCTTTTTTCCAAATTGTCTATGCAATTGTCTCTTGTTTGATTTCATTTACTTTAGCATTTTGTGGTATTCACTTGCTTCATCCCATGCAACCACGACTCATGCATTCTCGTTATTCAGACCTTGGTGAATCCTTCAATATGGTATCAGAGCCACCCCGGTAACTTGTTGTCTATTTTTCTATTTATTTCATTGAGATCTAGAGCTTTGTTAAGGAATTTTTTTTGTGAAATTTGAAAAATTTTGGGAGATATTGCTAGTTCTCCGTGCTATTATTCCTTCCATGGCTTATTTGGTCTCTCCATATACATGTAGGCCTATGATCATGATCCTCTTAGCATGGTTTTGAAAGTCTCACAGTGTTCAAGATCTGCATAAGAGCTTGTCTCAGACCCGAGTGTAGAAGTGTGGAGTTACAGCCATGGCGTTCCAAAACAAGTGAGAAATATGAGCACATAAACACTGAGTTTATGCAGGAAAAAGGAAAGAACGTGGTTGGGTTCATAGCTAAGTCACTTGCTAGTGATAAAATGCCAATCTTGGAGCTTTCAAAAAAGGCCTGATGGTAAAATGCAGTCCTACGTCCACCTTGGCACACTTTCCTTGCAACTTTTCAATCCAGCTCTGTGCCCTTTTCTCCTTCTCTACGTAAGTCATTTGCTATGGTATGCTTTCAAGACAAAGTCATTAAATTCAAGCCTTTCATGGACATTTGATCTGCTTCGAATTCAGTGTCTCTGCTATCCTTTTTGCCCAATAGAATTAAATCTACTCTTTCCTCAAACTTTAGCACCCCTCTCCTTGTTTGGTGTCCCATGTGGGCCCTTAAATACTTGGCAATCCATTAAATTCTATATTTTACTTTAATTTTTCAATTAAAATTGACTTGTCCAAAAAAAATTAGTCAATTTGACTAAGTATTGATTATTTTAGACAATTTTTAAGTTTTGATAATTTGGGGGTTTAAATTTAAACTTGTATCTTCGCCTGTCGAAGACGAAGGGTGAGGCCTGGGTTGGCAGGAGACCAATTACCCCTCATAAAGACCTCCTTTGGATTCCTCACTCTATGTTGAGTCCAATGAGTGGTTGTAAGGTCACTTTCTCTCTCAAAATAGGCATTTAAAAAAAAAATTAGTGCTATTTTTTTGCTAAAACACTAGTTTACGAAAAATTGAATCTTTAATATCTTGCAAATGGTAGCTCGGATTTGGGTGCCATTTTTTAAAAAAGTGTTTGTATTACAATTATCCATAGTTTAGACTTGTTATTTGTTAAAAATCCACTAGTTTATAAAGTGCCTAAAATTTGGGTCTCCCAGGATGCATTTTCGGCTAAGTCTGACATCCTGTTTGCCTAAAGTCTTGCACTGATTGCTCTAAGACACATTATCGACTGAGCCCAATGTATTTTGAGTGTGTAATTGCATATTTGGTGGGGGGATAAACATTTTATGGGGGTTTTATTGCTTTTTAGCACTTGGAATCTTTGCTTTCATTCTCCTTTCTACATAATTTCACAACTTACAATCAACACAAATTCACCTAAATTTAGCTTAAAATGGATTATTTTCAACTTAAAATCCTAACACCCTTCAAATATCATGAATGGAAGGTTAAAATTTCAATCATTCTTATAATTAAAGGGTTGTATAGGATCACCATGGGTACTGAAGTAGAACCCATCACTGATGCTGAAAAGCTCAAGTGGTACAACCGTAGTGATGAAGCCTATGGATTACTGAGATTCTCTATGTCTCCAAAACTTATCTTCCATTTATAAAACTTCAAGACTCCCAAAGACATATGGGACACCCTAGAAACCTTATTTGGGAAGCTTGATGAGATGAGAGGTCATGAGCTTGAAAATGAACTCATAAGTCTAAGTCCTAGCAAATTTAACACCCTAAAGGACTTCTTCACTAAGTTTAAGGCCCTTAATTGAAATTTAAAGAAAGTGGGATAGAGAAGAAAGATGACCAACTCATCCCTTCTATTCTCGCAAAGTTAGGTCCAAGCTATTCAGTCTTTGTCTCCACTTTCTATGCCACAAAAAGTGCCCTTAACACTACATGGAAAATGCCTTCTCTAGATTCATTCATTGCCTACTTGACTAGGGAGTAAGATAAAATAATCTAAATGGGAAAAATGAAGTCTACTCAACCCCAAGATTTGATAGTTAGAAATGGTAAGGATAAGACTTCAACAAAGGAGAAGAAGAAACAGAACAAGGACCAGGAGAAGAAGAAAGAAAAAAACAATCTTACCAAAAACAACACTAAGTATTCCTCCTCCAATGATAAAGCTAAGAAGGATAAGGTTAAGTGTGCCTATTTTAAGAAGATAGGGCATGATGAACACAAATGCATGAAGAAACAGATAGATCACCTAACTCATCTTCTAGAGAAGCATAACATAGGTGTTCCTGAGTCCATCAAGCAAAATTCATCTACCTAAGATTCTACCTAGGTAAAAGGCAAGGGTAAGGAGAAAGAAAAGGGCAAGGCCCTTGTAGCAACTGCAGCTTCTACAACATCATGGGTCATTTATTCAAGTGATTCTCACCACATGGGCTCTTCACTAGTTGAGTTTTCACCTTTAGAGCCTTGTAGCATGACTTCAAATAGTTTGGGTGATGACACATCAGTTTCTATTGTAGGGAGAGGGTTAATTGAAATGGAAGGAGGAACATTCAATAATGTTCTAAGTGTTCCTTCTCTTTCAACCAATCTCTTATCAATGTACCAAATCACTCACATTGATCAGGGTATGAGAGTTGAGTTTTTTCTAGATTCAGTGGCTATTATGGAGTTGCCTAGTGATACTACAATGGTAGTGGGTAGGGCAGATCACCAAGCAAGGTTATACACCTTCTCACATTTTTCACCTAATTTTTCTCCAAAAACATTGTTGACTCATTCATATGGAGTTAGCAAATTATGGCATGAACGGTTTGGCCACCTTAACTACCGCTACCTTGAGCAACTTTGCAAACATGACATGGTCATTGCCTTGCCTCGTGTCCAATTCTCAAAAGGACTTTGTGAGGGTTGCTCCCTTGGGAAGCATTCTGAAGTAAAATTTGACAAAAGCAAAGCTTGGAGGGCTTCAAAACCTTTAGAGTTAATCCATAGTGATGTATCAGGACCTTTTTCTAGACCATCTTTCATAAGGGCCAAGTACATCCTCACTTTCATTGATGATTTCTCTAGGTACACTTGGATATATTTTCTCAAACAAAAGTTTGAAGTGTTTAAAAATTTTCTAGACTTCAAGGATCTTGTTGAGAAATCCATCAAGGTTCTTCAAACTGATAATGGAGGGGAGTATGTCAGCAACAGGTTTGAGCAGTTTTGTACCATAGAGGGGATTAATCTACAATGCACAGTCACTTATAGTCCTTCATAGAATGGGGTTGTGGAATGCAAAAATATGTTCTTGAAAGAGATGGGTAGCTGTATGATTCACTTCAAATCCTTAGCACTAGAGTACTAGGCTGAAGCCATCAATTGTGCTTGCTACATTCAAAACATGATTCCTCACAAAGATTTGAAAGGGATAACACCCTTTGAAGCTTGGCATAAAAGGAAACCTGATGTTGAGCACCTTAGGGTTTTTGGATCCTCAGCCATGACCCACATATCTAAAAAGAAATGCAAAGCTATGGAATGTCAGTCCAAGCCTTGCATCTTTGTAGGATATCTATATGGTGTTAAGGGGTATCGCCTTCTAGATCTAGTCACTCATGAGTTGTTCATCAAGAGAAGTGTCCATTTTTAGGAGAGTCTTAGAGACTCAACACTTGGCACTTCTTCTCCCTCATTGATTCTACTTCTTCATGATGATTCCTCATCAGATTCTGGTCAACCACAGTAGGTTCTTGAGCCAGAGACATCTTTTTATTCAAGTTTAGATAGCGAGGATAGTGATGTAGAGTCATCCACCTCTAGTCAGTTAGAGGATGAGGATTTAGCACTTGACTCACCAACTTTTGAGCTACTTTGGGCTAGATAGACACTTGAGAGTGTTGGTACTTAGGCAGGAGATCTTGTAGATGACAAATGAACTAGGGGGGATTTTCAGAGAGATCCACAGACTTTTCAAGAGGCATCAGGGGTAGCTGAGTGGGATAGTGCTATGGAGGAAGAATATTCTTCCTTAATCAAAAATCACACTTGGGATTTGACTTCACTTCCTAAGGGAAGGAAGATGGTTCGATGTAGGTGGATATTATTAGAGTTGTTGCCAAAATCTAGATAATGCGAATGCAATGGAGACGTGATCACAAAAGATGAAGCAAGTGTACACCACATAGATGCTAAAGTAATTTGAAATTATATAAGAAGCTAAATTACATAAGACAAAATGGAGAAAACCAAAATTTGATTAACATGAGATGGCCAAAGTGAGGAATACATATAAGAGAGTACGTAAGTAACTCCTCCACAAAAGGTGGACAAGGCACCCCAAGAATAGACTGTAACTCCTCCATGAATGGTGGTGACAAGGTGCTAAGAATAGATAAGTAACTCCCATCAAGGGAGTTACTTATGAGAATCTTATGACACCTATGACACACACCTCCACATAAGCTAGCCTATCCCACAAATATAGGAAAACTCCATGTGTGCACAAGAAATACAATTTCCCTAATTAAAAAGTAAGGGAAAATAAAAACCTACACTAATACCCCCCATTATCACAACATAGGTGGGTAGTGTGGAAATATAAGATGGGTCCTAGCAACTAGGCCTGATGAGGTACCTATGTACAAATTCAATCTACCATAAGATAGAGAAAAGGAGAAAACCTGTAGGAAAAAAATCCCCTCTAAAAGAGAGACATAAAATAAATAAGAGGCTAGTGGGCCCCCCTGAAGATGATGTTGCTACAGATGTAGACCGCAACCAAAGAAGATCTCTTAGACGAATGAACTTGCTCTCAGTGAAATGTTTGGTGAAGATGTCTGCAACATGCTCCAAAGACTGGCAAAATATTAAGTCAATGACCTGAATATGAATAAGCTCCCAAATGGAATGCATGTGAATCTCTATGTGCTTGGTCCGCTGGTGCTGAACTACATTCTTGCAAATCTGAATGGTATTCTGGTTGTCACAATAAATGATGGTGGGCTGCTTGATAGGAATTCCAAACTTAAAAAGAATCTCTTGAAACCAAATAGCCTCAGTAGCTGAATTAACAACTCCCCTATACTCTGCCTCTATGGATCATATAGCAATAGCATTCTGCTTCTTGCTAGACCAATTGATAAGACCTAAACCTAGAGAGAAATTGTAACTAGAAGTGGACTTGTGAGTCTATGAATCACCAGTCCAGTCTGAATCTGTATATCCAACCAAGTCAACCTCTATGCTAAATATGTAATTAATCTCGTATCTATGTGAACCCTGTATGTAATGCAAGATCCTCTTAGTTGCTTTCCAATGTAGCTCATCAGGTTCCTACATAAATCTGGAGACAATTCCCATTATATATGATATGTCAGGCGTGGTGTGAGTTAAGTAGATGAAACTACTAACAAGTTATTGATACCAAGTGGTATTAACCAATGGTGAAGAGCAATCAACCTCAAGCTTGACTCCTGATAGAAAGGGAGTTGAAGATGGATTGCAATTAGCCATGTGAAACCGAGCCAGTCAAGAACATACTTAGGCTATGCAAGAGAAATCCCTGAATATGACTATGAGATCTTGATACCAAGGAAGTAGTGTAATAAACCTAAGTCTATAATTTCAAATCTATCCTGAAGAGATGCCTTCACCACTACAATAGCTGATGAAGAACTCCCAGTGATCAAAAGGTCATCAACATATAGAACCAAAATCAAGAGCGAATCATCCTACCATAAGAAGTAGACATTGGGATTAGAATGGCACCTAATGAAACCTATTGTGAGAAGGAAGGAATCCATCTTGGCATACCAAGCCTGAGGGGCTTGTTTGAGGCCATAGATATATTTCCTAAGTCTGCATACTAAGGAAGAATCTTGAACAAATCCTGGCAACTGCTCCATGTAGATCTCCTCCTCTAGGTCTTCATGAAGAAAGGCACTCTTCACATCCATCTGGTGCACATCCCAACCATGTGCTATGGCAATATCCAAGGTGAGTCGGATAGAATTCATCTTTGTAATGGGTACAAAGGTCTTTGACTAGTCAATCCCTGCCACTTGTGAGAAACCCTTGGTGACCAATCACGCCTTGTACTTATCAACTGACCCATCTGCTGCAAACTTAGTCTGATATATCCACCTACATCGAACCATCTTTCTTCCCTTAGGAAGTGAAGTCAAATCCCAAGTGTGATTTTTGATTAAGGAAGAATAGTCTTCCTCCATAGCACTATCCCACTCAGGTACCCCCGATGCCTCTCAAAAACTCTATGGATCTGCAACTGAAGCAAAGAAGGCATGTTGATCTCTCTAAAAATCCCCCTAGTTTGTATGTCATCTACGGGATCTCCTACCCAAGTGCCATCACTCTCAAGTGTCTGTTTGGCCCAAAGTGGCCTGGAAGTGGGTGAGTCAGGTGATACCTCCTCATCTTCTAACTAACTAGAGGTGGATGACTCTGCATCACTGGCCTCACTGTCTAAACTCAAAAAAGAAGAAAATGTCTTTGGCTCAAGAACCTGTTGTGGCTGATCTGAATCTAACAAGGAATCATCATGAAGAAGTAGATCTGATGAGGGATAAGAAGTGTCAAGTGTTGAGTCTTTAGGACTCTCCTAAAAATGGACACTTATCTTGATGAACAACTCATGAGTGACTAGATCTATAAGCTGATACCCCTTAATACCATTCGGATATCCTACAAAGATGCAAGGCTTGGAATGATGCTCCATATCTTTCCATTTCTTCTTTAGAATGTGGGCCATGGCTAGGGATCCAAAAACCCTAAGGTGCTCAACATCAGGTTTTCTTTTATGCCAAGCTTCAAAGGGTATTATCCCCTTCAAAGCTTTGTGAGGAACCCTGTTTTGAATGTAGCAAGCATAATTGATGGCTTCGGCCTAGTACTGTGGTGCTAAGGATTTAGAGTGAAACATACAGCTACGCATCTCTTTCAAGAACCTATTCTTGTGTTCTGCAACCTCATTCTGTGAAGGAATGTAAGTGACTGTGCACTACAAATTAATCCCCTCTGTGATGCAAAATTGCTCAAACTTGATGCTGACATACTCCCCTCCATTATCAATTCAAATAACCTTGATGGATTTCTCACTCTATTTCTCAACAAGAGCCTTGAAGTCTAGAAAATTTTCAAACACTTTAGACTTTTGTTTGAGAAAATATATCCAAGTGTACCTAGAGAAATCATCAATGAAAGTGAGGATATACTTGGCCCTTGTGAACGATGGTTTGGGAAAGGGTCCCAATACATCACTGTGGACTAACTCCAAAGGTTGTGAAGCCCTCTAAGCTTTGCCTTTGTCAAATTTGGATTCGGAATGCTTCCCAAGGGTGCACCCCTCACAAAGTCCTTTTGAGAATTGGACACGAGGCAAGCCAATGACCATGTCATGTTTGCAAAGTTGTTCAAGGTAGTGGTAGTTAAGGTGGTCAAACCACTCATGCCATAATTTGCTAATTCCATCCGAATGAGTTCGCAATGCTGTTGGAGAAGAATTTGATGCAAAATGTGAGAAGGTGTATAACCTTGCTTGGTGATCTACCCTACCCACTGCCACTGTAGTATCACTATGAAACTCCCTTATAGCCACTGAATTTGGTGAAAAGTCAACTCTCATGCCCTAACCAATGTGAATGATTTGATAAACTAATAGGATATTGGTTGAAAGAGAAGGAACACTTAGAACATTATTGAATGTTCCTCCTTGCATTTGAACTGACCCTCTCCCTACAACAAAAATTGATGTGTCATCACCCAAACTAATTGAAGTCATGCTACAAGGCTCTAAAGATGAAAACTCAACTAGTGAAGAGCCCATGTGGTGAGAAGCACCTGAATATATGACCCATGATGATGTAGAAGCTATACTAGCTACAAGGGCCTTTCCCTTTTCTTTCTCCTTACCCTTGCCTTTTTCCTTGGTAGAATCTTGGGTAGATGAATTATGGTTGATGGACTCAGGAACACCTATGTTGTTCTTCTCTAGAAGACGAGTTAGGTGCTCTATTTGTTTCTTCATGCATTTGTATTCATCATTCCCTATATTTTTATAATAGGCACACTTAACCTTGTCCTTCTTAGGTTTAGCATTAGAGGATGAAGACTCAGTGTTATTTTTGGCAGGATTGTTGTTTTCTTTCTTCTTCTCTTGGTCCTTGTTCCTTTTCTTCTTCTCCTTTGTTGAAGTCTTATCCTTACCATTTCCATCTATCAAAGCTTGGGGTTAAGTGGAATTCATTGTGCTCATTTGAATTAGCTTATCTTACTCCATAGTAAAGTCAACAATGAATGAATCCAAAGAAGGCATTTTCCATGTAGTGCCAATGGCAGTTTTTGTTGCATGGAAAGTGGAGACAAAGAATGAATAGCTTAGACCTAGCTTTGTGAGAATAGAAAGTATGAGTTGATCATATTTCTTCTCTATCCCACATTCTTTCAATTAAAATCTAAGGGCCTTAAACTTAGTGAAGAAGTCCTATAGGGTGTCAAAGTTGCTAGGACTTAAACTTATGAGTTTGTTTTCGAGCTCATGACCTCTCATCTCATCAAGCTTCCAAAATACGTTTTCTAAGGTGTCCCATATGTCATTGGGAGTCTTGAAGGATTCTAAATGGAAGAGAAGTTTTGGAGACATAGACAATCTCAGTAATCCATAGGCTTCATCACTATGATTGTACCACTTGACCCTTTTAGCATCAGTGTTGGGTTCTACTTCAGTACCCATGGTGATCCTATACAACCCTTTACTTCTAAGAATGATTGACATTTTAACCTTCCATTCATGATAGTTGAAGGGTGTTAGGGGTTTAAGTTGAAAAGAATCCATTTTAAGCAGAATTTAGGTGAAGTTGAGTTGATTTCAATTTGTGAAATTATGCGGAAAGGAGAATGAAAGCAAAGATTTACAAGTTGTGAAAAGCAATCATACCCCACAAAAATTTGGAGATCCCCCCAAATATGAAATTACATGCTCAAAATATGTCTGGCTAAACCTAAAATGTGTCTTAGAGAAATCAGTGCTAGATTATAAGCAAACAAGACGTCGAACTCAGTCGAAAATGCGTCTTAGGAGACCCAAATTTTAGGCACTTTATAAACTAGTGCATTTTTGACAAATAACAATCCTACACTATGGATAATTGAATTAAAAACACTTTTTTAAAAAAAGGCACCCAAATCTGAGCTACCATTTGCAAGATATTAAAGATTCAATTTTTTTGTAAATTAGTGTTTTTGCAAAAAAAAGCACTAAAACATTAAAAAAATGTCTTTTTTTGAGAGAGAAAGTGGCATTGCAACCACTCGTTGGATTTGGCACGGAACGAGGAATCCAAAGGAGGTTTATGTGAGGGGGAATTGGCCTCTTGCCAACTCGGGCCCCACCCTTCGTCTTCGTAGGTTGAAGATACAAGTTAAAAAAAACCTCTAAACTATTTTTTTTGAATGCTAATTTCTAATTTGTCTTTAATTCAAAAAATCAAAGTAATGACTTATGAATATCAAAAAAATTATTTCACAATAGAAAAATTATCAATCAAATAGCAAGAGAGAGAGAGAGGGACCACCACATGGGCATTAGAAACCAAACAAGGAGTGCCATTTTTAAGAAAACTGCTGGCAGAAAAAATAAATGAACAATAGATGTGGTAGAATAATCTCATAAAAAACAAGGGTGCACATCTATTTTCTAGACGACAGAGAGAATGCAAGTAGTGGAACCCCAAAAAAGGTTCAATTCAGAATTTGCTCAGAAAAAAAAAAGAAATAAATTGCAAACCTGTTGGATGCTGTACGGCCTGCTTGGTACCTAGCAAACAAAAAAAATAGCTGGAAGAGTACCAATGTGGCAGCAACATCACATAGTCAGTGACACACAGTCAACAATGCATAGCAGACAATAATGCATAGCAGTCAACAATGCCCAGTCAGCCTCAATAGAAGGAAAAGCACTGCTGAAAGGATATTGTGCCTAGACTGGCTACGCCTAGACTGACAGCACCTACAAGGATATTACTACTGATGTTACTCCTCCCTCTATTGATCCACACAATAATGGTACCCAAGAACAGAAACTAGTTGCAAAGATCTATTTTTTCCTATAAAATGACCAAGAGAAAAGGAATTCTATTGCCTTTACTAAAGCCACAACAGATCCAGACAAGATGTCTTAGCAAATTATAACTCAGAAGCAATTTTTTTAAACAAGTCCCGTATGGATTTTCATGATTTTTAAAGAAACTCTACCAAATCTCTCAAATGCAATGGAGTTAAAAAAACTACTAAGGAAGCAAATTAAAATTTTTAGAATAAACAATAGCATAACTAGACACATGATTACAGGAGTGGCTCTGATACCATATCAGAGTTGTTGCCAGAATTCAGATAATGCAAATGCAACGGAGACGTGATCACACAAGATGAAGCAAGTGCACACCACAAAAATGGTAAAGCAATTTAAAATTATACAATAAGCTAAATTGCACAAGACAAAATGGAGAAAACCAAAATCTGATTAACATGAGATAGCCAAAGTGAGGAATACATATAGGAGAGTATGTAAGTAACTCCTTCACATAAGGTGGACAAGGCACCCAAAGAATAGACTATAACTCCTCCATGAAAGGTGGTGACAAGGTGCTAAGAATAGAGAAGTAACTTCTATCAAGGGAGTTACTTATGACATTCTTATGAAACCTATGGCACATCTATGACACACACCTCCACATAAGCTAGCCTATCCCACAAATGTAGGAAAACTCCATGTATGCATAATAAATAAAATTTCCCTAATTAAAAAATAGTGAAAAATAAAAACCTACACTAATAGATATATCAAACCAAGTTTGCAACAGATGGGTCGGTTGATAATTATAAGGCGTGATTGGTTGCCAAGGGTTTCTCACAGGTTGCAGGCATTGACTACTTAGAGACCTTTGCACCCATTGAAAAGATGACTTCTATCTGACTCACGTTAGCTTTTGTCGTAGCACATGGTTGGGATGTGCACCAGATGGATGTGAAAAGTACCTTTCTTCACAAAGACCTAGAGGAGAAGATGTACATGGATCAGCTACCAGGATTTGTTTAGGATTCTTCCTTAGTATGTAGACTTAAGAAATCTATCTATGGACTCAAACAAACCCCTTAGCCATGGTATGCCAAGATGGATTCCTTCCTTCTCACATCAGGTTTCACTAGGTGCCATTTTGATCCTAATGTCTACTTTTTACGACAGGATGACTCACTCTTGATTTTGGTTCTTTATGTTGATGACCTTTTGATCATAAGGACTTCTTCATCAGCTATTGTAATGGTGAAGGCATCTCTCCAGGATATATTTGACATGATAGACTTTGGTTTGTTTCACTACTTCCTTGGAATTGAGATCTCATAGTCAGATTTAGGGATTTCTCTTACACAGCCTAAGTATGCTCTTGAATTATTGGCTCAATTTCACATGGCTAATTGCAAGCCATCTCTGACTCCCTTTCTATCAAGAGTCAAGCTTGAGGATGTTATTCTTCACCATTGGTTGATGCCACTCAGTATCGACAACTTGTTGGCAGTCTCATCTACTTGACTCACACCAGGCCTGACATATCATATGCAGTGGGAATTGTATCCAAATTTATGCAGGAACCTCATGAGCTGCATTGGAAAGCAGCTAAGAGGATCTTGCACTACATACAGGGTTCACATACATATGGGATTCATTACATATTTGGCACAGAGGTTGACTTGGTTGGATATACAGATTCAGACTGGGCTGGCAATTCACAGACTCACAAGTCCACTTCTATTTATAGTTTCTCTCTAAGTTTTGGTCCTATCAGTTGGTCTAGCAAGAAGTAGAATGCTATTGCTATATCATCCATAGAGGCAAAGTATAGGGGAGCTATTAATGCATCTATTGAGGCTATTTGGCTTTAGGGGATTGTTTCTGAGTTTGGCATTCCTATTAGGTATCCCACCATCATTTATTATGACAACTAGTGTACCATTCAAATTTGTAGGAATCGAGTTCAGCACCAGCAGACCAAGCAAATAGAGATTCACATGCATTTCATTCAGGAGCTTATTCATAGTCAGGTCATTGACTTAATCTTTTCCCAGTGTTCAGAGCAGGTTGCAAACATCTTCACCAAACCTTTCACCGAGAGCTAGTTCATTCATCTACAAGCTCTTCTTGGGGTGCGGTCTACATCTACAGTAGCATCATCTTCACGGGGGGCCTTCTAGCCTTCTCATTTATTTATGTCTCTCTTTTGGGGGGGGAGTTTTTTCCTATGGGCTTTCTCCTTTTCTATATCTTATGGGAGATTGATTTTGTATATGGGTACCTCATCAGGCCTAGTTGCCGGGACTCATTTTATATTTCCACACTGCCCACCTAAGTTGCACTCATGGGGGGAGTGTTAGTGTATGTTTTTATTTTTCCCTATTATTTAAATAGGAAAATTATATATTTGTGTATACATGGAGTTTTCCTACATTCGTGGGATAGGTTAGCTTATGTGGAGATGTGTGTCATAGATGTGTCATAATAATGTCTAAAGTAACTATTTTGACTAGCTATTTTGGGTATGGGAGTCACTTCTATATTCTTATCACCTTGTCACCACCTTTCATGGAGGAGTTACAGTCTATTCTTGGGGTGCTATGACCACCTTTTGTGGAGGAGTTACTTACGTGCTCTCCTATATGTATTCTTCACTTTGGCCATCTTATGTTAATGGAATATTGGCTTTCCTCCAAATTGTCTATGCAGTTGTCTCTTGTTTGATTTCATTTACTTTAGCATTTTGTGGTATTCACTTGCTTCGTCTTGTGCAACTATGAATCGTGCATCCTTGTTATTCAGACCTTGGTGAATCCTCTAATAGATGTGGAATAATGGCAAAGTTGAATAATGTGAACAAATTCAGGGGAGGTTATATGCATTCAGTTTGTGGGGGAATAGAAATGTAATGACATTGGGGAAAAATGGGTGGGAAATATAATCTCATTTTGTGGAGAGGTGATGACATTCATAGGATGGGTGGATGGTGGTGAGTTGGCCATGCAAAATCGTAACAAAGTGGTGGTGAAGTTGGCCATTGGCACTATTGGTTAGTTTATTGGTCACCAATCAAGGTTAGTGGCATGCAGTGAAGGTTAGTAGGGAAGTTGGCAAGGGGGTGAAGTTGGAAAATATCTCAAAACCTATGCCTAATTATGGTGGGGTTAGGGGCTCTAATGCATTCAATACATTGGTAGTGCATGTTGGCTAAGCCTAGATATGTAAGCTCTACATTTGTATGATAAATATTTAGGATTAGATTGGATTCAATAAGTAATGGTGCTATTGAATCTTCAATAGTATATATATCCCTAAATTTTGATTTCTAGTTAATGTATATCTAATAGGATTATTTCAAGACATTATAAGTATGCGATTAGGGGACCCTCTCTCATGCTTTATTTTCATTTTTCTAACAGAAGCTCTAAGTCATGAAATTATGAGAGTGAATGGAGAATAATCAATGGAATAAATGTGGTATATGGATTGAAAAAATACACCCATAACTAGTTCATGGATGATACCTTTCTTTTTTGGCTTAGTCCAAAAAAAAAAAGACATGAATTTGATGAATATATTGAAGGTTTAAATACAAGAATAATGGGAAGAGGTAAATGATACAAAGTCTAAAATTTCCTTATCAAATTCTTCATGTTGATATCAAGATAAAATAACTCACGTTATGAAATTTAATACTCAAAAAATGTGGGGGAAATAACTAGGTGTCCCCTTATTTGTTCGGGTTAATAAGACATATCTCTATGATAACCTCACTTAGTATTTTTAGGTTCCACTATCTACTTAGAAATGTAAGTGGATATAATTAGCAGGGAACTTCACACACTCAAATGTATAGTAAGTAGCTTGTCCACTTATATGATATTTTCGTTTTTTCCTTGGTACAAGGTCACAAAGAACCTTAAAAATATAATGAAAAAAATCTTTGGTAAGCAATAAAATAAAAATTAAAAATTTCATTACTGAATCCAGACAACATTTGCTTCTATAAGAATGAAGATGGGGTTGGCATATGAAAAATTGATCTCTAAAACCTTGTGTTGGGGGCCAAAATAGTTTTAACCATGTATTATTAGCCTTAGGATCTTTGGAGCAAACTACTACCATATAGGTACTATTGCAAACTGAGTCCATCAATTTTTTTCTTCATTTAAAACCTCCTAAGAGGCTCTCACATTTTTAATTTTCTACTTAGGTGCCATTCGATCATCACTAATCGTATCTCTTGGGTAATAAATAATGGATGAGTGTATGTGTTCTAGGATGATACAAGAAATGGGCATTGGCCACTATGAAATTATTAAGAGTTTAGCAAATTTAAGTCTATCCTTTCTATTACTTGGGGAAGAAACATAATAAATTACCTTGAGCAAAGTAATGAATAAGAAATTAAGTCATGCAAATGAATAAAATTTTATGAGGTGCCCATCCTTTTGGGCTAACAAAAAATTTAACCAAAATAATATCCAAGAAGAAGGCATTCTTAAATTACACAAATAATCCTATTTAGTGGATAGGAGAAAATTTAGGCATCTACTTAATAAACCTGTAATATGAAATGGTTGATGTTGTTGAGCCATCCTATGGTTGGTATATATTATTTTGATGGAATAAGGTAGGTTTTCTTAAGGTAAGTTCTTTTGTGTTGTTATAAATGAAAAATAAGATCTGATTCATGATAGATTTCAAAAAATGGGAGTTGAAGGACCATTTAGATGATGTTTATGCCTCAATGCTTAGGGAGATGTTGATCACCTCTTATTCTCTTTTGCCTTAGATGGAAAATGTTAGGACTAGTTATAATAAAAATTACATTGAAATTGGGTTAATCCCCCTCTCTTTTTCAATAATTTTCCATTTACTACATTGGCATGCTCAAGCATGCCTTCTCATATCTATGGAATTATTGACTGACCATTTTAGTTTGGACAATCTGAAAGGAAAGAAATAATTTTCTTTTATAAAGGTAATAAATGTTCAATAATATAAATGTTGAATAAAATAAAAATATCATTCTCTAAAATTATATAGACTTATCATGAAAAAAGATTCAAAAGATATACTTTTTATTGGGAGTTTTTTATTAGACTTAACTGGACGTTGAAAACAACTCCACTTGTTAATGGGTCTAGCATATTGGTCACTAGTGAGAAGAGGGAGTACCACTATGAATCGGTCCCTCTCCCAACCATAAATTTTAAAATTAAGCTTGATGGTGTGGTTAGAGACAACCCAAGTGCTTCTAGGGTATGTTGTATAATAAAAGAATGTTCTAGCTCCCTAATAAGAGTGGCCTCTAAGAAACTGGTGGATGGGAATAATAATAAAGAATAGGCATAACACCTCATTCGTAAGATATATATCTTTATCGTATATGGAATGGAAAAATGTCATAACTTAACTAGATTTGATGGTGTTCATTTTGGCTCTTTGTGCCTGTAAAGCTAATTTTTTAAACCTTGAGAAAATTTTGACCAAGTTTAGATGCTCCTAGAATCTTTATTGGATTGGGATGTCACTCCTTGATTATGGGAATCCAAGTCAACAAATGTTCTGCTCACTAATTAGGACATTGAATAAGCTAAAGAATTGGTCATAGTCAACTAGGTGTATTCTTTCCCTTATTTCAACATGTTGGCAAGGAATTAACTTTGATGATGGCCTATAAACATCTGATTCATTGCTTCCTAAATAAGTATAATTAATGTGAATGCAAAGGTCAACCAATGATCTCTATAAACTATTATGTTAAGGGTGGTGGCATTAACTTAGGAATATGAATATGATAATTTCTTAGCATGGTGATCCTAGTGCATTTTTGAATTGTTGCATACAATGAATGTTGAATGAGGTGGTTTTGATTTAGTCTCAAAACTTTGATAGTGTGGGAAGATTACAATAACTGAGGAAACTCCTAAACAACTAGTATTCTTCACTCAAAAACTTGAGATGAGTGATTTAGGTCACTAAAGTTTGAAAATGATAGAATGGGATGAGGAGCTAGTTGAAATTGAGTCACTACTATTTCTGTTTCTACATAAGTGTGAAATAGTTTTATATAACCAAGTTTTATATTGAAGACTAAAAACATTATTTTAGGATCATACAAGGAAAATAATAAAGGCTATTTATGCTATATTGAGTTTTATTTATGTTGACTCAAGCATTTGCAGTAATTTGAATATATAATTCACCAATATATTTGCAAACAACATCTTGCGAGCCTTGCAGGATAAGAAAGTTACTTAGAGAGTTGTGGAGAAAATGGTGTGTCTTAGCTTCCATCTTGGATTGTCTTAGAATTTGGATAGGGGTGACATTCAGGTTCCTACATCCTTTATATTTTTAGGTGTGGAACATAGAGGGGTAATTCCCATGCATATTTTTCAAGCTTTGGATGAAAAGTTCATGGTGTTGGTGGACTATATGTGACATGTAAAAACATTCATCATATATGATAACACTTTATGGGGGAAGGTTTTCCCAAATTTGACCTTGAAAACTATTAAGTTTCCCTTTCCTTTGTTCAATTGGGTGATTGAAAATCAATCGTTAGCTAAGTTGGAAACTATGGTGAAATTCATAGTTTGAATTTGTGGAGTAGGGAACAAACACTTAGGAGTTATGTGTATCGGGAAAGTTATCACATCAAGTAGAGGTAATCCTATGAATCATGGACCTATGATTCACCTTTAGTCCTACTTCATATATATGCATAAAAGGTTGTTGTAGGTAAAATGAGTCCTATAGATTGGTGGCATCATGAAGAAATGCATGAGGAATGTGGGCGAAGCACCTCTTGGTCATGGGAAAGCAAAGAATGTGCTAGGAAAGGTTCACAAATCCATTGGGTACAAAAAGAATAGGGGTGGTGGTGCATGACGGTTGGACATGAATGGAGATGATGTTGGAGCTAGCTATCTAGACTCTAAGATGAACGGTGACGACCGAAGTGGTGGAGCTCAAAGTATGGAAGGTGACAGTAAGGAACGAATGGAATTTTAGACTTAGTGGGAGACTTATGTTTGAATTTAATCTAGGGGCACTTTTTTATTTTGTTTGGTATGTTGGATGCCAACTTCTTGTTGTATATATTGGTTTTGATTATTTATTTCTTGGGTATGTCGCCCATTTATGTTTATCCTTGGACAAACATTTGTTAAAGATCATTTTTTGTGGTTGTTTATGGTGTATTTTTCCAATAATGCAATGAATCTTGGTATATTTATCTTTATAAAGAATGGGTAATGTAATCCCAATCCTTAATTACCATTTTTAAAAATATCATCTAACAAAATGATGCATTTATTAAGAAGTTTTTGCATTCATTTAAGAAGGAATGAAGAGGGTAGCATAATAAATTATACACTTCTGTGTCATGGTTTATTTTTTCATATCACTTGAAGAATCTCAAGAATTGCATCATTTATTAGAAAATGAATAGGAAAATATCCAATCAAAAAAATGTCGTGTTACAAAATGATGCATTAAATAAAGATTTTTTTACCTTTTTTTAACAAGAAATGAAGAGGATAACATAGTGAATAATACACTTTTGTATCGTGGGTTTTTTTTTTTTTCATATCACAAAAATCTCAAGAATTGCATCACTTAATGGATAAGGAATAAAAACGTATCTAATTAAAAATATTATCTTTCAAAATAATATATTAAATAAGAAATTTTTATAATTAAAAACAAAAAAATGTAAAAGATAGCATAGAGAATAATTCACTTTTATATCATGATTTCTTTGTTTCACGTCACCTGGAGAATCTCAGCAATTGCATCACTTATTGGATAAGAAATATGAACATATTCTTTTTAACGTTTCATGAGCTATATACCCGTGTTTCTTTTCAATCATGTTTTTGATTGATGTGGTGAATTGGCATCGACGTTTTAAAGAAAGAGAACTCGATTGGCCGATAATCGATTCCATTAAAGATATCCGGTGAGTACCCGTCCAATTAAGCAAGACGCCAATCTTCTGTGAATATATTTAGGTGGCTTTATGGCATTTTATATCTGTGCCTAGAATCACTTTTCATTGTGAGTTGTATGAGTCTTTCAGTCTTTGAAAGTTCATGAAGGAGTCTAGCATTATGGGGCAACGCGTGTTTCTCAGCCAAGAATGGCTTGGCCACATGACGTTCTCACGTGTTACTCAAATTATTGAGTAAAGTGGGCAGGTCAATCTTGGCAGAGCATCGCGTTCTGCTTCCCATGGCAGACCCTGCACGATTCTTATTTTGTAGAACATCTAACGAATTGCAATGTCTATTTATTGAATATGAAGGTCAATTTTTCGAAGTTTTAGCCTTGACAATTAGTAATAAAATGCTGTGCTAGCTGAAATTACAGCATGTTAGAGAATACCACTCCTAATGATTCATTTCCAAGATACTTCATTCAATCTAATTGTGGTGATTAATTGGTATGAAAATGAGACTACTTTATTGGCATATAGATCGCGGTTCATTCCCGCCTCATACGAAACAACTATACCCCAGTTCATAAATTATTAATTTGGGATATGATTTATTTAGTGGATGGATTATAAACATTTGTCAAAGATTATCATTGTAATCAATCGGACTTTAAATCATTCTTATTCATTTAATCCGAGCTGTGGTGAATTATAAAATGTGTACATTTCTTACTCAAAAAGTAATTACTTGCTATATTAGTTCTTCGATTGATAGAAAAAGTGTATACGGAGAGTGAATCATATTTAATTTATAGTTGTATTTCTTTACCTAGTTCATAAATTTAAACTGACATTGTACATTTACCATCCAACGGTCTTTATTTCCATTGTCTCGTAACGTTTATGCTAGTTTGATATATGCTATTTATTATCGAACTTCAAAAGAAGTCGCAAGCTACCCAACTCCACTTCTCTCTCTCTCTCAATGTATATATATAATTTATATAATAACAGTAAACAATTAGTTCCAATAATTTTTCTTAACGATACCTTATATTTTCACCGATTCAAGTTTTGCAAGTTAATTATATTTGTTAATTATCAAACAACAATAAAATTAATAGTGTTATATAGTAACAAGACACAATATTATAATTAATATATATTTTTAAAAATAAATTATATAATTTTAATAATTAATATTTTATAAAAAAGTAACTATACATTAAAATGTACTACATCTACTCATAAATATATAATAAAACTTAATACAATGTAAAATAATAAAATTAAATTTTATTATTATTTTAACTTTTAATACATTATAACAACTAAATAATTTTTTTAGAAAATATTGAGATGTGAGAAAAAGGCACTTTTCATAAGAACCTAAGCAACTTCCGAAAATTGTAGATTTACATTTATGATTACCATGATCATTAAGTACACATTTCATACATATAGAAAGTAATCACAATTTACATTAGTGATTTTTTTTTTTTTTTTTTTTTTTGGGGAAGATCCAACAAATTATAAAATTCACTCTTTGTTTTGATTCATTTTTCTAATACATATAAAGTTCTTATACTTATTTAAATCGTAATAAAATAATTAAATTTGTAAAGGAAGAGATATATATTTTTTTAAGAGTTATGCTGAGGGTTAGTAGGGGATTTAATGCCTATTACTTATCATATCATTTAATACTACATGATTTTTATGGAAACCTACCAATTAAAATTAAATTCAGCCAATTAGTAAGAGCAATGCATCCATAATTATACAATGGTTTTTATTGCTATAAGTCAATAAAATATGTTTGTAAAATCTTCAATAAAATGTATTAGAAAATGGTATATTATCTTTTATATTTCATATATTATTGAATATAATCCCTTTGTACTTGCATTCATTACTTATATTCTTTCATTTTACCAAATATTTTAAAACAAATGATGGTATTTATTACAACAATATTAATTGATGTTATATGGGAAATATAACTCTTATCACTAAAATAATGTCATGAATTAGAAATCTTAAGAAATTTAATATAGACATCATCCACAAAATGTATTCTAACAATAGTAAGAGATGTTTACTGATGATAAAAGTATATTGTATTAACTAAATTAATTATATATATATATATATATATATATATATAATTGTTAATATAATATTATATATATATATATATATATATAATTGTTAATATAATATTATATATATATATATATATATATATATATAAATAATATAATATAATATAATATAATCATTGCACCATAACAAGATCTCCTACAAGATTATATCTCCATTAGCTATGAACAATTATATGTAAGATGTAATATTAAACAGACACAAAGTTCCATTATATAAGGAAAGAAATATGTGAATAGGAGATTACTATTCTATAAGGAAAGAAATATCCATACTACTTTTATTTTTTATTTAAAAATTATAAACCCTTGATTCTAAAATTCTTCCACTAAAAATCCTATCAACATAATAAATACTTCAACATCTACAAACATTTAAAACATTTTATGAAAGTATAAATCCACTCCTTTTTCCATTAGGTGTACCTAAATAATTAAAAATAGCCACAAGGCCCACCAAATTATCTAATGCAATCTAAAAACAATTTTAAAAAAAAAATCAATCCAAATAAAATTAAAAGAACTAATGGTACGAAAAATAAAAAATTAATAATTTTTTTTTAAAAAAAATCAACAAATAAGATACAAATCGATTGATAATAATAATTTTTAAATTTGAATCCCAAGTTGCCTATATAAATAAATAATTCTTATTATGTAATTATTTTCTGATATCACTCTTTATAGATAATGTTTCTAGGCATTTCATTATCTCTAGTAATAATAGGTAAGCAATAAAAAATATAAAATACTGAATACCACTCTTTGTAGACATTTTTGCTAGCCATTCAATCAACTACACCAACAATAGGTAAGAAAAAACTAGACACAAATCAATAATTTACAATTTTTTGATCTATTTTATTGTAATTTAAAATAATACACTTTTTTCTCATTTATTTTTAGCTTGGAAGTTTTAATATCATTTATTTAATAAAAAACATTGAGACAAGCTATATGAAAAGATTAAACCAACTATTTTTGCACATAATTTGAAAGAATTCATATAGTAATATAAACGCATAGGATAAATCTAGAGTATGATCAAATAACACAACATATAATGGATACTAATAGATCAACACACTTGATGCATGAATTCAGTAGAAAAAAATCCAAAAGGTAAAAAACAAAGAAGTGATCATTATTAATATATCTGAGAAACCTAATTTACCTAATACATGAAATCTTCCTTATCAATTCTTCAATAGCATTTACAAAAGATTTTGAGATTTAATATGATTAGTATTTAATATTCATTGGTTGGTTTAACTATAGGGGTAAAACCTAATTTATAATAAAATGCCAAGGAAGGTGATTGTTGTAAAAGTAACATGTCCACATATCTTGATAAAATAATTTAATTAAAATTTGGTAATAATCAAATAATTATAATTCTATTATTTATTATCATGAGGTTTCCAACTCATGTTAATAAATAATATATCACTATTTAATTAATTAATACTAAAGCTAAGGGTTAATTAATCCCATATAGAATTAGATGTTCTAACACTCCCCATTAATGCTAAATAGGGATAATGGTCATAGTCACATCAAAATATGATTTATAATATATACACAAATTGGAATATTTAAAATCCTTCATCATGCCAAAATTCACCTTTTGAAATAAAATAAATTATAATCCATACGCTATTCTAATGTAAGATTAGGATAACATGATAATGAGACTCCAATCATAGTTTCTCATGATTAATTATTTTAAAAGTATATTTGTATCATTTTATAACATAAATAATTCCATTATAAAGTAAATTTTTCAATATTGGGAACTAACACAAAACTTCAACATGAAGTTTACAGTGTTTTACAATTAATAAGTATAGAGAATAAGATGAATCACATAGTCATTAGGAAGTGGCATTATCACTAACACATCCCCTTAATGGCACCTTGAAGAGGAATAACATTGCATGAAATTTATAAAAATTTGTAACATCAAGTTGTTTTGTGAGTATATATACCAATTTTTCATTTGTAGGATATAATTGTAGATAAATATCACCAATGAGGACTTTTTATAAGATAAAATACACATTAAATTCAATATGCTTAATTTTTTGGTACTATGCACCTACATAAAACATAAAAACATATCCAAAAATAGATCCATGATAATATAGTATGGTTAGTATCACAATAGCCACATACATAAAAATATAACATAATTTTTTATATGGTAAAACACATTTAAAACAATCTATTCATATTTTATACAAACACGGTCACTACTTTCATTATAAATTTAGTGAAAAAACATAAATTATTGTATTAAATTCACTATTAGACATATCCAATATTGACAAGATGAGCATCCCTAACTATCATGCCATGCACATACAATAATTCACTAATAATATGTTATTAAGTTTAGCAAAACATTAGATATCCTATTAGTAATAACACATTTTATCATTTGAGTTTTATAAAAAAATTGCACATTTATTATTCTTCAATAAAGGATTGAGGTATAACCTATCATACATCAAGGATAATTTTAGCATCAAATTTTATCATACAATCAAATAGATATGAGACTAAAATAAATAAGCTTAGACATATGTATGAATAGAATGATTTGTAAAGTAAACTATTAAGAGACAATAATACAAACTCTATTTGTAATTTTGATTTCATAGCATATCTTATTATCAAACGAAACATATAAGGATGTTAGAATAAACAATCAAATGATAAAGAAATCAAATTAGGGTATAAAATTAATTAAAACATAAAATGTCCAAACACATTGATCATGATCTCCTTACAAAATACATTAACTAAACAAGACCATCTTGTCAAATTAAACATGATGTTATGCACATAATGTATTTCAATGCCAAATGAATTAAAAATTATATATATATATATATATATATATATATATATATATATATATGTAATTTTCAATAATTAATACTAAATAATTTTACTAATAAATACAATGTAGATGATAAACTGCCAATATAGTTAGGATCTCTAACGTAAAAAATAATAGTTTTATCAAAGAAAACAAAATACTTTGAGAATATATGTATTTTTTATGTATAAAAATTTAAAATATTAAACATGTATTATATTTATAATATAAAAAGGAGGAATGTTATAAAAATGCAACATTGTTGAAGACATGTCAATAATAGTGTAATTTTTCCTTCCAGTAATATCATTTTGCTGAAGGAGATATTGAGTTGTTAATGTCCTTTGAATACCAAAACTAATGTAAATAAATCAAAATTTTTAACAATATATTCACCACCATTATAATATGTTTTTAATCTCTTAAGAGAAAAACTAGCATTTTAAACACTAGCTTTATATTTCTTGAATTTAAACAACACATCAAATTTAATTCTAATGAAAAATGACTAGAACATTTTAGTGTAATCATCAATAAAATGGATATTATACAAAGAACCATTAAGTGATAGACATTAAAGGGGTCCTACAATATCACTATGAATCAATTCTAAATAATGCAAGCAATTTGCATCATGATTCTTGTGAAAGGGTTTAACATGTTGCTTAGCATGTAAATAACGTTTAAAATTTTCATGATGAGAAGGTATATAATGAATTCCAATAATAATATTATTAGTATACATATTGTGTAAACATATAAAATAAACATTTCATACTATTTCATGTCATAATTGAGATTCATTTTCACTATGTGATGAAATAAAACATGTAGAAAAAGGAGAGAAAATATATAAAGCATTATTTTGAACCCCTTCAACAATCAAAGACCTAGATTGGTTTCTAATGTATCATATATCTTTAAGTAATATTATAATTAAATTACCATTAGTAAGTTATGAATAAGATAACAATTTATTATTAAGATTTGGTATATAGAAAACACCATTAATAACAACATTTGAAAATTTTATTGTTGCTTTCTTAGTTGTTTTTAAAAATAGATTATCTCCTAAGTAAATATTATAATTTATATCTATACAATAATTTATAATATTACATAATCAGTTCGTATGGTGAAATGCACCACTATCTAGAATTCATTAATTTTCTTAAAACCAAATAAAGTAGGCTATAAAGTAAAAACATTTCAATATTGATTGTTATCTTAATTAGGGTTTTGATTCTTCTACTAATTTTTATTATATTTATTCCCTTTGTTATTTTAATAATTTTGATTATTAAATATATCCTTATTTTTATAATATTTTTCTCATTCTATGACTAAATTTACCACATAGTTGTAATTTATATTAAACTCAGGTTTATGATACTTATTATCACATTTCTTGTTCACATTTGAGTCAAAAGTAGGAGAAGTGTTAGATTTATAGATATTATTGTTAAAATATATTGTATTTAAGGTTAGAAGTTCCTAACTATAATTTTTTTTATAATCAAAACTAGTCATAACTTGCTCCTATTAAATTAGGAGAGTAGACAAGGTGGTAATGTCAGGGATATCCTGAATAGTTTGATATTTAGAATTAAAAAGTGAAATGAAATTTAAAAAAAATTGATGAATATTTAATTGAATGATAAAATGAATCAGTGTCTATTGAATCAATATATAATTAAAATAATCTATCTAAAATTTAATGTTCTTGATATTATCATGTAAATTCACAACCTTTTTAACACCTTTCATAGTTGTACTTAGAAATTAAGGGATTAACTTAATATTTTTTTATAGGTGAGTGTTATCATACATGTATTGAATGAGTTTCCAAGCACTTCTGGGAGGTTATTTATTATCAATGTGGACAAGAAATTCATCCTTAACACTCTATAAGATAATAGACATAGCTTCTTGTGATATTTGCTAAAATGTACTTCTAAGCTCAAGGGTCATATTTCATCCAAAAGAGGATTTTTTAGTATGAATAATATATTACATAACTTATGAGCCATAAATTTATCTTTTACTTGAATTTTCCATATATTATAGTTATTTTTATTAAGCATTTGTCATTTATCTAAAATAAGATTAGGTGAAGCCATAAATTCTCTTTAATAATGATAGTAAGCAAATACTTATTATGATTTTTAACTTTATTTGAGAGTAAATATATATATAAAGTGAAAAGACATAAAAAATTTTAAATTTAAATCTATACAAAACAAGAGAATTTCAAAAGATTATGACAAAATAGGGTGTTGCAAGTGTCCCATAAATACACTAATTTAAGAATAATTTAAAAAATTAACCTTTTTTTATATGAAATAAAATATCTAATTGATTGAAAAATATTTGACACAAATTTAGGATTTCATCACTATGATGGAAAATAACTTAGAGGCTTAAAGCGAAGGGAAGGATCTTCTATTTAAATCACTGAATTTGGTGGGGGAAGGGGATGATGCATTGAAGAAGGGTTTTGATTTATATGTAACTATCTAGATATAGGTTGAAATGGTAGAGCCATTTAGAGGTGAGCTTGAGTATTATATGGGAGACTCAGATAACTTTTATCATTTACCCAATCACTTTAATGAGGATGAGGGGATTTTAACTAGTGATAGATTATTAGATCTAGACTAGGGGAAGGACATTTAAATGATGAAATTAGAAAGGAGGCTAAGATACCCTCATATGTAAAATAATATAAGAGTCCTATGACTAAAGATAATACTAGAAAGAGGCAAGGGAAGCCTCTAAAACCTACTAAATCCTACCCTTGTATATGCTTTGAAGGAAAAAATATTTATTTAGTATGGAAGAAGGCAAAACTCTTAGCTAAATATAGGATTATATTCCCATTCAATAATGTTTTTCCTTCTCAAGGATCTCAATGTTTGGATCATGTATAACTAGA
>JARHVA010008368.1:457500-502400 GCA_037957365.1 Torreya grandis | reverse complement strand
TCGTCTCTCTCTCTCTCTCTCTCTCTCTCTCTCTTGTGTGTGCATGTTATTGTTTAAGTTTTATTGCATATCTTGAATGTATGATTAAGTGGTTAAATTAAAGGAATATGATTGAGTAAAATATATATCCCATATTTAATATCTTTGTATTCAATCTAAAGGCCTTTTGAAACCATAACTTATACTTAGGAAAAATAAAACATATTTAATGATGGACATCTATACTCTTGAAAATACTTAGGTCTTAACACCATGACCCAAAGGGTATTAATAACGTCATGAATATTATGATAGGCCTTTGAATTATTTTGAATATCAAAAGGCAAGTAAACTAATTCTTTTTAAAAACATATGTGAATATTTCCTCAACTTCAAAGAACACCTTATGCCATTAACATTTTACTCAAAGAAATAAGTCTAAGGTTAATAGCTAAACAATTTATTATAAAAATATCTAAGCTCAATGAAAACAATATAATTCCATCCATGCCTCAAAAATTATGCTTTTAAACATAGACTTGGAATTATTGTTAGGATCTTGTAATTGGTAATGGCTTAAACTTAGAATATTAAATAGAACCTTAGACCTTATGAAACATAAGAACAATGATCTTATGATATGCAATATGGAACCTAAATTTTGACAACATTCAAAAAATCACCTAAATCACATCAACATTTTGAATGTCCATTATATCAAAAGTAGTAAACAAAAATGAGCCATGAACTGGGTCTTTACCTTCATAATAACACTTTAAATAATAGATGAATTGATTTTTCAAATATAGTGTTTTAAAACTATGATAATCATCCATATAACACCATTATATATTTTAAATCAGAAATTATATCATATCATCTATGAAAATTTAAGAATCATCATAATCTATTCAATTGTCAAAAACTGAAAGTCTATTACTAACTGAAATGCTATCTCAAAACTACTTTGACTGAAAATCAAGATAATTGATCACATTTACAAATATATATGGATATTTTATTCATTGATCCACCATGATTTTTGAAACCATTTAGAAACATAAATATGAATTCATCAATGAATTTTTATCATTTCATAATCAAAAACATGCATTTAAAAAAAAATACTATTAATTGATTAGGTCCCCAACATAGTTTTAGATTTTATGATAGGGTCATCTCTATGATAGAAAGTATTGGTTTTTGAAAAAATTAGGGGGTGTAGAAAATAGGCATAATAAAATGGTCCAAGAACTTAGAGCGTGAGTGAACAAAAGATAACATAAGTCCAAAATAAGAATGGAATAGGACAAGGGTCTAGACAAAATGGTCTCCAATCCAAACAAAAATTCTTACCCAAGTTACTCAAATCAAGAATGAAAGGTAAACCAATAATGCTTGAATTAGAACTTAGAAAGACAAAATTTTGAATTTAGATTAAAAAAGGACTTATAGATTTGAAAAGTGATGAATGGTTCTAGACTCAAACAAATAACATAATAACACTGTTTGGAATTATAAACACAATGATTAGATTGAAATTTTGAAAAAGGTAAAAAAGTGATTTGGATTTGACTAGCGTAATGCCTCTTTATTCAAAAGAAATGTTGTATAAAAAGTGTTGTTTTGTGACACATTTTGGTTTCACATAAATAGTTTTTAGACTCTAAATACCATGCAAATAAACAAGAACAAGAGAAACACCAAAGTGAACATCTTATACTATCAAACTGACAAGGTGGCTTTGTACGCTTAGATTCCATCTATATACTCCTTATTGAGAGGAAATACATTGTAAATCTAATAAAACTAGATGCAAATGAAAATTAGGGTTTTTAGGCCCCCTCTTCTCTCAAAATATCATACAATGACCTAGAACTTTAGGATACTCATCCTGTACCAATATTACTTCATGGAAAGTGGGGTTATTCTAAAAACTATAAATTTTTGTACATTCTAAATGGTGTCATATGTGTGATTAACACTAGGTCACAACACATAATTTGGATACATGCTAACAAGATTGTAAAAAGGCATTATATTTTTCATAATCACTACATCCATCAATTGATCAGAGTAGTGTAATGTCTGAGTTAAACCTACGTTCTGAGGCAATCTCTTACTAACAGAGATTGGTTGACTACTCAAACAAGCATCCTAGTAAGTCAACCTCAATTTATATACCCATACCATGGAGTGGGGTTGAAATGATTCTATGAGATTAATTATTGGGTCAATGCTTCCCTACATAACCCATGGGGAGGCTATGAACTCCCATCCACAAGCCAAAATTCAAGAAATAAAAATTGTAGGATTTTAGAGTGGTTTTGGGATCATCCAAATCACTCAGATTTTGGGGGGTGACTTAAAAAATTTTCTTCCATTCTTGGATAAAGTGACATAAAAAATAAATGAAGTTTTTTTGGATCAAAAAAGTTCTCTAAAGTAGACGGGGGGAGAACATACATGCCACACTTGGTTTGATAAACAAACAAACAAATAATAATAATAATAATAATAATAATAATAATAATAATAATAATAACATCTCTTAAGATCACTTAACTAAAGTTTGAGTTAGTTTTAGAACACCAAATGAGATATGAAGTGAAATTTGGCTTTGATTTTTGTAAAATAGAAACTAAGTGTCCTAAAACTTGCAAATAGAAAGTTATAAGTCTAAAACAAGGGTGTATGATATTCAAATAGACTTACAACTTGTTTTATCTCTCTATTTTTCAACATAGATCAATTCAATCATTCTATAGAGCATTTTGGTCATTTAGCAGGTCAATTCCATTATTTCTCAGGATAATTATATTGATGCACAAAGACATAAAAGACACTATTTTATGATCCTATTGATTATAGGATGATGCCATTGATTAGAAGGGTATTTCTACTGATGAGTAGGGTAAACTCATCATAGTGATAAAAATGATAGAAATAAAAAAACAATAGTTACCTGTAGGTTTCTGGTCTAAGATGATCTTACTAATTTGTTGGTAAAACATCCATTTCATATATCAAACCTACCAATCCCCAAGTCAATTTTGTCATTTCAGTAAAAAGACACATGCATAGATAGAAAATAGAAAAGTTGCTTTCACTATTCACGTAGTCAATTTTCCTATTGCACAAGGTGATTCTGCCATTCCATAGTGCATTATCACTAATGTTAAGTTAAAATTTGTATTTGGTTTATAATTCATAAACATATAAATTAGAGGAAAATAACATCAAAACAACCACAAAAGAGGTTTTGAGTGTATAATTAGAAGGGATAAAATTGATGTGTGAGATGCATGACTCACCAGGCATGCCATAATGTAGAATGTGATTATGAGACAAGGTTAGGTCATACATTAGTCAAGAAATATTTAAAATAAACATAAATTATCAATCCTACTCCCTCAAGGAATGGTGCTAATGAATTAAAACAACTAATTATGAAAACAAGACAACGCTATACATTCTAAATAGCTATTATCTTTCACAAGAGGTCAATAAGCATGATTTTACCCTAATTTGGTGTTCCAAGTCCTTTTAAATGAAGTATATCATGAGACTCCATCATTTCATAGTTTACCAATGGTTTAGGTTCATAGGATTTGTCAATTGGGTGAATACATGAAGCTTTTATATAGCAATTTATGCATAGTAAGTTTCTATAATTGAAGCTTTCTGAAAATAATTCTAACTAATAAGTTTACCAAAAAAGAGTTCTAAAATGGTGGTATTGGATCTCTTATTTATATATTTCTAAACATGTTCAGGATCAATCATGACCATCCATCTTGAGATCAAGATGTGTGGCCATGGACTGATTCAATTTTGGAGGGACAAGCCATAAATAAGCCCATTAATATTTGGAAGAATGAGGCATTGATGAGGCATAGGAGGGATTAATTATGATATTTATCACATTAATGTCCTATGGATTCCACCCCTTTGATGATGTCATGGGGTGGTGTAGAATTGAATATTAAATTTTTAGTAATTAGATATTCAACAACTTTCATGAAATTTTTACCTAAGCTCTTGATTTGATTTAATTTGCTTAAGTGACTTTGATTAATTTTATATAATTCCTTGGAAATTTATTAAAAATTTAATAAAATTGGTCATAAATGTCATTTTATTGAGTCATAATTTGACTAGAGTATAATTAGAAGGTGTCAGTTGCATATGAGATAGTACCCCAGTTAGGGTATTATGGATGTGAAATAACACATGCACATGACATGTGCTACCAAATTGAAAAAAATAGTGGTATAATATGTCATTTTACATAGTTAATTTTTGACTTGAAATTATTTAAGAAAATATAATAATCACATAAAATGCATTTCCCCATTTAGGATTACATTAGCACAAATTAGTACTTGGACATGACAAGTTCAAATGATTTAAAGAATTTCAGTGATTTTGGTCTAGATTATGCGTTGTCATTAAATATCATTATATTGATAATTTAAACATAATAATGATAGGAATTAGATGTATACAAGAATTACATGTAGTGAGAATTACTACAACTAAAATAATACCAATATGTGAAATACTACATGAACACCTTCCATGTTTTATGAATGAAAATTGTTACCAAGTATACTAAAAGATATAGAGTTATCAAATAAAAAAATGGTCTAAATTAATAAATATAAAAAAAATATGGGACTCCTAATAATTTAAATGATGGGAGCAACCCATCAATATGCAAAAAAAATAGAGAACAAGTTTAAACATAAAAAAATGTTTATTGTAGGAAAGCATGTATAATCAAATGATATAGGCAATTTCAGTATGGAAGATAGAAACAAACCAAAGAGGCCCCACAATAGACACAAAACTTGAGGTTTCAAATCTCAAGGTTTTCTTTGAGAAAATCCATGGTAAACCTCCATAGAAGGAGGTTGGAAAATGGTTTGAGAACCATAGAAACATGATTCACCCCATAAAATAATGTCATTCCAAGAGGACATTTTTGACTAACATATGAATCGAATCTGATACAAGAATTTGGTGAGGATGAGCACATATTTCATCCAATTGACACAATGAAATAAATTATGGATTATAACCTATATTCTACTATTGGTACAAAGTAGGTTGGAGCATCATCATTTGAGGAAGAAGAATGTTTATTTCATTCACAAATATGAGTGAAAGGGAAATATTTGTAATTCATTGTCAATAGTGAAAGTGAGAAATATTTGATCTTTTTAGAAAATGTTTGAAGTATGAGTCTATAAGAAACACATCACCCATAGTTATACTTTATCAAATAGTTGAACCAAGGAAGAGATATTCATTTCAATTTACATTATCTTCTACTATATGCAATCAAGCCATTCAAAGATGATGTTTTGTGTGATTTGACACCCCTGGAGGTTTACAAAGTTTTTCTTAGGCGTGTGTGTGTGTGTGTGTGTGTGTGTGTGTGTGTGTGTGTGTGTGTGTGTGTGTGTGTGTGTGTGTGTGTGTGTGTGTGTGTGTGTGTGTGTGTGTGTGTGTGTGTGAAAAAGAGATGGATTTTTTCACATCAAGGCCCCCATGTCATATCAGATAAAATAATAAATCCTACAAGATATCCAAGGTTCCTTATAAGAATACAAAGTCCATGATTAGTGCAAAGCAACATAGGTGAGGGTAAAATCCAAGTTTATATGGAACACAACACAACATTGAGCTTTGAGGACTTAAAAAGGAAACTTTGTATAGAACTAGTCCTTACCTTAAAAACTTTGTATTAACCTTTAATATTGGATCCAATGCCTCAAAATATGCATTTGGTGTAGTGCTCACCCATCATAGGCATCCAATTGCCTACCATAATGAAACATTCATAGATATTGTACAGGGTATATTACATACAATTTTTTTTTGCCATTGTCTAGGTATGAAAACAATAGAAGCATCACATTCTAGGAATGGAAACCATCATCCATATATATCATAACTCTTTGGAGTTCATGCAAACCCAAGATAAGATATGCAATATTTAGCATTAGAACTGATCTACCTACCTACAACAATTTCACCTTCATATTACGCATAATAAATGTAGTTACAATATACTTTTTGACTATTTAAGTCACTCTCCAATAAAAAAAAATGATCAACAATCTAGGATTCATGTAACCATGAGACTTATAAATGCCTTGTCATTTATGGTAGTGATTGGGTTGTACACCATATATCAAGTACCAACTACATGACATTTAGTTGTCAAATTTGATCTACAAAAAGGGATATTTATGTCACTTGAAACACCTTTGTGTGATGATAGTAGAGGACTAAAAGATAACTTAGGAGGCATACTACAATCAAGTTGCATGACACTTAAGGGTGGAAAAGATAGTGGAAGTGCTCTAAAAATACATCTAATGGCCGAAGCTTCATCATAATGTCAATAAGTATATTAGATTATGCACCACAAATGCAATAAAAAAAACCAACCAACAAGATGCAAGGCCTTTACACAACTTTACTTATTCTTGATTTACCTTTGGAGTCAGTCTATATAGATTTCATGCCAGAGTTGTGTATGACGAGATGTGGTCATAATTGTGTCTTCATTGTGATTAACTAGTTTTTATCAATCGTGATAATTATGCAATAATAAAGTGGATGGAATCTAAAGACACTATGATGATCTACTTTGAGCATGCATATAGGTCTACTTTGGTTTACCATAGATCATTCTATTAGATAGAGACAACATGGTTCTTAGCATTTTCTTGTCATGCCTTATAAAAATATACAAAATAATTTTACTCTTTTTTATTTATAACAAATAACACAAATCACAAAGGGAGTGAAATACACACTTTCAAACATGCATTTCTCATCACTACACACACACACACACACACACACACTACAAAAAAAAACACAATAAAAAAGAATTACATTCATAAATAGTCATTTTAGAGTCATACAAGAAATTATAGTTGAACTATTATACATGTCAAAGCTTAATTCACAAGTTTTGGTTATTAGAATAATGATATATAGTTAATGATCATTTTAAGTGACTTTCCTATGAAGGTAAGGTTTATAATGAACATTCCAAAATGTTATTTATCACACAAGTTTATGTTAGTTATGTTAACCACATTCAAAAATTCCGTGACAAAACAATGTCCAAATGTACTAAGAAGAGTCTTTGAGCATACATGAGAATATTTAAAATCACAAACCCTAAAGACCTATTCCCATGACCTAAGCTTATTCCACTGATCGGCCTACATATCCATTCATAGAATTAGGGTATAATGTATTTCTATAAGTACTCATCAATGCTAGCATAAACAATCAAGCTATCAATTTACACCCATAATGTGTTGCTCTATAGGCTTCCATAATAAGTCCACATGCTTGAACATCAATATAAAGAGCATGATTCATGATAAAGAGTGCACATTTTAATTTTGACACCGAGCACATGCTCTATTGAACCTTTGCCTAAACCTATCAAACCATGAAAATGTTGTGCTCTATGCACAAATCAGTTATGTCACATGACACAATAACTAATACTACATGAAGTTCATTTTGCACTAAAATATGGGTCAGAGTTGTATCAATGGTTTTTGGGGTTTTTTGTCTTAAAAATTTCAAGATTTTAATTCATTTTTTGAAGTGAATGGTCAGCACAATGTTGATGCAATTAATTTTTTTTATGTGCACCGAGTTTGTGTCGATAATTAGGTGACCTAGTTTAGGCCCATCCCCAAATTCTACAAAATAAAGCGATTCAAATTTGGTATATATTAAATATTTGATTATATATATAGTTATAAATAATATTTAAAATAAATATATACAAATTATAATTATTTTAGTTTATAAGCATATATATTATTCTTTAAATATATAGTGTGTGTATATAAATAAAATTATTGTGAATTTGAATATTCCAAGTTATTTTTATAATTTTTATCAAAAACTTTGGCACAACTATATTGAAACACATCAGTATAATAAATAAAAAATGTATAATATTTGAAAATTATATATATATATATATATATATATATAAAATAATTTACAATGTTGGATTAAAATAAAATATAATAATCAAATATATAATAAATATTTATAAATAATATTAAAAATAAATATATAAGTATAATATTCATTTTCAAAATCTATAAGCATATACTACTATTTAAATGTGTGTGTGTGTGTGTGCGTGCGCGCGCGCGCGCGCGCGCGCGCGCGTGTGTGTGTGTGTGTGTGTGTGTGTGTGTGTGTGTGTGTGTGTGTGTGTGTGTGTGTGTGTGTGTGTGTGTGTGTTTTGAACATTTAGACTATTTTTTATAGATATAAATTATATGAAAAACATTAACACAATTATATAGAAACACATTAGCTATAGTAAATAGAAAAAGTATAAATTTTGAAAATTATATATATACAATAATGTAAAATGTTGGAGGGAGTGGCATTAATATAATCTCCATTCCAAATTAAAAATAATACAATTGATTTTTCCCATATTTTAGTCATCCTCCTCCTCATATTCTATATAATCATTGGTATGTTAGATATATAGAATGAGACATCATGTAATTCAATATTATCATCGACATAATCAACATAACCAAAATCCTTATTGTTCTCATCAATATTAAGACCATAAATTAACACAAATTTTCTATCCATCTAGAAAAACAAAACTTAATTATCATACATATGTTTAAGGTTACAATTTATGTCATATAAGTAGTTAAGGACTAGAAAACTCACCATTTTGATAACCATATAAAGTAGCGATGGGCAAGAAGACTGCTGGAGGAATTTCAAACATGAGTGATGGGCAAGAAGAAGGTGAGCTATAACTTAAGGACCCCACACAACCCATGACAATCTTGTTGGATTCTTCTATTTCATCAATCATGTCAAAGTATTCTTTAGTGCACACATAGGAAACAAGTCAAAGTCCATCAGACATAGGACCCAATTCCACCAAAGGAAAAAGACCTACTTTATAGGCTAATCTAGCGGTTGGTGAACATCCTCTCATAAAACCCTTAGAAAATTCCTTTTTGGTTCCTTTTGGTGATAGAAATAAGGTATGTCTGGAGGTTACAAACTCTATCATAGAGCACATTGACTTGTCTTTGTCAAACTCTATTATGGCTAAATTCAATGACTTTAGGCCAAATATCATTTCCTTTCGTAAGTGGGCCAATTTCAAGTAGTGACCCAAGGGTCAAATCATCATTATTGTTATGTCATCAATTTTTTTCTTATTAACTTTTCCCATTCCAAAGATTACATAAATATTCTCACTAGAGGTCCTAAGTTTATGGGTAAATCCATAGTTAGCCTTTGAAAGTGGAAGGTAGGTCTTAATCTGGATAACGCTATCATGGAAGACATTCCTATCTAGGTTAAATTTCTAGAGCTACCATTGGAATTTTGGGTACCAAAGGTTATCTTAGGAATTTCCAAGACCCTCGATTAACAAATTTCCATTGACCCTATGACCAGATCTAGACATAGACTTCTGGTTACATGTGTTTGCATTTTCATTCTAGTAGATAAACCCATGATTCATTCTATCAAGATAAAATCCAAACATTGGGTGTGGAACCAAAGAATATAATTTTAAATGGAGATATAAATATGCAAAACTTGTGACATTTTGAATCCATCATCCAAAAATTTCCCTCTAAGTAAGAAGTCACCCATTCCCCCTTCTCCTACTTGGGTTAAGAAATATTCTTCCCAAAACCTTCCCCCTCATCCCTCCACTATCCACAGCTCCCCCTCCCCCTCCCCTCTCAAACCCCCTCTTTTCACCCTCATAAACCCAATTTGGCTCCTCTTATCTTGGGGGAAATTTTTTTATATACAACACCTCCTAGACCTTCTACTACCCTAAAGATCATTAGCCCTCCTCAAGCTGCTTTAGATCTGGAGACATCTATATTTCCTCTAAAGGAATCCAAGGTAATTGAAGCTACTCCTCATCTAGAGGAAATTTTAGTTTGCCACATTTTCATCACCTATGGTTCCTTCTTCATCTCTCAAGGATTCATAAGGAGATGCTCATTCAAACTCATCATGTGCCATCTCTTTTGAATCTTTATTACTTTACAAGGATCTAGTTCTTCAAGAAATAATGCCTTCCCAGATTATTATAATACTAATCTAATGCCCTAGGAGGCCTAATCCCTTCTCCTGTAGTGAAGGTCAATGTCCCTCTACAAACAAAAGGGAAAGTTATGAGATAATCAAGGAAATGGCTGAGGAATAATGGATGAAAGTCTAATAGAAAAAGGCAGGAAAAATTTTGAAGTCAATAAAGAATCAAAATCTTCAAGTAGAACAACTAATCAAAACTCCAAAAAAACAAAAATAAATAAGCAGGTCGTAAAGGGTATGCATATGACCCTTAGAAATTTACCAAGAAATAAGAAATGAAGATCATTTCTTGGAATATAAGGGGGATAAATAACCCTAAGAAATAGAGGTTGGCGATAAACTTGGTCTTCAATCATAAACCTGATATTTTTATTATCCATGAAACTAAAATGTCTATGGAATTTTTTTTGAAAAATAAAACTAATATTTGGGATAAAACTTTGTGCACTATCAGTAACTCCAGAGGTACCTCTGGAGGGTTGATAGTGCTTTGGGGCCCCTCAGTTTTGGATGGTTCCCTCTTAAAAACTAATTCCCATATCATTGTTTTTTTCTAAGAAATTCACACCAAAAGAAATTGGGTTCTTACTAAAGTGTATGCTCCAAAATCTAAGAATGATAGGAGAAAATTGTGGTAGGATTTGATTGATATTAAGAATATTTTTTAAAGATTAGAACTGGATGGTGGCTGGAGATTTCATTTCACCTTTGACTCTGGGGGAAAATAAAGGGGGAACACGTTCCCTTAATGAGTTTATTATAGAATTAGGTCTAACCAAAGTTGAATTAAAAGGAAACCCATTCACTTGGTCAAATAGGAGATTGGGTGATAATCTAATTCAAGTTAGACTTGATAGGTTTTTGATCTCTTTGTAATGGAACTTACATTCAACCTATTTACTCTCTTCTCTTCCCAGGATCGATTCTGATCACAATCTTCTAGTTTTCCATAGATAAAAGATGTCCAAATTAAAAAATATTACTTTCATATTTGAGAAAATTGGCTTTCTAAGCAGAACCTAGAGGATTCTCTTAATGAATGGTGGAAGTTTCCAGTTCAAGGCTCTGCCATGTATATTCTTGCCATGAAGCTTAGACATGTTAAGAACAAATTTAAGATCTAGAACAAGGATTTTTTTGGGAATATCTTTCTTTAAAAATTCTATATTAAGGAGGAAATTATTATAATTGACTATAAATCAATGCTTCTAGATTATCCCCCTCTCTGCATTTAAAATAAAAGGATCTCCTAAGTCTTTATCACAACTTGGAAGCTACGGAAGAAAATTACTGGTGCCAAAAATCAAGGAAGAATTGGCTCAAAGAGGGAAATATAAACACTAAGTAATTTCATACTTTAGTGTCCAAGAATCACCAACATACTTTCATTATGAAAATCAAGGGAAAAGATGGCATCTGGTATAAGGAGGAAAAAAACATTGAGATTCAAATCATAAATTTGTACAAAAATCTTCTGGACTTTGTCCATTCTTAGGATGCTTAGTTATAAGATCAAGCGGTAAATATCATACAAGGAGTTATTTAACAAGAATACAATGCCACCATTATCTCTCCTCCCTTGGATGAATAAATCAAATCCATTGTCTTTTCCTTGTAAGGGGATAAAAATTTGGGCCCTAACAGTTTTTGCTCATTCTTTTTTCAAGTTTTCTAGGATATCATCCAAAATGAAGTTTGCCTGGCTATTTCTAAAAATTTTAAAGTTAGAATTATGATACAAGACTTTAATAACTGATCCATAAACTACACTGATAAACTCAAAGTGAATTTTTAAGTATGAATACTAAAATTCTCAAAACTCAACAAATTCTTGAAAAACTCAAAAGAACTTGCAAAATGTTTGGCAAAAACATTCTCGATTGTTGAGTTGGATTGAAATTGTCAAAAGACTTGTTACTTCCATTTACCAATTAAACTGGGTTTTAATAATGTTGTGTTATAATTGTCAAATTGTAGATTACTTGCATGAGTTCATTTACTAATTAAACCAAATCAACAAACTGAAACAAAATCATGCATCAAAATGACAATTATCAAAACACGAAACGTGATAATGGAGTTCAACTCAATAATTGATGCCTGCATCTCTGGGTTTTACAAAGGAGTGGACCATTTCCATTAAGGGCACTTCAAACACCTAGAAACAATAAACAACTTTCCTACAAGCTAATATCTCAATGCAAAAATTCACCTTCACCATGACTAAAATCAATCTTGGCACCTTTGAATTATGTGAGCCTTCATAACACCTACAAAGTCACTTAAAAAGTCCTAAAAATCTCCTCTATGGGATGAAAAATACTTCTCCAATATGCAAATTGGCTAAAATAGAGTATTAAGACTATGTATTATGGCCAGAAGATGGATAAAAATCCATTACATAAGCTTTCCTAACCTTTTACAAATTCTTGGCCTCTTAAAAATAGAAATACAGTCCATAACTTGATAATTTCAAATAGAAATTAGTACCTTATATAGCACTTCAACCTCCGTAGCTGAAGTGTTCAAGGCCTATCCCTTTTGGGTGGCAAGTCAAGGGTTCAAACCATTGGCCCTCCTTTCTAGGCACTTTGCATGAGTTTTAAATCTTCCTCCCTTCTTTTTTAGTGCTCAAACTTTATGTTTTGTCCCACATGCATTGGAAATAACAGTTTGCATGCATTTAAAAATGTATGAGCTTCCTTGGAACATGTTAATGCCCCCCTTTGGTGGGCTCAAGGAGCCTAGTTAGCATGCACATTGGTCAAAATGCCAAACATACGCCGTTGGACTTGGTCCTTCCTTCAAACTTGCCACCTTGCTCAACGAGCTTATCTCACACTGCCACATGGCATGTTGATGACGTGACAAGTCATCAAACCAATTTTTTTTGCAAACCTTAACATTTTTCAAAGTGTCGACCTTCAATAGGTCCAAGTGTTGAAACAACCTTGAAACACGTACCACATGCCACAAGTGACATTTTTTGACCAATCTTCAAATGGCCATAATAGGAGCTCCCAAACTCAAATTTACAGTCCAAAAAATGCATCAGAAAGCTCTCAAAGAGTTCTACAAGATGACACCACTGAAACCATGACTTGAAACCATTATTAGAACCAAATTTTGAGTTTTGACTTGGCATGTCTATTCTCACGTTTATCATATTCTGGGACGTGGCAGATGGATCATGAGTTATGTGGCTTGATAAAGTGGCTGGTTTCTCCCATGTGGCTGGGGCATGGTATGTATGATATTACCAAAAAATTATCCCTCTTTTTGTGGGATTTCTATGCACTTTGATTTCAAATCTAATAACTCCCAATTTTTTATCAATAACACCTTTCTAGTTATCATTCCTAAGAAGTAGGGGCTAATCAATTGAAGGACTTCAAGCCCATCAGCCTTTGTTTCACTTGTTACAAAATCTACACGAAAGGACTATCTTTAATAATTCAAATGTTACTTGATAAACTAATTATGGAACAATAAGGGGCCTTCATGTTTAGAAGACAAATTATAGATGGAATCATTATTTCCCTTAAAAATATTCACTTGGTGGATAATTCCTCCTGACAAGGAATGTTCATCAAATTGGATATGAATTATGATCAAATCTCCTGGTAGTTTCTTGATAGAATCATTTGCAAATTTGGTTTTGATTAGACTATTATAAACCTTATTAATTCCTTCATATCTACCCCCATGTTCTCAATAATTCTCAGATAAGGAGACCCCCTTTCTCTTTATTTATTTATCATTATGGCTGAAAATTTGAGTAGGATTATTGACACTTCTAGAACATCCATAGTTATCAAGGGAATCACAATGGATCCAAACACAAGACCTTTTACCACCAATAATTTGTAGATGACACTGGGATGATGGGAGAAGCTTTGGTTTCTGAAGCCAAGTGCTTCAAGAAAATCCTTGAAACCTATGAGATTATTTCTAGCCAAAGTGTTAACTTCCTCAAAAGTTCCCCATTATTCATCAACACCTCACTTTTTTTGCAAGATAAGATCTCTAGGACTCTTGGTTATGTAATTAAGAATATCCCCTCCTCCTACCTTGGCATTCCCATTTTTTATGGCCCTATGAAAATAGAATTCTAGAATCCCCTCATTGATAGGATTTAGAGAAAGTTATCTAGGTGGACAGGTAATTTGCTATCTCAAGTTGTAAAATTGAAACTTCTTAAGAGTTCACTGCAAAGCATAAATATTTATTTCATGTCTTAATTTTTTATTCCAATAAAATTGGTAGACCAAATTGAATAAATCTAGAAGAACTTTCATTGGAGGGGAATAGAGGACAGATTTAGATTCCCCCTTATTTCTTGGAACAAAGCTTGTCTTCCTTCCTCTAAAGGAGGATTAGGGATTAGAAGGGTGAGATTCATGAATTAAGCTCTCCTATCAAATCAATGTTGGAGAGTAATCAAGGAAGATAATCATTGGACCAGGATTATCAAGACTAAATACTTAAATTATGGGAAGGGTTCCTGCTTCCTAGCAAAAGATGGTCCTAACAACAATTCAATATTCTAGAAAGCACTAAGAGTTAGAAAAGATATTCTCAAAAAAACATTGAAATGGAATATTAGAAAAGGTAAAAAGGTTATTTTTTAGCAGGACCCATAGATCCAAGCCCTACTAGTCTCCTCACAATAAGCAATGGAGTTGTCAACTCACCTCAAAGGGATAATCGGTCATAAGGTGTGTGATTAATGGAAGGAAATCAAAGTTAGAAAAAGGTGGAAACTTCTCCATAAAGAATATCTAAGTCAATGCCAAGCTCTTTTCTTAAAGGAATGAAATCTCACACTCTAGAACATTCACATCAATATCTTCCCAAAAGAAGATACTCTTATATGGAAAGAGGAAACAAGATATAGACATTGGACAAAGTGCAATGGAAAGGGATTAAGGCAGCAAGGAGTTTGACCTCAGGCTACCAATTTTTATTTATTTATTTTTTGAAAGTCAAGAGCATTGAAAATTACATAAAAATAAAAGCTAACATTTTATATATTTAAAAAAATAAAAATAAAAATAAAAATAAAAATCATGTGTAGAACAACAATATTTAGATAATCATAACTTTTTCAATATGAAACAATAAAATAGACCTTATAATGTTTCGAAAAGGTGAAAATCAGATGCTTAAAACTCATAATTGTTTTTACAAGATTCTAAATGAGTAAAGAGAAATTTACAAAAATATAGTACATTTTTATAAAATATGTAAATTCACAAAAAAATTTGGAGTCACAAATTCTTCCTGAATTTGATCTATAAATCAAGAAAATATACTCAAAACAAAATATTTTAGTTTTAAGAGGAACCTAGTCCCACCGTGGTCGCCAAAATGTAGATGTATTTTGAGTACACTGAATTTAACAAGCTAAATCCAAAACTCAAAATGCACACTACTCAATAGGAAGAATTTATGAAGACAAATAAGAATGATAAAGATTTACCAAATTCCTTTCTCCATGTTACCTCCTTCTAGGACTTGAATGCACATGATTTAGACTTAGATTCTTGACCAAATGATAGCTTGATCAAAGTATTTGTTGATTGTGGATGATGGATTGACTTTATGATTCTAGGAAAATTTTGGCATGGTTTTGTTATGGCTTCATGAGTTGGTTTGATGGTGGATGAATGGCTTAGTTAAATAGAGGAAGGGAGGGAAGATCAAGGTCTAATATTCAAATTTGGATTATTAGATCCAATGGATAGAAATTATTTAAGTAATATTAAATTCCTTTGGAAACCTCTAGAAATAGAGGTTTGTAGAGACTTGGAGGGAAGTTTTCAATTCTAGAGACTTCTCCATTATCTTAGAGATAATGGAGGATTATGTGGGGGTTAATTAAGGGAGATTAAAGGGATTAAATGGGGGATTAGGTGAGGATTAGAGACATATGGATGTAGGGAAGGATAGGATATAGGATAGTAGGTGGGTAGGTGGGGTTATAGGAATTTTAAATTCCCATATAATAGATAAACATGATTAGATTAGGATAATGGAATATTATGAGGAATTAATGGAATAATGGGATGAAATAAGGTTTGTAAATGTAGACAATAGAGGGAGGAAAATACTAGATAAATAGATTATGAAGAAGGGTTAATTAGCGAAATAAAATAGATTAACAAAATTAGTGTCGACTAATAAGGATATTAGTCGATAGTAATAGAGTGAGCCATTTTAGGTGCATACAAATGTCATATAAAAAAATTAAAATATCAAACAAATAACTAAAAAAACCTATCAACAAACACGTTTTGAGGTAGAAGATAATGTTGGCCAAAATAAAAAATCCAATGGTAGATAAATAGCTTCAATATGTATTTAAGTAAAGCTTTCATGCCCCATTACATGATTCTATTGTATTCAAAAAGTTTAAATATTTTAATAACTTGTGCCATATTTTTTGAGATCAAAAAATGAATCTTATTGGATTGAAAAAGTTTAAGTATGTATCCAACACACTAACTATAAAATACCAAGTTTCATATAAAATAAAATTATACATTAAAATCTCTAAAAGCTAAGAAGGAAACAATAAAAATGGTGAATATAGTGTCATAACAACATAAAGGGCCCATCTTATCCAATGCACCTAAGAGAAAATTTACATGATTAATTGAGTCTCCATCTTTTTTCCTTAAGAAGATAGTGGATTTTCATCTTATATTTCTCTATCCTCCCTTAGAGATTGATACAAGTAGACCTATACCAAAATGATATGATGCAAATGATAATTGTGACTATCACCAATGTGTTAAGCATTCTAAAAATAGATGTTACAATTTAAATCATAAGATACAAGATATCATTGATAGTGAATATCTAACCTTTGATGATCCTCCAAAGGATTCAAGATCACAGCATGGTGACCATCAAAAGTAGAATATATTTAACAATCTATTACAAGATCACTCTAAATAAGCACTAAAATTGAAAATGGAATATAATTCATGTATTATTCCACCACATTATAGGCACCCATTATATTGGATTATCGACAAACATACACACGAGATATCTCATATGGTTTAAAGGCCTTATATTTCATTTCATGATAGTGAAATTGTGGATGATGACTCAACTCTTCACTTATTATTTATTAGAGCACATATTAAACATTAGCCTACATATTTTTATGATTGAAAATGGTTCTAGTGAGAATTTATGTTTCGTGACATTACTCATACATTTGAGATATACATGTGATGATTTATACCCTTCACCCAAGATGGTCAAAGCATTTGATTAGAAATCACAAGAAGTGTTTGGTGAGATTGATTTACATTTATAGGTTGGTCTAGCACATGTAACCACAACATTTTCAGTTACACCACATACATGATTCTTTGATATGTTATTGGGATGACCTTAGATTCAAAAGCTTCATGTAGTGCCCTCCATAGTGAGTAAATGCCTCAAGTACATCCATGCCAATATTGTAATCACGGTTTCAGGAATTCAGTATCCAAATCCATTACAACAAGAGAAGTTTATACTAATATAGTTAATTATACCACCTATTAAGGTTACTCATGAGCAAAATGGTAATCAAAACACAATCTTCCTTTTGAGGTGACTAATATGAAAGAGGTTATTTCATCATAGATTTATAGGGGCCTATACAGAGACATCATCTACACCCATATGACCCAACCATTTGTTGAGAGTAGATCACCATGTTTCAAAGAGAGTATAAATACCCAAAATTATAGTTACATTGACAAAACAATATATCACTAAAAAATGGGTTCCATGAACCACTACAACTTATATTATTGCTTCACAACACTAATTTTTATGAGGCATAAGTAGAGTATTATAAATTTAGATATGCACACAAACAAACTCAAGCATGCATAAATTTCATTGATGTTTAATAAAATGTCATCCTAATACAAGATTATTGAAGCTTATTCTTTGGTAATCAACATGTCTATCTTTATCTATAGAAACATAAACATTTCATGTATATGTTTGAATAATAAGTTCTGAAATATATAATATGGCACTCGAGAGGCCTTTTTTTGGAAGAGCACATAAAATAATCCCCAGAGAGTGTATGTAGCATTTATCAAAGTATATGTATAATTTTTTGATGAATAACATGAGGGATATAAAGACACAACACATTAAGAATAAATCATGGATTGTGAAATGGATAAAATATTAATAAAATTATATTTGTAGCTTGGGCTTACTATAGGCATTGAAATAAAATTTGGTGAGCTGAAGAGGAATGAGAAGTGAAAAAATAAAAATTGCACAACATTAAAATGTTTATCATTTTTATCAAAAATATAAGTATGCATATGTAATATCTAAGTACCCACATCAAAACAAAGGTATCTGATGCATGGAGTAGCAAGGAATTTGTAACTATAAAATATTAAATTGGTAAGTCATTTTATTGTAGCCTATAAAAATGCATTTCTTGTCTGATGTTTAGCATATAGAAAGGTTCCCATTATAAATACAAAATTTAAAGAAATATGAAAAGATCATAAGGAAGTTTGAGATATTTAAAAAAAATGTGGCAATGCACAGTAAAGCATAAAAAAGTAAGAAGAGAGAAATTTATAAGTCTAGAGAGTTTTCATAGAGCATATAGAGGTGCAATGATTGGGTGAAGCACATCTAGTGGAAACATGAAGGAAGGTTGTGATTTTTTTGTGAAGCCATGAGTTTGGCATGGCAAGGTGAAACTTTAAGGTGTTCATTAAAATAATAGGAGTGTAGGCTTCTGCATACATCATGGGCTAATTTAAAACCATGTAATATATTAATAATATTGATTAACATTTATCTCAACAACCTATATTGAGTGGTTGCTACTCAGTAACCAAGCGAGGATAGCAACACATTAGTTAAAAGTGTAACCTAGTATAGTTTTATTAATAATATTTACTATATAGTTTCATTTCTAAAATTATTTACATTCATGTTTTCATTAAAATTAATTTTATTTTAAAAATAAATAAATAAAAAATAGAAAACTTATAAAATTACCCAAAATATTTCATCCTATGTTGAATGGATTTGTTAATTTAATATAATTTAATATCTTTTAACCAAAGAAGATGTTTCCACTAAAAATTAGTTTTTAGAGACAAAATACCTTTGTTAAACATTCATTTTTCTTCAAATTCTATGTCTTTAGATTTTTTTTTTGGTTTAAAAACATTAAAATATGTCATTTTGAACCAATCAATCAAATATTATAAAATGATACATAAGACAATTACATTCCCATGGAAGACACAAACATAATGGAAAAACACTTCCAAAATTGTCGAGATGCTTTTTGTAATAGATTATGGGCCATATGATCATAGAGATTATCCTAGATAATTGAGCTAAGTCCAAATGAGAATGGAGGGCCACATAAGGATGGAGGATAACTACCAGTCTTGAGTTTTATTCTAGCTTGGAGACTAGTTTATTTCTTTAGTATGCATCTAGATCCAAAATGATTAAAGTGAAAGATTGTAATCACTAGTGAAGGTGATGAAGAATACCATAATCTTACCTCACATGAGATGAGAATAGTATTGTTTAGTGAGGCTCATTCCCACCTAAGGATAAATTAAGGTGAGGCCTAGTCCCACTTGAGGATTTATTTTGGTTATTTCCAACTACTAATGTTTTTTTGTCTAGCAAGGCAAAATCCTCCTAAGCAAAATTAGTGAAGCCCTATCTCAATATTGTTTCTAGGTGAATATTTGGATGTGTCCCTATTTTTATTTTGTATTTCTATGATAAATTAGGTTTATCCTTTTTCATGAGTGTTTTGAAGCCAATTACCAAAACTACATTTCATTAATGGTAGAGTATCTCCCCATTCTTATATTTTGTTTAACGAGGTCATTTCTTGTTGAGTAAGTGTAGGGAGGCCACCCCATTAAATCTTGTAAGTGTATCAAAATTCTATTATGTTCTCGTTCGTATAAGTTGATTCCTTTTTAGTGTTTTAAATATATGTATTAAGGGGGCAATGTTAAAAATATTACATTATTAAGGCATTTTATTAGTTAGAAATAAAATAATGTGGAAATGCCACCTCAATTTAACTTGGTCGCCTCCACTATATGTTTATTAAATGATTGATACAAATATAACATGGTTATCTTATCCTTTTGAGATAAGGTGACTATCAGATAGCAATCCTATCACCTCAAAATGGGGGAATATTAGTGGGGCATGTCATAGAGACATGAGTCCACATACACATATAGTTGGAAAAAAATTTAGAATTTGATACAATTACATGATTTATATATACACTTGGGTCAAAATATTATACATTTATAATCAATTTTCACATATTTGGGATAGGTGTTTTTATATTTGTGATATATACTATACATATTTTATAGATTAAAGGTTACATTTCGATAGATAATTTAACTTGAGACACATTAGAGGTGCATATGCCATGAAAATTCACCAAATAAAATATACATATTAAAAATATATACACATTTATGCATCAACCTTACCAAGACACACCGATTGAGATATATTTATCGACAACAGTTAGATCCCCTGAGTAGTGTGATTGAGATTCAATGCACTCGATGGCCTTGACACTAATCCCATTTTACAAGTTGATATGGTTATAACATTTGACCTTTGAGAGATTGGCTAGGTTGGATATATTATTTATACAATTAAGATATGTGAATAATATTTAGTTAACTTAATGGCCTTGGCATAATTCACCATTTTGCACTAGATTGGGGGCATAATCACCCTCCAATTCCCCTCTTCACATCTCCAAGGTTCAATTTTGAACCTCCATCCAATAATTTAGTAAGAAAATATCATTACAAAATAAAACTACCAATGGGCAACATGGTTGCATCAACATACATGTGTACTCCTTCCTTTCTCACTTTTATTTTAAGAATTTTAAGAATTTAATTTTCAAATTATTTGCACCAATTACATTATCACATTCTCTTGGTTTCATGTAATTCATAAATAGAAAATTCAAATAGGGCTCAAGTCAAAATGAGGTGTGTTGTACACACTAGGGTGTGTATTTCTTTCCTTTAAACCTAGTAATTTAATCCTTATGCATTACTAGATTAAAAGGGGGGAAATGTAGATGCTAAATTTGAATTTTATATCGTAAAATAGTATTTCACACTTGGAAAATATCACTCATTTCTTAGTCCCTAATTTTAGGACCTTTTTATTACTAAAAGGTTTATGTTTTCCATCTCATTGTGCCTAAATACTTATCATATGTTCTAACCCTAATATTTTGATTACGTAGATCACTTGTAGCCCATAGTATGATTAAAACCTGATATATATTTTACACTATCAATTATAAATATTTAGAAATTATCTATCCTCTAGGACATTATCATCCAGAGTAAGACACTAACATCAATGCTAGTGTCCCAAGTTTGATGCTACTATTTAAACACTACAAATGATCAAATTTATAAATATTTTGAAATATATGGGTCAACCTATTTGTATTAATTAACCTCTGTTGAGATTATTTTAAATTATGTGGTATTAATATAAGTAAAATACCATTCATTATAATTAAGTATAAATCAAGCACACATCTACCTTATACCAAGAAAAAACACCTCTCAATCTTGTAAAACTACTCTATTCTTCCCTATGTTCAAATTAGTCATAGGAGTAGTATTATTATAGGTTTGAAGCATTCAAAGAGCATTCCATGAATAGTGTTTTTCAAGTTATAAGATAGATCACTACATAAACTTTAACTTAACATATTTCATAATTGTTTACATGCAAACCCACATAAGAGGGAGAACTACATCAATCTGAAGCCCTCCTCAAATTATTGTCTATGTAGGCAATGCTCACTAATAAAGGGTCTTTAAGGTTAGCTCAACTTCAATTAATTCCACTAATCCCTATTTTTCAAGGTGGTATGCCTTAATTAGATGATTTAGGGTTTTAAGATACAAACTGATATCAAAAACATATGCACAAGATCTGAATTAATAATATTCAAGGTGAGAGTAAACCATAACTAGCATAGGTGGAATTTATAAAAAAGGACATGTATTTTGTATAAGACAAAAGTGTCAATTTTCATATAAAAGTGTCAACACTAGTGTCCCTATTTTTATAGTAGTGTCCAGGCTAATAGTTAATTTCCAAAATCTAATGAATCATAGTTGAGCATCATCCTAATTATTTCTACACTTGCACTATTAGATATATTTGTGCATCATTCAATATTCCAATTATTATTCCTTCTTCATTTTTAAGCAATCAAATTATTGTTTGGAATTCTACTTTCTATATTTAGCATGTTTCCATAATTTAATAATGTATCAGAATATACTATGAATCTAAATTATTTAATTGGACTACTTTTAGAATATTTTATTCCTTAGTTAATTAAGCTATTCTCTTTTAACTATTACCAAAAATGGTTAAGCACTTAATTTTTTCTATTTATTGAATATCATGCATATGTATTTCATTCTCTTCAATTATGTATGAAGATTCATGATCTATCTTATGAGATAATGCTTTCTCATTTATATTAAAGTTTTTTATCTTTCAGTTTTCATTTTTTCCATCATGTGGAATTATGGTTGTATGTCCTCATAGAATAAGGATATGTATCTATTTGGAAATTCAATTATAACCTACATTTATTGAAACCATTGTTATTTTAGTGTAGCCTACAATTGGTCACTAGGGCATATCACAAATAACAATGAATCAAAAACCTTATGCCCACAATATAATGGTAATGTAATATGTCCAATCGATCCCTCATAATATATACTATTTATAATTCGTCTATGTTATGAACCAAATATTGTAAGAATGCAATATTGCACATGTCTAGACCTTCTTCCTCATTGGTTTAAATATCTTGTTGATATTTAAAATTAATGTATACTGTAATAGTCAAGATGTCATCTTATGTATGATTGAACTCTCTGCATGTTTTATTTTTGTATTGGTTCTTATTAGAAACACTACTAGTGGCTTATGTTGTATTTAAGTTACTATGATAATACTTTACCCTTAAAATTATGAATCTTTTATGTTAATGCCACACAAGTGTATGTTTCATGTCCCATTATTTTGTGATAAATACAAAATGAATTTTATCCTTGAATGATAATCTACTGATAAATCTATGTCAAGCTATTGGTAGATCTAGAATATGCATATCAAATAACATTTGTAGTATAATACTCAATTTATCTTGTTCACTAGTAGTTTGTCATTTAATAGCTAGTTATGTATCCATGAGCCCTACCTTGTTTACTAAGTTTGTCATAAGTGAATGGTGCACACATTTGATGTGTTATGCAATGTTTTGTGCCTCTTTCTCTCTCATTATAATATATTTTATAAATGATTTCATTACTGGAGTGATTAGCATTGAAGTATGTTGTGGTAGACTTATATTGTAAGAAATTTTGTCCTTTTTATCCTTAAGTGTGTCTAAATAAGATACTTTCACTTTATTAACTTATTTTTAGTTAACACTTTTGAATCATCTCAATATTCCCCTTGACCAATAGGTATGAGACCATAAAAATAGTCATATGTTCATTGTAACTTTATTATTATCATCATCATCATCATCATCATCATCATCATCATTATCATCTTCTTCCATGGATATCTGATCTATATTTTATGAGTTAACTACTAAAAGAAGATCTAGTATATTTTCTTCTTGGGTGTCTTTTATTGTCTCTTTTTTTATTTATGCACATATAATTAGCTCTATTTTATTCTTCATGCTTGATTTTCAAATTTCATATATGTGTATATGTTGTGGTGGTATGATTTGTAATGGACATATGATAGCAAACTGAAAAGCATATGATTTTGGATTACATGTATTATGATCTAATGTTTTACAATATTTAAATGGTTGATTATCTATAGGGCATGTATACAAATACCCCTCATGTATAAAATTTACACATCAATGTAAATTAGATGTACAACATCATTTCATGTATCCATGGTATACCTAATATTATCTTATAATGCAAGTGATTAGGTAGTGCATTAAACAAAGTAGGTATAGTATTAAGTTCTACTATTACATCCAAATAATGGAACTTAGAGGCTAGTGGGGCATGCTCTCAAATAATATGATTTTCTTATATGTTTCATGAATATAATCCATATTGACACCTAACATTAGAAAATTGTGATGTTTCATATATTCAGATCTGATCCATTATCTATAAAAACTGTCTTGGTTCCAATATTTAAAATTTTCACTTATATAAACAATAAGAGATGTTGAAATTTAGTATAATGAGTAATAAATTCATACTTTTCAAAATATATCATGTGTTCAACCCTTTTAAATTTATTAACAATAAATTCAAAGTAATTAGATTTTGCATCAATAGGAAAAGTTATGCCATAAAAAGTTGCATATAGATTTTCTTTGTAGACAAGTGACCTCTTGAGTAGTTCTATCATGGAAATTTTAGTTGAGGTATTTTTAAGTTGATAAATGATATCATATCCATTGGTTGGGTTAGTTGGAATAGTGAGTCATGGAAGGGGATGACGAGGGATAGTTTGACTTCCTTTATTTTTTCCTCACATGATGGGACACCCTACATATTCTATATATAATAATATGGACTACAAGATCTAATATAAACCTAGGGAAAATAATGGGGGTGGGATGGTAGTTATCATGACATTGAGGTCTAGGGGGGAGGAATGAAAGGAATCAATCATGTTTTGTGACATCTATTAGTGTCTGAAGGGATTAAAATTTCATTTTTTAACCTATAATAATTAGTAAGGGTGAAATATTTTTCATCATTAATTTCAGCCTTAGTTGTATTAGATTTGATGTGTTTCATTACATGATTGTGAAAAATGTTACATATTTCAAGAAAGAAACTTGTACATATGACTATCATAGATTGAATTAGATAATAAACAATATGCATATCAATTATATCCATGTGCACTTTATGAATGAAAATAACTCATAAATCATGTCTAAAAATCAAAAAATAAATGAAAAAGTTGAAACATTAGGAAAATGGTAGGAAACCCTAAAGAAATTAGTGTTTTTTGTGCTCAAGACAAGGAACAAGTTCACCAATATATTTTATCTATTTTTGGATTAATGAAACCTAATAGTATAAAGCTAATGAAAAATTATATTTCTTAAGATAAAATAACTAAACAAATTTAGTTCAACTAACAAAATATAAAAACTTGTTATTTATAGGAAACACTTAAAGGAATTGAGTACTTAGCTTGTTTTGAATATATGCATGTCTATGATAAGGTAAAATCATCAATAGTAATTTGGAATGGGTTTGTTAATTATCATATCTAGAAATAGAGTGTCTACACCACAAGTCTTAACAATTTTGTGCTTCCTAGATGCCTACATAATATGGCACTATTTACTAGGGTGTGGAACTTTTTGTCATGTATTTTTTGATTTGTGATGTTTATAACTAATGTGTTTTCTTATAATAAGGGAGATTTTGTATGTAAATTTATTTTATCTTGTTTGAATATTTTTTTTATCCTTATTTTTGCTTCAAAAATCTATCTATGCACTATAGGACCAAATGTGAAATACATAAAAAGGGTGAAATGGATAGGTTGAGATGACATCATCCACCCCCTTATGGCTAAGATCTACCTACATATACAATACTTTGAAGAGGAAATTAAATCCAAACATAGTTTTCCCACTTAGCTGAGTGTGGGCAATCATATATAATACTAGCATGCAATGAAATCCAAAGTCATGGCTTTTGACACTTTGACAACTCATGATTTGATTTTGTAGTGGTGTTCAAGCTTATTTTAGGGCTTAATCCTTTAACACATTCAATATTTGGAAACTTTAGGGTATTTACTCTCAATGTGCAAAGTAATTTTGAGTGATAGATAAATAAGTGGTAGATGCCTATGGATTAGGCTTGATATGTTAATATAGACGATTTTTTGGGTATTTTTATCTTAATAAACATGTGAAATGTACACATTGACCCATATGAAAAAATTTAATTTGGTAAAAAATAATCAAAGAGTAAGCAAATAGGTCTTACCTAAATGGACAGGGTCATGGTGGTAGAACTTTCCAAAGAATAGGAAAAGTGATCAAATATTAGTAGATAGTATGAGAATGATATTTAGGTGTTTAGGTAGTTACAATAAATCATATTCAATAGTAGCAACAAATCAGGAAGGTCAAGCCCATATATGGATGAATGGCTATGAGGAGATGAAAACAAGAGTCATGTGTGTGGGCATACTTCAAGTATACCAAATATTTCTCAAATTACAAATTTTCAAGTGTCTAATGTAAAATATGAATGAATAAAATAAGTTATTTGTCATTAATCTTTGATAATAATTTTTGTGTCATGTATGTAGAATAGGCTAAGGGATAATTGAGAGTTAATAGGCTTTTACGAGGAAGATTAGGATCACAAAAAAACTCAAGAATGTATAAATTACCTTGATATTGAATAAAATATCATACTTATATAGACTTATTGAATATTTCATCCATCAACAATACTTTTCCATTCACATACTAGGTAGTTGATAGGGGTAGACTTTGAACCCACATAACCATATATATAATAAGGTTTTAAATTGAATAAGCCAAATTCCCCAAGCCACACACACACACACACACACACACACACACACACACACACACACACACACACACAGATATATCTTATTTGGATATTCTTTTATCATAATCATATTCAATCATCCTGACTATGTCGAATACAAAGTTGTCATTAATGCATCTGAAACAAGTCACAAATTATGCTATTTATAAATGAAGGTAATACTAATATACACTATTTTTGGGACTCAAGGTGTTAGAATTATTTGATCTTGATAAAATTCTTGTCCTTAAAACAACATAGACTAAGTAGGAATACATGTACAAACTTCCCATGGAATTCAATTCACATAATTTATTATGGATGGATTTTCCCACAATAGTCACCCAGTCAATCAATTATTTCCCAAAACATATGATTCATCACCTGGAACATCCAATGGTGGATTTCATGTGTACTTGAATTCCCTATGACTTAGTTTCCCAATGTTATCATACTTTAAAATGTGTAATGAAATTTACTTTGGTGGAGAACTAGAGGTATCTTTCAGATACCCTTCATTTTCATCAACAAACATCCTTTATTGATTATTTTAAGGAATTTTTCTTAGTGAGTATTATAGTAATGTTAATATTATAGAATATAAATTTATATATATTCCTCAGGTTTAGATATACTCTAGAGGGCATCAATATGCTCCAAACAAAGATAAGCAACTACTTATTTAATGAAATTATGAATATCTCTTATTTTCAAATTATACTGTTAAACACAAGATAGGAGGAGCTCTAAGGATTAACCAACCATAATAAAGGTGGAAAGTTAGGGTAATCCACTATCGTATACATGAGTAGGTAGAAACATTTTTTTCCACATGGATTATTTTCTATAACTCTGAGGTCAATATGACCCAAATCAGTGTTAGGTATATATTTAATTCTCAAATTAATATTTGAAAAGGGGTTTATCATTTTAATTTTAATTCCACATCATGTGGTTGAGAGGCTAAAGACATGAGAATCATATGAACTCTAATAAATACCTAATATAAATTCTAATACATCTAGGTGAATTTTAAAAACCAATCCCCTTCATTTAGACACTATGAAATAAAAGTTCTTATGAGTTAAATTTTCATTTTAGGGAATAAGAATTTGTAGTTAAAAACTTCACCATCTAAAACTATAATATATAAGTGAAAATATCCACTCTAAATGAGGTAGGTCCTAGACTGACTAATAACCTAAAATAATCATTTTTAAAGACATGCTACAAAATTCCACTTTGAAATCTTGATAAAAATACCCAAAAAATTTATAGAATAAATTATCAAAGTTTTATGAACCCTTTTAAAAATGTACATCTGGATGGAATTTAGAGGGACAAGCCTTTAAGCTTGATCAATCTTTATGCTTGGAATAAAGATTATCTCTGAAAACCTTAGCTCTCGATTCCACCTTTAAATAATCAATCAAAATTCTTGATCTCCTCTTTATGAATTTGTGTGAAGGATACTGATTTTATTTTCTCATAAATGGTAATAAAAATTAAATAAAATTAGCTACAATTGCTTGGTGGGTGTTGGGAAGGTGAGGGAGGAGAGATGCAAAGAAGATTAGAGAAATATAAGTGAAAGGAATGAAGGGGAAAGCCAATTTATATTAAATTTTGGGTTTTCATGAGAGGATTAGAAAAATGATGCAAGTGAGCCATGTCAATAAAATTGAGAACCATTGATGATAGTTATAATGAGCTTTGTTGGGTATCTTATTTCGCATGTCTTTTCTAAAAAATGGGGATTTCAAGGTTTGATGATGTTTGAGCTCTCTTGTAAGGGATGCAAGAAAGTTTTGAAAAGTCTATCATCTAATGATATATTTTTTGAGATAATTAGTATTTAAAATATCTTTTATGTGTAAGCTTGAAGGCTTTCTTATAACTAAGATCTAAGAAGTCTGATTCGAATGATTTATAAAAATGGGTCAAGAAAATATCAAAATCATTTCTCATAATATCTTGAGCTTTATTATAAATATAAACACCCAAATTTTGTATTAGATAATTTGGAAATATCAACTTTGGAAAAAATTTACATACTTGTACTTTTTATACACATTTAACTCTTGTGCACACTTTCCCCTATTTGTCTACCAACCCCTTATATTGGCTAACCTAGTTTACCAATAGACATATTTACGATCACCTTATCTTGTGAAATAACATTATAAAATCATAAATAGATTGTTTTCATATCTCAAATAATTGATTTTCACTCTTAAGATAATATCATAAATAATCAGACAATATGGTTTTCTCATAGGTGCCTGACTCTATTAGCAATGTCTAGGAACCCTCAATGACTATTTTTAAAAATGGTAGTCTCTACTAGGTTGGTGTAGACATGTTTCATAGGTCATTCATAACAAGAAATATCAAAGATTCAAATAAAAATACAAATAAATCATAAGGTTATACTCACTTGGTAGCTTGGCTATTACATTGAGAATCACTTGAAATCTTGAGAAATTCATTAGGGCTCTCTTGAGATATTATCACAAAGGCATACATATTTAAATATCCCTCAAAATAGTAGACCTATTTCCAAGTTTGAATATAAACATAGGTCAAAGTTGCATAGTGCCAAATGTCAAAAGTTACACATTGCATTGCATTGTTGATTAATTGTGATGGTGCACACACACACACCTAGATGGGATAACTTTGTACATTTTGAGTCCTCTTTAGAGTATTAGAATGTAGGAAATTCTTATTTACTCAATGGGAAGTGGTTTTGGATATCTAACCCAAGTTACTAACTCATTTTTAAGGGTATCAAAAGTGAGATTAGTTCATTAAGAAAAGAGAGGGAAAACAAGGATTAATGCATACAAGCGAAGGTGAGAGAATATACATATGTCATCTATAGGTGAAATCATAATAGTCTAAAGTGTCACATACCTACATAGTGAATTGGGATAGTACTAGCAGAGCCTATATAATATCTATCACCGTAGGGGGTTTGAGTTTAACTAGTAGTGTCAGAGTAGGATTTGAGCTCTTTTTTCTAGATTTGAGGGATTACAGAGAATATAGAGAGCTATTTCATGGAAAATGATGAATAAAGTGAGTGATAAAATTTATAATTAAGATAATCATATCTCTCCTCCATTTCTTTTTCCATTCTAAAAATATTAATTACAATATCAATCACCCCTTTTACATCCTACTTGGTATGAATACTGCCCTATTTGACATAAATTTAACAATAATTATATTATATTATTTAAATCACATTAACCACAAAATAAGTACAACATTTTTGTGAAATTGGTCATTGAATTGACCATGGTAAACCCTAGGTTGACTTCTACATTAGGGTTTCATAATTTCATAGGATTTAGAATTATTATGATGTAGGGTTTGATTTTAATATATAATTCTTACTATTCACATAAGTAAAATCCTAACTTAGAGATAATTGATGCTAATTATTTCTATTTTATAATTCAAGCTATAATTTTCATAATTACATGTTTCTTTCATGAACTATATGATGTATTATTATCTGATGTAATGAAATGAGTTAACATTATTTTAAATAAAAATAAGGACAATATTAATGATGAAGAACTCTTAGATATCCTTTATAACACACATTGCATTAATTTAAAATATAAGATGCTTCCATTCATTACTCAATTGGAAAGGGCATGCATGCCTTATTTCCTTCCTCCTCCCTTATAACTCAAGGTAGTGATATCCACCATCCCTCTCATATTATTCTCCTTAGGCTTATATTGGATATGCATGTCCATGCTATTACAACATAAATATTCATGGTGTATCAACTTTTAGAACAAATCAAAGCTAGTGATGCGGGCAACAATTCAGATGATAATTCGGGTGATGGGCCCACCCCAATTGATGATGAAACTTTCGGGAGCCATAACTTTTGCACTGTAGCTCCAATTGACTTGTCGTTTGAACCTTTGGAAAGATAATAATGATGGGAACATTTTGAGATGGTATGGATATATTATTGATGAATTTTGACCCCATAAAACCCAATGTAAGTGTTCCAAATTTCAATTTTAGTAGTGCAGTCTAAAAATAGTAAGTTTCTAAAAATAGTAATTCCTTGAATTCTGTATTGTTGTAAATCATGGAATTCAAACCAATTCATCTCCCTCAATATTGGTGACCTTCCACATCCTCCCCACACTTTAAAAACATGTATAAATGAAGATTTAACCCAAAATGTAAATTAGACATCTTTTCTCAGAGATAAGCATATGTTTGGGTCTACAAATTTGATCAATAAAACATCTCTTCTCAGAGATAACATTATTTGAATTGTTTTGTTCTTGTTTATTTAATTATATTTCAACCAAATCTTTTGAGTTTTAGATCAGCTAGTCAAAATATCCCTTCTAATATTCCTCCACCACCTAAGGTACTAGATAGTGCAACTAGTTATTATGATGTCATATAAAAAATTAGAATACTCAAGTAAAAATATATATATTAGAATAATGTCAAAATTCACTATTTTTAGGTACATTATTCATACAACACTACATGATATAATGTTACTAAATAATACAAAACTAACTTATTTCACATCTATTTTCAATATGTTATAGTCGATTGAGGATAATAATTCTTTCAAAATAAGTTAGTTATTTCCCAAAACCTCCCATTATATATTCAATTACAAATTATGGTAAGGGGGTTAAGTTTTTTTGGGTGGATAATGGATCAAAACTCAACATTTGAAACATATATTTTATTCATATAATTTTTATAAGATCCAAAGACATTACTTCTTATGATATAACCATTCATCTCTTCAATAACATACCCCAAAAAGTGATAATAAAAATTACATTGATTATTACTATAGGTCCATGAATAATATAAATAATATGCCAAGTTATGCACAATGATCTTAAATTTAATATTATATTGGGTAAACCTTGGATTATGATATGAATGTAGTTCCATTTACCTTTCATGCATGTACAAAATTTAACCATGAAGGATATATATACACTTTTACTATAAATCAAAAACCTTTCAAGCATTATGAAATGACTTAGCTTACAAAAAATTGCATACCTCATATACATATAATACAACCCTCAATGGTATATTTTGCACCAAAATTTAATCCAAATAATTTTGATTCATTATAACTATATTCTTATCCTCAATAATATGGGTGTCCCATTTTTAAAATCAATATTATATCACTAATACCTACTAAGGTTATCCATCCTCTAGTATAAACAATGGTTTTAATGTAATGTGGTTTTGGATTAAAACATATGAAAAATGTAAGATACACTAGATAAGGACAAGGGAAATAAGCAAAAGGTATTATAAACATAATTTCCCCTTATGATCATATAGGTAGACAAGACCTAGGATATCAATACATGGATAAGGAAAGGGAGACAAATAAAGTTCACATTCCTTTGACACTCTGCTTCCCTGTGTCCTTCTCTTTGGAAATTCCAACATTGCCCTTGTAATATTTGTCTTGGTCCTTATCTCAATGGACCTTTTTCCCTTATTAATATTCCATCTACTAATGGTCTGATCTGACTGTCATGGTGCTTCCCCATATCATCTTCCTAAACTACGACTGCATGTTCATGTGGTCTCTCTTGTTCCACCTCTTTATTTACTCTCTCTTCCATTCTTACTTGCAAAGGTTCACCTTGTTTCCTATCATATCTTTCTTCTATTTATTCTCTCTCCCTGAGAGTATCTTCAATAGCATTGATTCTCATCACCAATGGAGAAATCAACTGGGTCACTTGGTCTACCATTTACTTGACCAAATCATCTTCATTCCTATTATCTCTCTCCATAGAGCACTGTCTCTGATCACCTATCCTACAATGTATTTCAAAACACATTGTTAATCCTTTCAACAATACAAAAAATCTTTCCCTAACCTATAATACCAAAAATATGTAGAGCATATACTAAGATATCATTTTTAACCTTGTTTTCCCACTCACTTCCCTTCAGAATGGTCTATGATTCAATTTTTCACACAAATGGTTCAAGGTTCACCTATTAGTTATAAGGTGTTTCCAATCCTTATCTTAGTTAACTATCTATGACTAACCTCTCTCAATCTATCCATCACCTTCTCAACCCCTTTCAATTCTCATTTCTTTCCTTTACACAACTTTACTTTCATCTTAGACAAATCTTGTAGCCCTTTTTACTCGAAATCTTGTATGTATGGACAAGTACAAGTGTACCCTAATAAAATTATGACCATATCAAATACCCTTTTATAATATTAGTCTATTCTAAAGTTTACAGCCCAAATATCAATCTTTAATTCCCTTTTCAATTGCTTTAAAGCTTACTGTCTAGCCCTATTAGGTTTGTTAGGTCTTTTTATGACCTTGTCTCCATACAGTAGCTTGACAATGTACAAATATATACACTATCAACCCATAAACCATAAAATTTATCAAAAAAATTTATTACCAAACTTCTAACCATGTTACACTAATTTTGGTTGTTGGAATCACAGGATATTCACAAAACCCTAATTTAAGGTTTTTGGGTCACTATCTCAACCAAGAGGTTACCTTTTTCTACTGTGATTATTATAAGGGGTTTCAAAGACCCAAATTTGGTTTTTATGATTTTTATTTACATTATATTCACTCTCAAATCCTTGGATAATTCAATTAAACCCACTATTATGTCTTCTTAACCAGAATGCACTTGACTGTGCTACTGAGACATCTCTCTATAGGTCTCAATAATGTATAAATGAATAACCCACAATGCTGAGGAAGATAAAGTGGTAAAAACCTTAAAACACACTCAATAACTTACCCAAACACCATATGGAACCTACAACTTTTTGATATGACCATTTACTTTCTATAAGTCAATATACAAAATCCTTCATACCAATGCTCAACACAGAAAATAGGGAATAGTTGGGGAACTTGTTTGATCACAAAAGGATTTATAAATTTTACTTAATGTTTATTTGAACACATAATTCATAACAAAAAAATAATAATAATATAAATTATGAACCATTGCTAACTTTAATACATCAGTATTCTATTAAATATAATTTGTACATAAAGCACAATTCTCTAAATAGGGGTATGCCAATGAACAAATTTAAAAAAAAAATTATTATATTGATAATCCTTAAAAATTGTGTTATAAAAACATATTAAAGAATCCTTAAAATATTAAATAAACTATTATCAAGCACCTTTTTATCACTAATTATGAAAAAATAGTCTGAAACTAGCCAACATGTATATAACAGGGTTTGACTTGTTGTCACCTTCAACTGGGGTTTTTTCCATCCTTTATCTCTTCATTAAATCATTAATTTTCTATTAATTAACTCTTTGAAGCTATCAATCTCATTCTCTCATGAATACTACACATGCATTCAACAAGTGAACTCAACATGTTTTGTTTCTTCATTCTTTTAACAACAGGGTTAAAAAAATCTTCACCATATCTTAATTCAAAAATATTTTCAATACATTTCCACCATCTACACTTGAATTGAATCAAAAACAACCTCACATAACTGACTCCTATATGTCTAAAGAGGAGGCATAACTGATTTATGCCCCTTTACCTACATGGAGATCTCTTTCAAATACATTGCATTGATTTTAATTCCACAGGGTATAATATGTCTTGAACCAAGATAATAACACCATGAAATTTTGAAGGACATAGTACAATGATTAGATACTTATACTCACTTATACATCTTTCCATTTTCATATGTTTCACAAAATTAACTAGATAAGACTTTGGTAAATTCAAATTTTCAGATAGATCTTTTGGTGAGAAAGACAAGAATTCAAATTTTAAGAACCTTTAGACCAACTAGACTCCTCAAATGGACTACTACTAACCTCTAGCATGTATAAACAAACTCAAGATAAAATTTTTAAAATATTTTAGGGTCCTTAAGGGATGCCCCTACATCAAATTAACTCTTCGAGAGTATCAACTATAGCCTTGTCCTTTCATGGAAGTCTACTAGAGAATGCCCAGAGCTCATTGGTATTAGGTTTATTAAGTCTTTCACATATTTAAATTGATTTCATTGATGTTTCTATATTTATATCAAGTGTTCAAATTGTTTTTTAAATCAATCATATTTTCCCTATTTCAACACTTACTACATAATTTATCATTATATGTCAAGCAACATTATAATCTTTGTTGTGTGATCTTAGGTGTATAATATGATATGCATCATGTATATTGTAAAAAAATTCATCATCCATGTTATATGTTCTTAGTCCTAATGTGTACATTATAGGTCTCATCTTAATCAATTTTATCAATAAAATAAATAATTGATATCTTTGACTATCATACTCCAAATTATGAAAGAAAGCATCCCAAATATTTTTAGCTAGTCTTCTTGAATGGTGATCAGACATTTTGTTATGCATTGGTTTTAAAATATATTCATATAATTAAATTAAGTACTTGTATTTTCTATTCACAATTCTTGGAGGTGTTGGTAATGGTGTAATTTGTTGAGAGGGTGTTTCAAAACCGTTAGTACTATCATTGTTTAGAGGTGGGATGACATTAAATTAATCATTATTAATTTCTTCATTATATGTTTCCATGAATTTTTTTGATGGTTAATTTATTCATTATTTGTTTCCATAAAATTTTCTTCATTTATGGGGGGTGAAGCATCATACATAGACTCATCATCAATAAAATCAAAAATTTGGAACATTGAATTTGAAATTCCAACATTAACTAATTCATTATTTTTAATTTCTTTATTATTCATTTTATTATGGTCAATTTCATTATTATTAATTTCATTATAGCCAATTTTAACATTGTTCAATTGATTATAGTAAATTTCATCATTGCTTAATTCATTATTGTCAATTGGCTCATTATCTATGGCATTTCATTCATCAAGATTAGGATTTGTACCTTATTTACCATGAATTTTTTTGCATTAGTATCTTGTGTTTCTCTTTAAACTATTCTTATTCCTCTAGTGTTTTTTTATTTAACAACTTCCTCTTCCTCTTCAAACGTGATCCAGAACCCATCAGAAGGGACAATTGATAGCTTTTTAAGGTGGGGTCAATTATATAGGTATACAAATCTCACAAAAGTACATAGAGAATGTTTGTGGGGATAGAAGTCTCAATTTGGGCTAAAAATAGTCATTGATAAGTGAAATTATCACTAAAATAATAATAACATGATCATGTTACTAAATAATGCAATCACATTATGTTTCCCATAAGGTACCAATACATCCAATCCATTCAGAAGTTGATATCAACAATAATGTGATCACATTATTATTGATATAAGCTATGGGGTTGGAAATTGGCAATGATGATCGAGTTTTGCCTATGTTAATAATAACATGATCCCATTATTAAATAAGGTGATCACATTATACTTAATGTAGATAAGGCTTTATGGATTGGGGACTAAGGCAAATTAGTGCATAGGGTTTATGGATTAGGGATTACAATTTATTTTTTATGAATTAAGGATTATAATTAAGGTCCAAAGTGAAGGTGCACGGCTACTGGGACCTTTCCCCTAGAATGTCTTGGCTATATGGATACTTGCATCACTCCCTACATTAAAGCCCATGTTTTTGAATGGACATTGTGATGGAAGGGAAATGGCTCCCCAAAAACTGAAATGATGTGCACATTTAATAAAATAGTAGGTAGCATGATTTTACGACATATGTGGAATGAAAATGGTTTTGCACATGTTTCCCAAAGTGTATTAAATCCCATATAACTTGTATTTTTAATTTGTTAATTAGCTAGCCAATATGTTTCCCAAATTGCATTAAATTCCATGGTATTACTTCTTAAGTAATTTTTTTCTTCTCCTAATACTTGGAGAAAGAAGATCTGAGCATGCTGAAGCCCCAAAAAATAATAAGTCATTAATAATAAAATGTGTTTTTGGGTTGCCATTATAGCCTAGATGACATCATGTAGATTGAGTGAATTAGTCAAATGGGGCAATCAGTCATTTGATTTAGGCCAAAATGAGCCCTACAAACTTAATTCTTAGTCTAGAAATGATATTAATTTAGGCTAAAATGATTGGTTCAAGGTTTAAAGAGTTTATATTTGTGGTTTAGAGTTTAGGGATTAATAAATTTAAGGATTAGGGTTTAGAGTATGAGTTTTAGGGTATATTTATACAATCATGTAGGAAATTAGGGCAAATTAGGGAGTCTTGAACCTATATCTATGATTACAAAATGTGAATTTTAGATCAATTATCCCCCACATCATTGTATATTGAGCCTATAAAGTCAATTGTGGTAATGAGTGATGTAATTTTAACCAAGTTCATCCTTGTGAACCTAATTCTCACTATATATATATAAAGGATGTTAATTGTTGATAAATTTATTGGTTTAAGGTACAAATTAACATCATATATATATATATATATATATATATATATATATATATATATATATATATATATATATATATATATATATATATATATATATAAAGGATGTTAATTGGGGATAAATTTATTGGTTTAAGGTTTATAATTTAAAGGGTTTGGGGTTTAAGGCTTATGGCTTAGGGTTGTTAATATAAATGGTAGAGGGTTTGGGGTTTAATATAAATGGTGCAGGGTAACTTAGGGTTTAAGATATTATATATAGGATCCAATCACTAAGGTAATTGAAGAACATTTGAGCTGCTTATGACACCTGCTTATGACTTGATTACCTTCATGTTTTCATAAATTTGATAAAATTAGGGTCAATTATGCCATATACATGTTACATAAATTTTATAAAATATATTGAGCCATAAATTTGGTTTAGGGGCTAAATTTGCCTAGATTATGCATGGAATTATACAAATTGACTAATTAGATCAATTCATGATAGAATATCGATATTTTGATTTTGCCCCAAATCATATCTTGCTATTGAAGACCCCCAAATTGGCCTCAAATACCTCCCTAATATAACTAATCAACTATATCTCCTTCTCTTTGGTTAATTAGGTTGAAGGGGATCGAAATATCTCTAATTTATTGAACAAATGCATAGCTAGATTGGTACTCTAAAGGCTTTAGCTATAGGTTTAAATAGTGCATAAACTATGACACCTCATGATAAAATCAGTTATATCATAAGACATGTATATTTTTGGCATGTAGTGGGCATCAGGGAATTATAAGGAAGTTACAATTTAAATGTTTTATGGATCATTATGGATTAGGGCATAGGGTTTAGGTTTAAGGACCTGTATATTAAAGTCTAATCACTAGATATGCCATGTGTCCAAATTAGATTCTTACTACAAAGGAAGTTAATTGGGACTAAATTGAAGTTGGTAAATTCCTTGAAATTAAATGGTTTACAATTTAGGGTATAACATTTAGGGTTTATGGTTTACAGCTTCTAGGTTTTAATGTGTATACATGGTTTAGGGTACACAAGGTCAATCACTAAGATAATTGAGGACAATTTGAATCACTTGGACCCATTTGAAACTATAGAATGTGTTTTTGGGTTGTAATTATACCATAAATGTCATGTTTCACATATAGATTAAGTGAATTAGTCAAATGGGTCAATCAGTCATGTGATTTAGACCAAACTGAGCCCTATGAACTTAATTCTTAGTCTAAATGATGTTAATTTCAAATAAAATGATTAGTTCAAGGTTTAAAGAGTTTATATTTATATTAAATAGAGTTTAGGGATTAAGAACTTCAAGGATTAGGGCTTAGGGTATAGGTTTTAGGGTATATAAGGTATAATAGTGATAGTGATTAGGGAAAATTTAAGTTCCTTGAACATAGATTTGAGAGTAATGAATGTGAATTTGGGATCAATTATCACCCACATCATCACAACTTGAGCCTACAAAGTCAATTGTGGTAATGAATGATGTAATTTTAACCAAATTCATCCATATGAACATATTTTTTACTATATATAAAATATGTTAATTAGGGATAAATTGATCTTAGGGGCCTATTAAGCCTCAATGTAAGGAAATTTATCCACATGATATCAATTGGAGATCCAAGTGCTCACCATATTTTAAAAATAAGTATTTTACCAATTTGATATGTAATTCATTCCAAAAGAGCCATTTGTAAGGAATTACATTCATATATAATGAAAATTAGGTCTTACTTGGCCTTGATTGCATACCATATTAAACCAATCAAGTATTTGGTTCTAGATGATACATAATTGGGGCCAATTGAGGCTTGCCCACGAAATTGTGTCAATATAATTTAAATTAGGGCCCTAATTGCACACCTTATTCAAATAATTAAATGGTATCATGAATTTGATATGAAATCATGACCAATTCAACCCTCTATAAGGAATTAAAGATCAATCTTTTAATAACAATCAGGATTTTGATTATGCACCAAATTCAACTGAAAGAATATTTGGTTCAATATGATCTATGAAATTTAGTCCAAACAAGCCTTGTGTAACAAATTTCATCTTTCTACTATCAATAGGGGCTCTGTTGGTCCCAAATACATAATATATTGAATCAACCAAGTATTTAGTTCAATTGAATATGCAATTATGTCTAACCAAGGTTCATGCAAGTAACTGAATACATCTAATGTCAATTACAACATTGTTAGCCCTGATTGTAAACTATATCCAGCTAATCATGCATTTCATTTTATCTTATATACATAATTAGGGCCAACTGAACCCCATGAAAGTAATTTTGTCCATATAATGCTCCATTTGGGTTGCATTAGCCCTAATTTCACCCCATATTAAACCAATTGAGTATTTAGGTTCAATATGATATGCAATTGGGGCCACTTAATCTCCAAGCAAGGAATTACATCCATATAATGTCATTTGGGGATTTAATTACACCATGTTAAATTAATTGATATTTTTGTCAATACTATATACAATTGAAGACAAGTATGTCCTATATAATTAATTGCTTCCATCTATAATATAAATTGAGGCATTTTCATCCCATGTAATGAATTGTGTCCATCTGATTTATCCATTATGAATGTTTTCCCCTAATTTCATATCATATTTAACCAATCAAGTATTTTATTCAATATAAAATTTACAATTAAGAGTAATTGGCCCCTGTGCAAGGAATTCCTTCAATATAATGTCAATTAGGGATTTGATAGCATAGGTCATATTAGACAACAATCTCAAGACTACTAGGCCTAATGGCTCCTATTCAGGTTTTAAGATGTTTAGAATATATAACGTGATCATGTTATTAATATGATCATGTTATTAACATGATCACATTATTATATAATGTGATTGTGTTATTAATGCAATCATGTTATTATATAATGTGATGACATTAATAACACATTGAATAATGTGATTTCATTATTAACATGATTATGTTATTAATGATATTGTGTTATTTTGATTTGAATTCAATTCCTATGCCTTTTGGCTTAGGAACAGCTTGGATTCTTCAGCCAAAGGCTTGGATTGTCAATGTACAACCGAATATTGAAAGGTATGAAAATAAACAACAAATTTCAACTTTGATTGCCAAATACACTAATAATTTCAATGTGAACATTCAAAAACTTGATTCCATTATAACGAGAATGCTCTCATCTTTCCAAAAATATGATTCTTATATTTATTGGACTAATTTAAGATTTAAACCTATAATTATTTCTAACTATGCCTTTTTTAGGTCACTACATGCCACAAAGATACATACCTATACATGTTCATGTAATTTGTGTTTCATTGATCCAAGTGAAAAATAAATTATATGGTGATGTAGTACTCTTAATTATACACATTAAAAAAGATGATTTTCCTTTTTTTAAATGTAGTTACACCTGATTCATGGATGACTATCCATTTCTTTGTTAGTTTTTAGGATGTATTTACTTGTAAAATTCATAAAAAAAGTATTCATTAAAAAAATATAAAAGTATATAGGTGATGTGATAAAAAAAATTATCTAAATTTTCCTTAAAGGGTTTTAAATAATATTAAATTATTCTAAAAAAATGGTGCATGTCACGACTGCCTATATACTATGTTTTCTAAAAAAACTAGAGTTTCTCTTCAAATTTTATATGTTTGACCTAGTTATACTTAACCATTTTTAATTTTATTTTATTTTTTAGAAACTAGACTCGAAATTATACATTTAATTTTTTTACACCATCTTAAAATTTTGAGTGTCGACATCTAAAATTATCTACAGAAGTTCAAATTTTAGAAATTTCAAAAAAATCATGTCCAAGGGTAGGCCCCTTTTTGTTCCCTCACTTTGTGCACTTACCCAAAGACGTGACATCCATTACCTCCTTCCAAATTTTGTTTTAAAAATTTATTATCATATCATTTTACATTACCAAAAGTTGATCATTTCTCATATTTGTAGATGACTTGCATTTCCTTTTCATAACGTGTTCAACAAGTTTTTCTTGTTAAAGGTTCTTATATAGTTTAAGCATATCATGTAACCTATTCAAGAGTAATTTAATATAAAAGTAACCTAATATTTAAGTGAATATTTTAGTTTATATGTTTTATACAAAATTTTAATTAATAAAATTATTATATTAGTGTAAGGGCACGGAGTTGGGGGCCCAAAAAGGAGACACATTTTGCATTCAAACTGATTTCAAAGTTTTTGTGTATGCAGTCTTAACACATATGCTCAATAATTAATGATCTAGGAGTACATGCATATTTTTAGTATTTAAAACTATGTATATAACTTTAGTATTTATAACCACATAAAGATTATTATTTTTTATAAAATCATGCACACAAAATAACTTATTATTACATTTGCATGCATAGTACATAAATAAAAGTAAAATTTTATTTTTATATAGGGACATATAGTTTCTTATACTTTAAGTTTTATTTTATTTATAAAATTTTAGAATGCTTCAAAATTTTTTCAGACCTCTAGGAACTATAATGTAAATTCTAGGTTTTGGAGGATCCTATCATATTTTAGACTTAGTCAAATTTTAGGGTTTCAGACTTGGCCATATTTTAGGGTTTTAATATTTCAAGGAAACATCAGAGGAGGTATTAAGGTTTCATAATGGTATGTAGGTAGAATAGTATCATAACATCTCTCACAAAGTGCCACAAGTCGATCCCACCCCACTACATGTGCACCCCTTAAGGCATACACTCTGGGAGAAATGTATTGGTGATCCCCTAATGCATTTAAGAACCATCTAATGCACAAAATTATACATAAGATGATTTATAGTTTTGGGATACATTTATAACATCAATATGATAGATAAAACACACATCTAACTTATTTCTTTCCACACATCATGGATATTTATACGATATTTTGATAAATTTAAGTATTTTTACATTGTTGGTTATTCTTAGTTAATCAAACACCCCTATAAATTAATATATAGTTAAAAAATCCTTGTTGTTTTTTATTGGACCCTATAACCTAAACCCTAAATCTTATACCTTAAACCCTGTGCCCTAAAACTTAAACCCTAAGTCATAAAACCTAAACACCAAACCAATCAATCTAGCTCAAATTAACATCCTTTAGAGTAAGAATTAGGTTCACAAGGATCTTGGCCTAGATCACACCATTACTTTCCCCAATTAAATAATTAGATAATTTTATGATGATTTTCTGGCTAATTGAGCCCAAAATCACATTTCGTAGTCATAAATAGGTATAATGAGCTCAAATTAGCCCTAATTACCTTTGTGATTTAAACCTATACCCTAAAATGTAAATTATGTACCCTATACCCTAAGCATTAAACACCAAACCATAAATCATAATCCTTAAATCCTAAACTATTTAGCCCCACTTAACATCCTTTAGATTAATAATTATTTTCATAGGGCTCAATTTAGCCCAAATTTCATCACATATTACCCCAATTAACTAATTCACTCAACCTATGATGACATTAGGGCTAATTGTGCCCAAAATCACATTTTATAGTCACTAGTAGGTTCAATAAGCTAAAATTGGCTCCAATTGGCTTCACCATTAGATCCTACACCCTAAACCCTAAATTTTAAACCTTAATCTCTTAACTAAAAACTCTTTAAACCCTAAACTAATCTTGTTATCCCTAATTAACATAATTTAACTAAGAATTAAGTTCACATGGCTTAAATTGCCCCAAATCACATCACTAATTTCCCTAATTCACTAATTGTCTCAATCTATGATGATATCAGATCTAATTGAGCCAAAAATAACATTATGTTATCATAAATAGTTTGAATAAGCTCAAATTATCCCCAAGTGCCTTTATAATTAAACCTAAAACCTTAAACCCTATACCTTAAAAAATTTATCCTAAACCCTTCACCATAAATTGTAAACCCTAAACCCTAAATAAATTGATTTAGCCTATATTAACATCTTTGAGAGTAAAAATTATGTTCACAAGGCTCATTTTATCCCAAATCACATCATTGATTGCCCTAATTGACTAATTGGCTCAAAATATGATGATATTGGGTCTAAATGAGCCCAAAATCACATTATGTAGTCACAAATAGGTCCAATGAGCTCAAATTTTCCTCAATTACCTTTGTGATTGGACCATATACCCTAAAACCTAAACCTTATACCCTATACCCTAATCACTAAAACCTAAAGCCTATATCATAAACCTTAAACCCTAAATCAATTGATTTAACCCCAATTAACATCCTTTAAGGTAATAATTATTTTCATAGGGATCAATTTATCCCAAATCATAACAGTTATTTTCCTAATTAACTAGTTAGATTAACCTATTGTGCCAAAAATCACATTCTATAGTCAAAATTAAGTTCAATGAGCTCAAATTAGCCCCAATTGCCTTTATGATTAGACCCTATACCCTAAACCATAAACATTGAAACTCAAGACCTAAATTCTAAATCCTAAATTGTAAACTCTTTAAACTCTAAACCAATCATTTTATCCACATTAACATCCTTTAGACTATGAAATAGGTTCATAAGGATCACTCTAGCCAAAATCACATCACTAATTATCCCAGTTGACTAGCTAGCTCAATTTGTGATGACATGGGGGCTAACTGAGTCCAAAATCATGTTTCATAGTCATAAATAGGTTGAATAATCTCAAATTATCACTAATTGTCTTTTAAATTGGAACCTATGCCATAAACTGTAAGCCCTATACATTAAACACAAAGCCTTAAACCTTAAACACTAAATCATAAACCCTAAACCCTAAACCAACTGATTTTGCCCAAATTAACATCCTTTAAGGTAAAAGTTAAGTATAAGTTGTGTATGCCTTTGTGTATTAGATGGTTCCTCTATGCATTATGGGCTTACCAATGCATTTCTCACATAGTGTATGCTTTAATGGGTGCAAAGGTAATGGGGTGGGATCAACTTATTGGAATTTGTGAGAGATGTTATCATACTATGATATCATACCTACATCCCTTCATGCATCCTTCATACCTCTTATGATGTCTCCTTGAAATCTTGAAACCCTAAAATATGGCTAAGTAGAAAACACTAAAACCTTCAAATCTAACTAAGTCTTAGATATGATAGGATCCTTTAAAACATAAAATTTGCAATATAGCTCCTAGAGGTCCAAAACCACTCTCAAATATCCTGAAAGTATATAAATAAAATATAACTTAAAGTTTAAGAAATTATAAACCATTCCATGTACATGTTTTTATAACATCAATACTACGTACATGGTTTTAAATACTAATAGTAAAATATTTTCCATATGCAATAGTTTTGCATATGCAGTTCTTATAGTTGACTTTTAAGACACATGCTTGAAAGCTCAAGAATGGCTTGGATTCTCGAGCTTAAGGGATAAACCTAAAAACACACAGATTAATGCATGTTTTTGACTAAAATAATAAAAGGCAACTTTGATGATGTTAAACACTATAAATTTTATCAAACCTTTTTTTAAGAATATTACTAAAATATAGACTACACTCTCCTATTTATAAATATATAATTTTTAAATATTTTTATTAGTTTAAGGTTGTTATCTTTATTTATTCCTATGT